>OZ020580.1:10511455-10608955 GCA_963971525.1 Cephus spinipes | reverse complement strand
TATTTATCACATCATCCGACATCCACGGTTTATTCATCCATTTCATTGGAATGACTTTGCGTACCAATGGTGCCACGAAATTCATTGCTTCTGTCATACTTCGTATAATTTTATTTGCTCTCATATTAATCTCCATATGTTTAACATTTTCCTTGTCCTCCTTTGCTTCATTGCTTAGTTGATTAACTTTGTCAAATAGAGTTGTATTGAAGAGCTCCTCATTTATATTTTTAGTATCACGTTTATATATTACAGTTTTATCGTTCCTTTCTATTTTATGCCAAATCATTGATACTTCTACTATATTGTGATCAGTTATTTTAGGAGTTAGATGTACCTTGGTCACGATGTAGAAATTTGCAAACACTAAGTCAATTGTTGTTTTTGACTTTTCGGTAATTCTAGTTGGCTCGTTTATGTATTGTTTCATGCCTAAGCTTAAAAGATTTCTAACTAGTCTCCTTTTATACTGTGTCTCTTTACATATATCTATATTAAAGTCTCCTAATATTATTACTTGACCTGTTTCCACTAGTTCTTCACACTTATTAAGCAACGCGCTAATAAATTCACCATTACTTTCATTTGGCGAATGATACAGATTACAAATTATTGTATTGTCGTATTTTTCTGTCAGTTGAATTGCACTTATCCAGACGTTATTATTATTATTTTCTGAGAATATTATCCTAAAATTAATTCCATTCTGTATATAAGTCAGTACACCTCCTGTTCTATAGTTTTGTGAGTTGGTTCTGAGCATTTGATAGTTTTCTATTGTCAGTTCATGGTCATCTATCTGTTCTGTAATATGCGTTTCTGTTAAACATAAAATCTTTGGCTTTCTGTCCTTTACAACTTTTTCTATTTCATCTTTATGTCTTATAAAGCCTTGCGCGTTCAAGAGCATTATAAACACATTATTATTTATTATATCTCTATCTTTGTTATTTTCTTCCGTTCTTATTAATGGCTATTCATCAATATATTGTGTGTTTCTTAATATTTTTGCAATATTTTGTTTATACACTTTGCAGCTTCTATCCATAGCCTCATGGTCACTTAGCACTCCTTCAATATTAAACTTCTCAATTATATCCTCACAATTTCGACATTTTTTGTGTCCAGTTGTACATTCATCTTGCTTGTGGTCACCAGCACAAATTCTGCATACAACATTGTTTCTACATTCCCTCGCAAAGTGGTTGTATCCCCAGCACTTGTAGCATTGCAAGACACTGACGAAATCATATGCTCTGCATATTCTCCATCCTATTTTGATTTTGCCCAGTTCCACCAGTGTTTTATGAGTTTTTGAGTCAGTTTCCAGTATAATTGTTCCCACTCCTCGTGTGCTTATGCTTCTTTTGAGAATTTTCATCTTGAAAGTCTCTTCGTTTGTGTTCAATTTATTTTGTTCAATGATTTTCTTCAGAAAGTCTTCTTCTTCTTCCTTCTTAAAATTTAAATTTTCTTCAATTCCGATGATTTTCAGTTTTGGTAGTTTCTTGTTAATAGCATTTATCGCGTAGTTAGGTCCTATTTTTTCTTTTAGTGCTGAGCTCAACTTTTCCTTATCTTCAGTTTTTTCACAGCTAATAATTACTTTTCCTTTATGTCCGTTTATTATTTTGTTGACGCCAACTCCGAGGCTCAGAATGTCGATTTTATTTTTAATTTGTACGATAGTTTGTTCACTTGTTTGTTCATCTACTGGTGTTACAACGATTTCTTGGGTTCTATACTTTCTTGCCTTTTCTGCATATGTATCCTTGTCTATATTCCTTTGATTCAGATTACTCTCGCCCTGTTCAGCATGTTTTTGTGCAGTATTTGCATACGTATCTCTACTATCATTTTTCTTTGTCTTTCCATTGTCCTTTCCCTCAATTTGTGCTAAAGTCTTGTTTTGATTTATCATTTCAATATTTTCTTTGATTTCTCTTAATTCATCTCTTACTAACTGTCTCTCTTTTTTTACTTCTTCTGACAAACTTTTCCTCATACTATCAACACACTCTTTTACGATCTGTTTTTTAAACTTTTCTAATTCTGTCTTAACAATATCCTGTACATTGTTACTTATTTTCTCATTATCTAAAAGCTTTTTGCTAATGTTATTAATGTCTTCTAAAATTTTGTCTATTTTATTATCTAATGTCATCTCCTTCTTTCCTTTCTTTTTTGATTTGCTGGTGTCTTGATCCTCTTCGTCTAACTCTTCTCTCGTTCGTTTTGTAGCTGGGCTGTCTTTGTTACCTCTATGCGTACTCTCCTTGCTGTTATTTGCATGCATCCCCTCCTGTTCTCTGTTGTTCATGCTTGTGTGATTTAACGATGTGGGTGTTGTCTCTATTCTAAGGTTAGATTTGCATGCATGTATTTTTTCACAACTTTTATGGAAATACTTAAAGCACGATCCACATTCATTTCCAAGCCTTGCCACTGTCTTGTAGCATTTTGCACACTGCTCCCTGTCTTGTAGCAGCGACATACAGTGCGGGATCCACACGTTGAGCGACACTGCCTGCCTTGAGGAGCCCCAATTTGCGCTCCACTGTCTGCGGTTGCCAAAATGGCCGTAGTACAGGACCCGAATTATACTGTCGACTCAAAAACTTGAAACACTCGTACCATCCATAATAGCCACTACTGTATCGCACCTACTGCACTATTTCACTACACATGTTATTATTGTTCTTGATAAAGCAAAATTTCTTCGATTTCAGCCTTATTTCTCCTTTCCTAAGTGATTTCTTTGCACAGTTACTTTTCGCACGTCTACTCACAGAGAGAGAGAGAGAGGGAGAGGGAGAGGGAGAGGGAGAGGGAGAGAGAGAGAGGGAGAGAGGGAGAGAGGGAGGGAGTGAGAGAGGGAGGGAGGGAGGGAGAGAGGGAGGGAGGGAGGGAGGGAGAGAGGGAGGGAGAGAGAGAGGGAGAGAGGGAGAGAGAGAGGGTGAGAGGGAGAGAGAGAGGGTGAGAGGGAGAGAGGGAGAGAGAGAGGGTGAGAGGGAGAGAGGGAGAGAGAGAGGGTGAGAGGGAGAGAGGGAGAGAGAGAGGGTGAGAGAGAGGGAGAGAGGGAGAGAGGGAGAGAGGGAGAGAGGGAGATTGATTGATTGATAATAGTTTATTAGCCTTCTCGGCTATTAATTTACAATTATTATTTGTTTACAATATACTAATATTATATATGATATATTCTCTAAGACTTCTTTGGAATGTACATAACGTTGAACACTGTTTTATGGAAGTTGGTAGCGCATTATAAATTTGTATTCCGTTATAAAATACACTTTTCTGCGCACTTTTTGTTTTTCGAAAAGGGATATTTATATTATGCCTCTGTGTCTGCCGCGTCACTCTGGTATTGCCGTTACCAGTTGTCTTCATATTACTACCTAGGTCATCAGGTAACATTCCATTCATACACTTATATATAAATATACTTGTATTATAGTGGACTCTCTGTTTCACAGACATGAATTGCAATGTCATTAGCATATCCGAAATCCTTGTATATCTGCTACATTGTAGTATCACTCGCATCGCTCTACTTTGCGCTTTTTGAAGATTCAGCATTTCCGTGGAGCCGATGCCTAATAGTAAGGTTGCACAGTATTCGAAATGTGGCGCTATTATACTCTTATACACCATGTATCTAGTGTATGGTGTTAGGTACGATCCTATTCTGTTAAGGAAACTCGTCTTCTTTGCAATTTTCTTTCGTATATACTCTACATGCTCCTTGAGATGTAGTTTTTCGTCTATCATAACGCCTAGATATTTCATAACTTCAACCCTTTCTATGCTTTTTCCCCCCGTACTTACTAAGTTCATATCCCTACCTCTTTTCTTTTGTAATCCTCTTACCACCATATATTTTGTCTTATCCGTATTTAATTTTAGCTTATTAACGCTCAACCAATGTTCTATCCTTTGGAGTACCAGGTTCATTTTGATTTCTATTTCTTCAGTACTGTAACCTTGCACATATACCATCGTATCGTCAGCAAACAGTTTTATGGTACAATCTTCCGTTGCTACGTTTATTATATCATTCATATATATGATAAACAGTAACGGGCCTAATACTGATCCCTGTGGTACCCCATATTTTGTTTCCACTTTTGTAGACCATAGATTATTAAATTTAACTCTTTGATGTCTTTTATCTAGATACGACTCTAGCCATTTAAGTACGTCTCCTCGTATGTGATATTGACGTAACTTATGTAGTAGCTTCTGTCGGTCTATTGTCTCAAATGCTCTCTTTAAATCTAAAAATAATGCACCTATTATTTTACCCTTACTAATTGCTTTTTTCCAGTCATCAATAATACTTTGTATAGCGGTTTCACATGAGTGCTTCTTCCGAAATCCCGATTGATGTTTCGTAATTATATCATTTATTTCTAAATATTCTTCTAGCCTGTCTTTTACTGCTATTTCCAGTACTTTTTCGTATATCGGCAACATGTTGATTGGCCTGAAGTCACTACCATATTTTGGTTTCTGCACTTTTGGTATAGGTACTATGGTAGACGTTTTCCATTCACGTGGACATTGTCCTTCCTTAAATGAGGTGTTAATAACATCGATTAAATCATCCTGAATAATTTCCATAGCTGTTTTTAATATACTACTTGAGATTCCTTCTTCTGTTCCCTTTTTTTTTGGTAATTTACTTATTATCTTCTGTATTTCCACTATATCGATGGGTTTGAATTCGTCAAGCCATTGTTCCTTTTCATATGTTATATTATTATTTGTGTCTACTCCCGTTTCTATAGATTTAATTATTTTATCTATGCTATTTACAAAGAACATATTAAATTTATCAGCTACATTTATATTTGACTCGAGTTCTGTTGCATCAGGCACCAGCTCTAGATCCAAGTCCATTACTTCGTTTGTGTGTACATTCACTCCCTTCAGAATTTCTTTAAGAGATTTCCACATTTTTGTAGAGTCCCCCCTATTTGCATCTATCATCGTTTCATAATAATCCTTTTTCTTTTTCTTTATTAGATTTACTAATTTATTTCTCTCTACCTTATATTCTGCCCATCTCTCCTCTGTTGCCTCATATCGTGCTTTGATATAAGCCTTATCTCTTGCCGTTGCTACTTTTCTTACCTCCTCACAATACCATTTCTTATCTGCCCATTTACTAGGTATTTTAAATTTCTTCCGAGGTGCAACTTGGTCTAAAGCTTTAACCATATTATTCACTAACCTATTTGCTTTGGCATGTACATCTTCATTTTGAACTTTATTCATTTTTATGATATTACTTAATACTCTCTGGTACTCCAGCTCAGAATATTTACTAAAGTCCCTCGCTATGAACTGTTTACCTCCTTTTTCTACGTGTGCTTCCATGAGAGTGACCTGCAACCACGAGTGGTCCGTTATTTTTGGTGTATGTTGGACTTGTACCTCCATGTCCATATTGGCAAAGGCTAAATCTATAATTGTCTCACTGTCATATGTAATTCTAGTTGGCTCCTGTACATATTGTTTCATCCCTAATTCTTCCATCATCCTTTGCAATTTTCTTGCATAATATGATCCACTTTTCATATCTATATTAAAATCCCCTACTACAATACACTCTCCTTTAACCAACATTTCTTCGACTACTTCTTCTATAAATTCAATAAATTCTGCATCTGATGCACTCGGCGAGTGATAGACAACAGCTATCACGCCTTTGTATGCTGAATCCTTTACCTCTATGGCTAAGTACCAACAGTTTCCCACTATTTTCTTATTTTGTACTAATTGAACCTTCACATTATTTCTTGTATATATTAGTACCCCACCTGTTCTCCTATTTTCAGAGTCACATCTTACGATACTATATCCCGGCACTTTTATTTCAGCCTCCATGATATCTTCTGTTAGCCTCGTCTCTGTCAAGGCCAAAAACATGGGCCTCCTCTTCCTAAGTACTTGGTCCTCAATTTCGTCCTTATGCATCAGCAAGCTTTGCGCATTCGTGCACATTAGCACTTCTCTATTACGCCTTAATTGCTATACATCAGCATGGTGTTCTGTTCTCTTCTTCTCTTCTTCCATCATCCTCTTGAATGTGGGACATTCTCTATCCAGTGCATCATGGTTGTCGCTTATTGACACATTGTACTTTTCTATTTTAAACATACAGTTTACGCACCTCTTCTTGGTCTCTTTGCATTCACTGCCTTTGTGCTTTCCGGCGCAGTGCTGGCACACCTCTTCTCGCTTACAATACTTCGCAATATGGTTATATCCCCAACATTTAAAACATCTTTTGACACTTATGAAATCTTGGGCTGGACATTTTTTCCAGCCCAGATTCAGTTTCCTTTTCTGGATTATTTCGTTGTGTGTTTCGGTATCTACTTCAAGTATCAATGTACCTTCCGTATTTCTTCTACTATTTTGCTCCCCCCCTCTTCCAGTTTGTCTTATCTTCTTGATTATTGTCATGTGAGACGCATTTATGTCATTTTGCGTTTTTATTGTTTCTATCATTTGGCTATCACTCATTTCCATCTCTTCTACATCTATTCCACTTATTCTTATCTTAGGCTTCCTCTGCTTAGGAGCGCTGACATTAAATTTGTCCCCCAATCTCTTTTCCACCGTATTCTTCAGATCTTGAATTTCACTTCTTGTGCTGCATCCCAATATGACCGCACCATCTCTGCCCTTCTTTACTTTAGTAACTCCGATATGCATGCTCTTGATGTCAATCCTTTCTTTTACTTGTTTCTTTGTTGTCTCACTTTCTTGTTCTTGCATCGGTTTAACTATGATAATATTTTCCGATTTAGCTGCTTGGCTATAGCTCTTCGGCTTGTTTTGCACAGTTTGAATGGTTTGTGGTACAAATTTCATTAGGTCTTTCTTTATTTTATTTACTTCCTCACTAACAGTTTTCCTAACTAGAGTCTCTAATTCCATATCTTTCCAATAAATAACTTCCTGTTTTATTTCCTCAATTTCTTCTTTAACACTTTCTGTAATGAGTTTTTTAATATCTCTTTTTTCCACCATATTGTGTCTCATGTCACTTACAATCTCTACAATTTTATCAAGCTTCTCATCCAGAGAAGGTATCTTCTCCCCCGTGGATTGTTTCTTCTCCTTGTTACTACTCTCTCCTTGCTTTTTCTTGTCCATTAATAATATGGTTTCTGTGGCCCCTACACAGTGTACTAATTCGTCATCGACGTTGTACTTCTTGTGCAGTTTATGGCAACTCGGGTGAAAGATTTTGTCGCATGGAATGCATTTAATTATCTCTTTTAATATTTCCTTTTTGCATCCTCTGCAAATATTTTCATGCAGCCCGCTTGTGCTGGCAGTTCTTACCGACCGCGTACTCATATTGAATTCACGACAGTGTTCATATTATTCGCCACGTTATCGCGGCAATCTCGATGACGTGGCCAGAATATGGCACCTGTCTTCACCGCTATCACTCAACGTTCTTTTCCGATTTTCTTGTATTTCGCCTAAAGTTTATTACTTTCGTCCCGGATAGATTATTCACTTGATTCTCACATACTTTATACACAGATTGTACACACATTTAGTTTCAATTTCACTCAAAAAAACCACTACATTTGACTTAAAATTGAGGAGCTCGATGTGACACGTCTGTTCTCAAAGAGAGAGAGAGAGAGAGAGAGAGAGAGAGAGAGAGAGGGTGAGAGGGTGAGAGGGAGAGAGAGAGGGTGAGAGGAAGAGAGGAAGAGAGGGAGAGAGGGAGAGAGAGAGGGTGAGAGGGTGAGAGGGTGAGAGGGTGAGAGGGTGAGAGGGTGAGAGAGAGAGAGAGAGAGAGAGAGAGAGAGAGAGAGAGAGAGAGAGAGAGAGTGAGAGTGAGAGTGAGAGTGAGAGTGAGAGTGAGAGTGAGAGTGAGAGTGAGAGTGAGAGTGAGAGGGAGAGAGGGAGAGAGGGAGAGAGGGAGAGAGGGAGAGAGGGAGAGAGGGAGAGAGGGAGAGAGGGAGAGAGGGAGAGAGGGAGAGAGGGAGAGAGGGAGAGAGGGAGAGAGGGAGAGAGGGAGAGAGGGAGAGAGGGAGAGAGGGAGAGAGGGAGAGAGGGAGAGAGGGAGAGAGGGAGAGAGGGAGAGAGGGAGAGAGGGAGAGAGGGAGAGAGGGAGAGAGGGAGAGAGGGAGAGAGGGAGAGAGGGAGAGAGGGAGAGAGGGAGAGAGGGAGAGAGGGAGAGAGGGAGAGAGGGAGAGAGGGAGAGAGGGAGAGAGGGAGAGAGGAGAGAGAGAGAGAGAGAGAGAGAGAGAGAGAGAGAGAGAGAGAGAGAGAGAGAGAGAGACTATCAGCCAAAACGAGATGTCGGGAAGTAAAAAGGAAAATTAAAAGGCAAGCCGACATCTTGATAAAAAGATGTCCAGTCGGTTAAAATACAAGTCGGGTTTACAATACCCATTAAGTCGCCGTCCAGTCGGTTAAAATTTTTTTGTTTCAAAGTCGACGCCCCCAAAAGTTTAGCGAATGAAATTTTTTCGTTTCAAACTCGACGCCCCAAAAGTTTTACGACTGAAATTTTTCAAAAATGGGAAGTGGACATTTTTCTGTACGAAAACTAAGCGGTAACAGTAAAACTATCAGCCAAAACGAGATGTCGGGAAGTAAAAAGGAAAATTAAAAGGCAAGCCGACATCTTGATAAAAAGAGTCCAGTCGGTGAGACATTTTTTTGTGCAACGAAAATTTTCTCAAATCTTGGAGAAGAACTGCAACGAATGGCTAGGATTTCTGGAGCCTTCACATTTCAGCTAGACAATCTAACACTCCTAGACGACCACGTGTTTCGTAGACAAAGAATTTTAACCCGAAATAGTAAGGGCATTTACCTAAGTAAAATTTAGGATTGACTTTAAGATATGGGTCATAAAATAAATTAGGTTTGTAAACGCTTTGTAAAACTGTCTGCAGAGTGATTAAAGATAAACTTTCATCATGAGGAGAACCGCAAGATGCAATAAGCAGGGACCTTTCGACACAGGAAAAGAATATTGGAAAATGGTACGTGATGTGCGTATGCGAAGAATCGAAAAAAGGGAAAGGATGTCCTGGTTGTGGTACGAAGGAAGTACAAACGCTCCCTGGGCATTTGATATTTTTGATTTGCATTTCTTATTCGCAATGAAAATACATTCTGCAACAGGACCTTTTGAAGATTGGGGAGTTAAATACTTTGAAGAATAAGGAAAATTGAATAAAGTTAATAATTTATGTTATAAACAGTTTTTTATTTACTTTTCATACAATTTTTCTATGCATTAATTTAAGACATACAGTCATCCCAGGTAAAACTACCGTCAAAACGCTCGAGAGAACTATTTACTAAGTCGTGTATTGCTAATTCTACTAATTCTGTGACGAGATGATCACATGTACAATGCGTACTAAGAAGATCTGCTACTTCGGTAGGCGTGATGTTCGAAATTTTGGCGCTTTCAAAAGCCTCTGTAATTTCATTCAAAAAATTATTACGAGCACATAACGCTGTAGTATAATGATCCTCAACGCGTGTTAAATAGGAACATGTACAGTGTTTTAATATTAAAAGTTTTTCAAAACATTGTCTCTTAAAAGCAATACTATTTTTCCCTGATGTTATTTTTATTGCACGGTCACCATATAATTCACACAATATAACATTACAATTGGCGAGGGGGAACGTAGACAATTCATTCTTATTTTTTGTAACAGTAGTAGTAGTAGTAGTAGTAGTAGTAGTAGTAGTAGTAGTAGTAGTAGTAGTAGTATCTATAAGATGAGCGATGAATTTCTCAGAGTGAGCGAGAAGAAGTTGCCAGTCCAATGGTAGAAACGTAACGGCATCCCCTTTACAACCAAGGAGTTGTAAAGTCGGTTGATATCCATTGTGAATGTCTAGCCCCACGGCGATACTTTTCTGATTGTTTAAGTTGTATACAGTTTGCATCATCAGCAATGGTGATGGTTTTAGAACGGGTAGCGATGTAGATGTGGAAGGTGGGTCATTCGTACCCACAGGTCTTTTAAGCGATAATCTGTTTTCTCCATCGTTAAGTTTTACTTTTTTTCGGTTACAATCGCCTTCGTTTTCCTTATTTTTCCTCTTCCCATTTTCCGCCGCAGATGTTTCTGCAGGTAGTGATTCTTTTAAGGCCAGACGATCAGGTGTATCTATACCCGCAGGTCGTTTTACGCCTCCAGCACAATAGACCGGACACCATTTCGTACAGACTTTTTCCAAACGTTGAGATTGCTCGTACATTTGAGGGTTCGCACACAATATCCAATGTTCAACACCATCACACTTCTCTTCATGGTATAAAGCGGCGTGAGTAGCTGGAGAATCCCAGTCAGAACTTTGAGAGCTGGCCATTTTAACAAGTATATCTGAGATGTAACTAACAATGTTTGTTACTGATTGAAGATCCTGGGAAACGCCGCTTCTTATAGGGCTAGAGCATCATCCCCACTCTCTATCCACCATCCCTACATAATAATAGAAACTGGTAGCAATACGAAATCTTAAAAATATTTTCTTAGTATTTAAACTCGACGCTTTGAAAAATTTTACAGTTTTCTAGTACACTTGACTGTGATAAGTTATGGATCCCTGCTGGGTCCACCCATGGTCGGCCATTGTGGCAGGACCCAGTTCATGCGGTAAAAGCTATTTTGTTAAAAACTTTATAAAGTACATCAAGGATATGAGCGATGTTAAATTTTCTAGAATTATCTGGTATTATTCCGAATCACAGCCTCTCTATCGTTCGAAGGAGTTGGAGAGTGTTGAGTTTCAGGAGGGGTTACCTTCCTGCTCAGACTTTACTGGAGAACACCCCGTACTGATAATTATAGACGACATGATGCGGGAATCTAATGAACAGATAGTTGATATTTTTACAAAGGGTTGTCATCATAAAAACTTAAGTGTATTCTTCATTACTCAAAATATTCTTCATCAGGGACGAGGTCGGCGTGATATATCTTTAAACGCTAACTATATTGTCCTTTTTAAAAACCCACGAGACCGAGCACAGGTTCAACATCTTGCACGTCAGGTTTATCCAACCAATCCCAGATTTCTTCAGGATGCTTATTACGACGCGACACTGATACCTCACGGTTATTTACTTCTGGATCTTAAACAGGCCACACCTGAAAATTGTCGAGTGCGAACGTGTTTATTTCCAAACGGCCCAGCACACATCGTTTACGTTCCTAAGGAGCATAAAACAAGTGGTGTTCGTCGTCGTTAAACTATTAGCCTGAGATGCGCTGCAAAAAACACATCCACACCCTGCAGGCTCTGTGTAAATTAACACCAGAACATCGACGTGCTGTACTCAAAGTAGCAGATTCAAAGTTGGTTCGCGTTATCTGCGAATGCGCTCTTAATTTCCTACACGGCGGGGTACCACTTACATTCGAAGAGAAAAAACATCTGGCTAAACATAAAAAAATTCTTCGTAAACTGGCATGTAACAAGGGTACCTGGAACGGAAAAAAGAAACTACTCATTCAAAAAGGGTCAGGCTTCCTGCCTTTATTGTTAGGACCTTTATTATCGATTCTTGCTTCAAAAGTGTTTGGAGTAAATAATTAAAAGATGGAACATGCTAAGAAGATGGTTTTGATCCCGCATGAAACTGTGGAGAATCTGCAGCGGGGGCCGCTCCCGAAAGAACGCGATCATTTCCTGGAGATGGACCGAGACATGGATGAAATATTACGATCTAAACTGCAAGCCGACGAAATAATGGAAACGTTACAATCAGATTCTACAGCGATATTTATTTTTTGCTAATGATTCGAGAAAGACGATAACACTCCCTATAGTGGATAATGCGGAATCGTCTGCACCAATAGTACCGAAAATCAACAACAACGAGGAGGAACGAGAACCCCTGAAAGACGATCTAGTAGCTAATGTTATCGAGAGTGTACCTCAAAAATTTCGACGTAGAGCTGAACTTTTGACTAAACATTTACTCGCTGGCAGTCTTGTATCATGGAAACCAAGTGGGAAAGTATTCATAGATGGCACCGAGGTACCCGGAGCGAATATTATTGATTTAGTTAACGATGCTATGAGAAGTAGAAAAAACTCTAATCCAGTCGGCTGGGAACAGTTTGTCGAAGTATGCCATAAAGGTAACATACCGCATGAGTTTATAGGAAACTCAAAGATATTGAATTATATTCGCATGAAGAAGCAACTCGAGGTGTCGAGAATTAGGCAAATTGAGCACAGTGGTTCGGATACTGGAATAAAATCTTCAGGCAGTACGCCTCACCGACATCAGGGTTTGAAAAAAAAACGGGGATCTACACCGGTTAGTTCTGAGAGGCCATCACGATCACCATCTCCAGATCGAACGCCCGGTAGAGCTGTAGCAAGATCATCACCACGGGGCTTCGAAGGGAAGCGGAAGTATCGTACAACACCATTTGTAACACCACGTGAAATTAAACAGCGAAAATATAGCCCCAACTATGAAACTTGGAAGACCTTGAAACTTATGCAAAGGAAATGATTGAACAAGTGTATTATAACGCTGCACATCCCGCAGGTTATGGTGGAAGTGTAAAATTGAAAAAATGTTTAAATAAAAAAGTCAAAACAAAATATATTGATGAATGGTTAAAAAAAAACTGATGCATACACCCTCCATAAACCCATCCGTAAAAAATTTTCCAGGAGTCATTACGATGTGACGAACATCGATGATTTATGGCAAGCAGATTTAATTATTTTACAGTCCCTTAAAAGTTTAAATGATGATTACACTTGTCTTTTGACTGTCGTTGACGCTCTTAGTAAGTACGCATGGGTTGTCCCACTAAAAGATAAAACAAATAACTCTATAATCGCTGCATTTAAATATATTTTTCAGAATAGTGAACGCAAGCCTGAAAGCCTGCAGACCGATAAAGGAAAAGAATTTGTCGGACAGAAGTTTCAGAAATTTTTAGAAAATGAAAATGTATGTTTTTATACTACACAGAATCCCGACGCGAAAGCGAGTTTAGTTGAACGTTTTAATAGAACTCTTATGGAAAAACTGTATAGATATTTCACACACAAAAATAGTCAACGATATATTGACGTAATTCAAGACTTGGTGAAGGGTTACAACGCGTCTATCCATTCAACGATACGTATGAGACCGAGAGATGTCAATTTATACAATGCAGTCAGAGCTTATAAGAATATGACGAGTAAATTTGTAACTTATGATTTGCGTCCTAAATTTGACGTTGGCGATACCGTAAGAGTTTCTAAAGAAAAAGGAATATTCGATAAAGGGTATAAAAGCAACTGGACTGAGGAAATATTGAAAGTAGTACGCATACTTAAACATCGACGGCCTATTGTATACGCATTGGAGGATCTCGCCGGTGAAACAATTACAGGCAGTTATTACGCAGAAGAATTACAAAAGGTAATAAAAAGGGAGGACGACATATTCCTTATAGATAAAATCATTGACTCAAAGGGGAAAGGTCGTAGTCGACAAGTGTTAGTCAAGTGGAAGGGGTATCCCTCAAAGTTCAATTCGTGGATTTTAGCCGATAGCATAGAAGCATGGAAGTAAATGAAAATTTCTATTTAACACTATGTTCGAACAGTTCAATGTCTTACTATCCAGAAAACACAACAACACGATTCACTACACAATTGCCTGATCCCATTAATTTGAAAGGCGAATGGGAAGCAGCTCTAGTTGAAACACAAATACCGATAACTTTCATTGCTATCAAAGATAGTTATATAAGGCAAATCGATGCGACGCCAGCGGTAAAAGAACCTCAAAAGCCTTCGAATACTAAGGCCCTAAGCAGGGATTTTCAAACAGCTGATGACCCGGGGAAAATTAAGCATTCTCAGACAGCACACACTGCTAGGGGTGCCGGTATTAAGAAAAATATCACGTCAACACTATCACCACAATCTATTAAAATAGATACTGAAGAAGATAGTCTTCAAACGACGAACGCCGTGAATGTTAGCGATACTATTCATTTTTTCCCTAGCGGTGAATATGAAAATTTAAAGTCTATAACGGACCTGATGGATAAGCTTTTTGGAGATCACATCAACATTGGAGTATTCAAGACTGAACGGCGTGTGTTTATACAGAGAGTCTGCAAAAATTGTCCACAGACACACATTCTACAGTTTCCAGAAGACCTCACCGAAATATTAGGATTTACAATGTCAACACTCAGCTTAAGTTCTACAGGCACCAGCTTTGTAAAAGCAGGAAATCCTGGCTGTATCACTCGACGATTACCGAGCCAGCTCTTTATATATTCAGACATCATTCTTCCCCATGTAGTTAGCGATATTCATGCGCCGCTCTTACGCATTGTCGAATGTGATGCTCAAACACATCCTTTTGGGAGTACCCAGTCTAAGACTTTCTCCATGCCCCATTACTATCCCATAGTTGGTGGTCCAATTCAATCAATGGAAACTGTTATAAGCGATCACGCATTTTCGGCGTCGTCACAACAATTGAAGACATTATGAACGCTTATGAGGAATATTACCTACACTAGGTAGGCGGTAGAGTAGACGTTGTATATGCCGGTGCTCCTTACCAGAGGGGTCATGGCTTAGGATCGTTTATGGCTCGATTATTTAGACAGGCGCTGCCCCTAATTACTAAAGAGTTTAAAGCCGTAGGAAAAGAGGTTCTTCACGCAGGACTTAGAGTCGTGAACGATGTCGAAAATAAGACACCTTTCCGTGATGCGCTGAGTAATAGATTTAAAGAATCAAAAGCAAATTTAAAACGAAAAGCGGTAGATAAACTTGATGATCTGATGAAAGGTTCTGGTTATAAATCATTACCTCGAAAGTGGAACGGTCATTTTTGTTACCGTACCTCCGGGAAGACGTTTCACTACGGGAGGTAATTCAAAAAATAAAATTACGAAAAAGAAGAAGCAATCTAAAACATCGAACAAGAAAAAGAATACATTCAAGAAAAAACTATCAAGAAAACTCGAGATATTTTTGAATAATCGCAAAAGTAGAAATGTCGTTCCTACATTCGCATTCAGGTGAATGTGTAAAAACAGAACTGGATCTTTTTAAAATACCGCCTACGCAGACATCTATTGAGAGTGGCAATTGGATACATTATAAACCGGTTTCATCACTTTCCGATAATGCCCCGATCGAATTTTCTGTATCAGGGCATGGGGATGAGTATATTGATCTAGCCCATACTTTTTTATACCTGCAAGTTCAAGTAAAGCCCTCTGGTCAGCCTACAGCACAGACAGAGTGGTGCCTGTCAATAATTTTTTACACAGCATCTTCAGTCAAGTGGATGTATTTTTTAATCAAAAACTGGTATCACCACAGAGTAACACATATCCATACAGAGCATACATTGAGAATACTTTAAACTATGAGCCTACGGCGAAAAATACGCACCTCACGGCCGGCCTGTACTATCCGCAATCTCCTGGCTCTTTTGACGACATTACCACATCTGTTGCTAGCGGAAGCACTGGTATTTTAGCAAGTGCCATCAAAGATGGCAGAATACTCGATCTCATTGGGCCGTTACATTGTGACGTTTTCAACCAGGAGAAATATTTGTTAAACGGTGTTGACATGCAGCTACGACTTGTTAGATCTAAAGATAGTTTCTGCTTAATGCAGTCTGGAGGGGATTATAAGGTCCATATCACAGAAGCCACGCTACTCGTGCGAAAAGTGAAAATCAGTCCAATGATTCTTTTAGCTCATGCTAAAGCTCTAGCTCAGACACCGGCGAAGTACCCTATAACAAGAGTCGAAGTAAAATCTCTTTCTATACCATCCGGTATACAACAAGAGACTCTCGACAATGTTTTTATGGGTCAATTACCGAAACGAATCATCGTAGGTTTTGTCACAAATAAGACTTTCAACGGAGCGCCTGCCAAAAATCCGTTCAATTTCCAACATTTCAACATGAATAATCTATCGCTCTATATCGATGGCGTTCAAATACCCAGCAGACCTCTTCAGCCTGCATATGATAAAGAGTTATCAGTCCAAAACTACTATACTCTCTTTATGGGAACCGGTATTCAGTATAGAAATACAGGAAACGGCATTGGCCGTACGGAATATGCGAACGGAAATTGTTTCACAGCGTTTGATCTAACACCCGATCTGAGCGCGTCTTGTGCTATGCATTGGAATCTCATAAAGCATGGAACCGTCCGAATAGAAGTGGGATTTGCTCATGCTCTGGAGGCTACTATAAACTGCATTGTGTACGCCGAATTTTACAATATTATAGAAATAGACTCCTCGCGACAAGTGATAGCCGATTATTCCAGTTAGTCGAGTTATTATGTAGACGTGCAAGAGCTGAAAATGGCTAGTTCTTCATTGACACTGTGTGAGTCATCATACCTAACAAGAAGCATGTTTAAACGGCGAGAAGCGTTGACAACACCTGAGATTCAAAAAGTTCTACGGGGCATACAAGTTAAGTCGAAGGGGGTGTTTCCAGCAGACAGAATCCCCTTACGTCTTAATAGACCGACGGCTATAGTTATGAATACAGATCCTCATAACAAACCCGGCACTCACTGGGTAGCATTTTATATCGATCAACGAGGAGAATGTGAATACTTTGATAGTTATGGGTTAGAACCTTTTGTGAGGAATCATCAGGAGGCTATGAGAACGAATTCAAGAAGAATTACATGGAATCAAAAACCGTTGCAGTCTCTCAAGTCGCAAGTTTGCAGGCAGTACTGTCTGATGTTTTTGTATTACAAGTCCCACGGATACACAATGCAGCAGTTTCAAGACTTTTTTTCAACAAATTATAATAAGAACGATTATATAGTTAGAAAATTTTACGGGAGAATTAAAAAACACACCAATAAAACACATCATTGTACTCAAGGCTGTCGATCTTACTTATAATAAATATATACAGGGTGTTCGTTATGAAACGCACTGTAGTAACACCGTTACCTTCCTTTTCAAATTCTAATGAATACATGTATTTTCATTTTTTATTTCATAAATCAAAATTTCGAGATAATCAAGGTTGAAGTTGCAGTAATGCGACCAATCAGAACGCGTTTAAACGGAACGTAGATGACGTCGCGAGCCAGCCCGTAAGGCCTGTTTACAGTAAGCCAATAACACTAAAAGTATCGTCTCTTGTATTTTACTCAATTACATGCAGATAAACACTGACACTACGACGATACTCTTAGTGTTATTGGCCTAGTGGAAGCAGGCCTTGCGGACTGGCTCGCGACGTCATCTACGCTCCGTTTAAACGCGCTCTGATTGGTCGCATTACTGCAACTTCAACCTTGGCTATCTCGAAATTTTGATATATGAAATAAAAAATGAAAATACACGTATTCATTAGAATTTGAAAAGGAATGTAACGGTGTTACTACAGTGCGTTTCATAACGAACACCCTGTATATATATATATATATATTATATATATATATATATTATACCCGGAAAATTATTAGTTTATTATCAACTAGGCCCTACATTCCCACCTTAGGTTTAAAGAGAGTAATTTTGCGAAGGATGAGTAAAAGAGGGACACATTATTACAATATAAAACATGTTTTTTATTATTAATATTATTATACAGTTATTTTTACTACTTAATATTATACTATTATGCTATTATCAAGCTTATAAAGGTATATTTCTGACAGCCTCGTCGATATTTAGTAAATGCTCTAATGCCTCCTGCACCTCAGGAGACATTAGAAGCATATTATTTTCAGGGTATATATCTACAGCCTGTTCCTCCTCCATAGGTGGTGGTGATGGCGAAGTCGGCTCTTTTTTAATTATGACATCCTAATCGTCGAATATCGTGATAACCGGAGGCTGCGATATTTTCTCTTGCAGTGACGTGACCTGCGCAGATATAGTCTCGAGCTGTTATCGCATAAAGGCTAAATCCTCCAGATTGTTGGGTTTTTTTACTATAAACATGAATAATATGTATTAAATGAAATTCTTGTTAATAAAAATATATAATATAGTTATATAGAACCTACCATTTTTAGACTCTACTTCCTCCTCGTAGAGTCTTTTCACACCTCGTTGCGGCTGAGGTGTTAATAATGCCGGCGCTGCTAGTGATGGTGATGATGATGACGATTGTTGTGGTTGTCGTGGTGATGGTGGTGATGGTGGTGACGAGAGCGGTGAAGCTGGTGATGGTGATGACGATGACGACGATGACGATGGTGATGGCGATGTAGGTGACGGTGATGGTGCCGATACTAATGGCAATGCCGGTTCCTCATGAACGAGGGCTGTTGTTCTAATTTGAACCCCTGATTTTGTTTCAATAGCTATGAATAAATTTATGACGTTAGTACGAATTTTATTAGACAGAGAAATAGAAGTACACTAGCTACCACTTGAGCACCACTTACCACGGCTTCTGATCACTCGCACTCGACTATCTTTATCTTCACCACGAATTTTTAACACGTCGTGGCATAACGTGATCGTGCCATGGTGATCCATGCAGCCCTTTTTATGCCATTGGGCTATTTTCACTATTTTGGCGTTTTCGAAAATTCGCCGTAACACCCTCGAATCTCGGTCAGGATCGTTTGGCCTGTGGAACTCTTGACACATCAACTCCCTGAGGAGAGATGTTATCGGATGGTAGCGTAAAATTTTTTTTAAATCACGCTCCATTATATAGCTTTATTTGTTAATTTTCGATGCTGTCACTCTGAGGTATTTGAAACTAGTATTGAAGTGCTGTACCATCTCTATCCACTATTTATAAAAAAGGATGATCTACCCCTACCACACAGTGGTCAATAAATGTGACCATCCCTTCCACAGACCTACAAGTCTTTTCCTTATTATTGCACAATGGGGCGATGCAATAGGTCCTAGGGTTTTTGGGGGTGGTACAGTTTTAGATAGCCGTCTTGGGAAAAATCGTGCACGCACAGTTTAAGAAGGAAAACGTTAAAGACTGTGAACACTTTATTTACTTTTTATTATTCCTTAAAAAGTGTACATAGTCGTAGGACATTACCATAGTCTAAAATTACATAAATTTACAACATACCGTATGGTACTGAATCGTAGTTATCAACTAGTCGTCGCTTCACAAAATTATTCTTAAACGTTTTTGTTTCGTTTCGTGTAATGACATCGTGCTTTGGGGTTCGTCTTAAGGATTTATAAGAAAGAACCACCTCTTCGTCTCCTTCGGGCGAGATACCAGTAGTTGCAAAAGATTTTAATGTGTCAAAGTTGATACTTTTCGCATTTGCATAGTTAAGACTAATACCCTTAACTTTACAAATATAGTTGGTAACACCTTTAGGGGTTTCAACTTTGTACGCATAGCACTTGGGACCGCACGATGCAAACTCACTTATATAGCTACCTTCCCCGTAATCTTCTAATTCATCGGTTAAATCCTCTAAATTCGTGCCTGTTTCTAAATCTTTAGAATCAGGAGCGTCTGATCGAATGAAAATGATACTATCCGTATCGTAATACAAGCATTGTCTACCAATCTTCTCAAGAAGAGCATACAGTCGTAGTCTAGCCTGAGCCGTTGTGTATGCAGCAATCACAACGTTCGTAATTCTCGATGGTTCGATAGTATCATCTGTGTTACACCAGTTAACATACACCACATCATCGCTTACCGGGAGAACACTAAGTATCTCCTTTTTAGGATCACTAACTGTCTCGAGGAATTTTTGGCCGTCGGTTACAATCGTTATTTTTGGTTGATTCTCACGTTGACCAAATTTTCCCCAGAATGAATTTAGACATAATTTTGCAACGGCTCGCAATCCTGAGTTTTTCGCTACACGCTCACGATCGAGTGTTATTCCTTCAGCCTTTTTGTAATCATCTAGATACTTCTGTTTGCTCTCCTCATCGATGCATGCTACAGGCCAGCCCGAAGATTCCTGTTTTACCTTTAAGAATGTATCAATATAATCGACAAACAAACCACCTATACGGGTACTAGGGTCGTACTGACTAACCTCGTATTGCCATAATTCTTCAATTTTTGTAATGATATAACCCATACTGACTGCTTTCTGAAGTTCAACAGAAACCCACGTACCCGTAAAAACCCTATCTTCCGAATTTTCATGTGTGCAAAGATTCTGATTTAACTCATCACAACAAGAACGACATAGCGCAAACATTAGTTTACCATGCATTCTTACAGGTAAAACAGGATGATACAAATTTCTCGGCGGTAAAACTGTACATTATATCAGTCCTTCAACTTTTGATATGTTATTATCATCGCCTGTAACCTGTTTACACTCCTCGTCTATATACACTACAGGGTGTCCCACGGGGAACTTGTCGTATTTATTTACAGTGGGATAGAGCGAAGTAACATCGAGGTAGCGAATCTGTTCCCCCTCGTTAACCTTATAGTACGTTCGAGTGTTACCCGTGCGACCCCCATAGAACGCGTGCCTCGGAGCGAGGCAACTCTTTTTTAAAACTGGTGGCGTCGCATGTTCGATAAAGTTTTTACACTTGTTATCCGTGACTCGTAAATGACGGTATTCATGCTCCCAGATTTCTTCTAAATGATAACCTAATGTTCTAATGCGTGATGACTTTAACATGGTGCGTTCATATCGCTCGTTCAGAGTTAACCACACATCATTAACAACATTTGCTTTATCCCAATCGCTAGGATAGCATTTGGGACAACCGTGAAACCAGCAGCCGTGGAATTCAAATACTGTTTTCCTACTTTCTGTTTCATAATAACCATCTACCTTCAAGCCACCGGGTAATACCTTTTCAATACCACGACCTGCGTGCTCTATGCGATATCCGCGTTCATGCTCAATCCACGCAAACCATTCTAATGCAATGATCGACTGGTTATCAAATCCTCTATAGCCACTCTTGGGGATAATGCCGATACTGTCTTGTTTTAAAAAGTTAGTTCTGTAAACAACACTACATGCGGATGCGATGGTTACAGCTTTCGCAAACGGACAGATTTCAGTGATCTCCATAAACATCTTACGAAAAGATAAACAACCCTGCCTCAAAAGATTCACATCCGATATACAATATCGTTTAATCTCGGCAGCAAAATCAAACACGTATTCAGCTTTGACAAGCTCATCGTACCAGGTAAAAAATTTTGCACGATCTACAATCTTCATCGTGTCAGGGGAATAAAACAATGTGTCTGGTAATGGTCCGACATAGTGCTGATTTTCAGGTCTGTTAAATAGATGGGGGAAATATCCTTTAACTAATGAACTAGGGAGATTGAAAGTTTTGGAAAATCCGGATAGTGGCATACTTAGGTAACATAAAGAATCTAAGAATCTAACTTTTTCAAAAGAAATCTCAAGGATATTAGTACCGTTCAATATAATCTGTGGCGTTATTTTCAGAGCCTCTACAATATATTTCAGTACCAATTGAGCATCGAACCCACGAGCATTGTGTGCTATACATATCACTTGCTTGAAATCTTTCATATCTATAACGAGATCTATAAACTGTTTTAAAGGTTCACGATCAAAAACAAATTGACGAATACCGCAAAAACTACAGAAGCAGGACATGTCATTATTATACATACATTTTTCACATACTTTTTGAACTACGCACAGATTAACATCGTGAACTTTAACATCCGGGTTTCCTACCTGCTCGCGAACCTGCATCGTTTCAAAATCGTAAAATACGAAAAGATTTTCTTTTACAGGCACGTTTTCTTTTTGCTTGGTTATCTGAATATTTTTCTTTAGAGGCGGTATGTAACACCAGTGGCTCAACGGTCTATTAACACGACACGTATAACAAAAGCGTTCGTAGCATCTATGCTTAAGTCTTTTCTTAGTCATGATTGATATTCCGCAATACTCACAATTTTTTATCGCATCACATATAGATTTTGACTCAGCATATGAGTTTCGTTTGAGATGATTAGTAAGACAATCGCTACCGTGAAACGTACGACGACATTTCAAACATTTAACGCCTAACATCTTATTATTACAAGCAGGGGATACTCGGCATAATGGACACGTTCCCTCGCATCGGTGTTCTCTGTTATAAGTGGTCCGACAGGCGTAACAAAATTTTTTCATCGCGGTAGCACCGGCCATGTTCAATATTACGTCAAAATGGTTTTCGTTAAGGACCAAACGCATGGTGCCCAACAAATCCGTACCGTGCTTTAAAACTTCACTACGACCGTCATATATGGGTTTCAATTTACGGCCACCCAGTTCTTTAGATTCGTAGACCTCTATTGCTAAGCCTTGAGGATTAAAGAATTTTTGAAAAATCGCAAGTTCTCCCAGCCCCATACCTTGATTTCCGGGAGGTATTTCTACTCCGGCCTCTGTCATCAATTCCCGCGCAGCCTCAAGTTGTAATTTGTTATTTAGTCTAGAATGAGCTAATCTACGAAATTCGTTATGAAACGCCCCTGCACGACTATCACCACGCTTATAATGCACTAAGGCTACAACGAGTGCTCGAGGTAGGCATCAATTATCATTATTGGTAATTACAACAAAAGATTTCTTGCATAGAGTGAAACGATCATAGGAGCCCACCGTAACTCGACCCTTACCAGTAATCATTTGAACTCTTTGAACTGTTATCATGAAGGACTCATCGATGGCAACATCGTGCCCACTTTGAGCAACTTTTTCTACGAGCGACCAGAGATGCTCGAAATTACAGTTGCGCAGGACGGAATGAAAGGCCTGCTGCTCGGTTTTGGGAAAATCCAGGAGAATTAAATGTTATTCCTACAAGATCTGAAGGTTCACCCTGATTTTCTATCATATGCCTATGTAGATCTACAAAAGCTTCTCTCAACCAAGTCATAGGATTTACATCTTTTTCAGGAGCCTGAATTTTAAATGTTGTACACATTCCGCCGAGTCTAAATCTTTGAAAGTGTCTCGTTGACCGATCTACAATTTTAACTCTACCTCCAGGTGTTGTGCCGTAACGTCTCGATAACGAAGGTGTTCGATAAGAGAGGTTAGGGCTAGGATATTTTTGGGATCGTTGCCGGTTAAGGAGTTAGAACTCGCGTGAATATAACAAAACAGTGAAGGTTTATTAAAATGATTAAGTGTGTGTACAGTATGTCGACGTACGTCGACCTGGAAAATATAGTCACCGTTAATTAAATTGACTATCTTCTATTTCGGGTCTACTCTCAAAACCACCTTATCCGTACGGATTCTAAACGTAGACTGCCGATTTTCGGATGTGCAGCCATAAGCTGGACTTCCGAAAAGTGATTATTGTGCGATTTTATTATTTCTTCATTTCGGTTGCCAGGCCGCCTTTAGTTCTGACTTAGCACATTGCTGCACGCGCGGACTACCGGCCTGGCATATTGCTAGGGAAACAGGAGACTCCCAGCGCAACACAGGCAACATAGTAGAATCTTCTGCGCCTCCGCCTATCTGGTGTACTAACGTAGTGTCTTCACCGATGATATCCTCCAGATCGATCCATGAGTTGTTCTCGTCGTTATTCATGATGTCATTATCATGATCAGCTTGTAGAAATCGTTTTATCCGCTCAATTTCGATAGCTTCTTCAATTTCATTGCTAACGATGTTGTATAGTTCTGACTGTATAGCCCCATCGTTAGTCCTGTCTAGCAAGTGAAAACATTATTCGTTAGGAAGATGCAATTTTGTATTAATATACATTTTACCTACCGAAAAGTTCTTAAAATGTACTTACTATTATCAATGTGTGTGTTTAAACCCACACGTTGAATTTTTCTTCCCGCGACATTATTGTCGTTGTTTTCACTGTTTTTTCTTTTCAAATTTTTATCACATTCTGCCATAGTGATACCGTGATATCGATAGGGGTACTGCTATACCATTACTGAATTCAAAAGCGGGGGAGGGGTTTATATGAGAGTACGTTTAGAATAGTGAGGTGGTGGGGGTTGCGGGTGGCGTAGGTAGGTTTCTGACATTTTTTCATACCAGCGGGAATTAGAAGACAGTTTCCAACCCTTAAACGGTCATACTTTTTGTATCACGAAAGTCGTAAAATCACCTTGAAGAGCCGTAACGAGTGGCTAGGATTTCTGGAGACTTCACATTTCAGTCAGACCACCTTGGCGCTCCTACCCGACCACGTGTTTCGTAGACAAAGAGATTTAACCCACAATCGTAAGGGTAGCTATCTGGGTAAACTTTAAGATTGTGGGTTAAATCTCTTTATCTACGAAACACGTGGTCGTCTAGGAGTGTTAGATTGTCTAGCTGAAATGTGAAGGCTCCAGAAATCCTAGCCATTCGTTGCAGTTCTTCTCCAAGATTTGAGAAAATTTTCGTTGCACAAAAAAATGTCTCACCGACTGGACTCTTTTTATCAAGATGTCGGCTTGCCTTTTAATTTTCCTTTTTACTTCCCGACATCTCGTTTTGGCTGATAGTTTTACTGTTACCGCTTAGTTTTCGTACAGAAAAATGTCCACTTCCCATTTTTGAAAAATTTCAGTCGTAAAACTTTTGGGGCGTCGAGTTTGAAACGAAAAAATTTCATTCGCTAAACTTTTGGGGGCGTCGAGTTTGAAACGAAAAAATTTTAACCGTAATACTTTTGGGACTCACCCCCACCCCTACTTAACCCCCACCCCTCCCAGGTCTCGCTATAACGGATCTATTACTACTCACGTACGATATAAATATGGCGATTAACACAGGTATAAAATGCACGCAAATAAATTAACATATTTAGATAGCACAAGTAATATACAATAGTCACAAGAAATGGCAAGCTCTCAGAAAATTAGCACAAGAATATTATAATCGGCAAAAATAAATTAATATTAGGTACGCCACTGATAGTCAGTACGTCCTTTATTCTCGCATCAGGCGAGTACGTACTAAAAAAAAGGTGACTCTACGCTCGACCAGCAGCGTAAGGTATCGGAAAAATACCACAATAAGACGTTAATTACGAATTTCCAAAAATTGAAATATTAATTAAATAAAGAGGAGGAAGCCATTCCTTATAACCACCGTGAAAAATTCATGAATAATATACGCCAGGTAAAAGAATTATTTCGAGTAAAATTTCAATATAATCAAGCGACATATAACGCCGGAAAAGATAGAAAAGACAAAAGATATTTAATTAAAACAGCTAAACAGACTCAACAGGAAACGGCCGAGCCGGAGACGCCGGGGCCCTAGGTGTTTCCACGTGGTCGAGAAGATAATCGGTAACTTATAAAATATTCGATAATTCCAAAGCTCTAAATTACAGCAAAACGAACTTAATTACAATATATTCGATATTAAAGATACTCGACGATAATAAAAGAAAAAGCTAAACAAGATAACGGTATCCGGCACTATCGTCCTTTTACTTAGAGGGACTGGAAGGACATTCAGTCCCGGTAAGCGAGAAAATTTGCCGTCGAGACAAAGGGCCTAGACGGTATTACTTCAATTAAATTCGCAAAATCTCCAAAATAACGGTAACGAAAGGGGCTCACCAAATAGCTACGAGACGAAATCGGGAAAAGAAGGCGAGTCCTCAAACTTCCTTCCTTCCTTCCTTCCTTCCTTGCTTCAATATTTTATAATCTCGATAAATCGGCAATCGCAATAGGTCGAATCCGGCTCGTCTTGGTTCACTTTACTACTTTTGACGATTCCACCAGCTAAGACGCTCCAAACGTAAGTGAACGAGCCGGAATTCGTCGCTAGAGGAAGAGCCCTAGGGGCCCCCCTCCACAAATTAATAATTCCTAATTCGCACGGTAGAGCGATAGCAAAATATAATAATACAAAATAGGTAAATCTAACGCTTGACGATAGCCCGAGACGAAGCATTAGGCGGCTCGAGTCCGAAGATAGGCGGAGAAGGCCGAGCTGAGCGCGGGAATCCTTGGTGCGGCCGATCGTGAGTCCTCGGTGCGAGCAGCAGGATCCAGCGAAGAGTATGCCCTGGTTTCTTCTCCGGGAGCCACTGATAACGGGAGCGCTAGGGAACGTTCGGCGACTGGGCGGCACGATAGAGGATTATCCTTGCCTCCTATCGGCGGCACGAGTGGCGAAGGCCCTGTTTGCGGTCCGTATGGGCGGCCGGTAGAAGTATTAGAGGGATCCCATCCCGGGTCTCCCTGGCTCCACGGAAGTCCTCCGGAACGAACAGCAGTTTGGTCCAGCCTCTGTCGATCGCTCGTCCGGTAGCTCAGGAACTCTCGTTGGCGGTCAGCTTCGTGCTCGTGGTTTAGACGTAGATTTGCCCAGGACGGTAAAGAAGGTAGGCGAGTGCGAATAGGAAAGCTCGAAAATAAAAAAAATACAACAAAAAAAACAGAAAGACGGAATAGAAATAAGCAGAAAGGACGATAGGCGGACACAGAGTGCATAAACGATAAGCGAGACCAGCAAAGCCGTCTTTGGAATGTCGGGTGACTGACGTTTGGAGGATCGTTGCAGGTGAATTGTCTCTTTTCCCTACTCCTAGCAATCTTTGTGACTGAATTTCCGAAATTCACGTCACAATACATAAATTTATTATTAAAAAAACAAAAAATTAAAAAAATTTTAAATAAAAATAAAAATTTAGTTTTTTTTTTCTTCCCACCATCCTGGTAAGGGGCACTACACTAAGGACAATAAAAATCTGGATGATGCCACTCAGGTCATCGGTACGCGTTGAGGTTATGACGAAAAATTCAGTTTTTCCCTACAGACGCTTACATACTTTAACATATTTTATAACGCCATGGAATTTATAGAAAGAAGTAATTAATATGCATTATACATTTATTATATTTAAAAAAAATGTTTAATAATTAATAGGATATAAATTTATTATTATTAAAATTAATCGTCGGATTCGTAGTCCGAGTCCCTGCAAAAATAGATAATAATCATATTTCTATTCATGTATGACACACGCGCGCGCGCGCACGCACGGTATTTCAAATTTTTTTCCATCTAGCCTGTCGCGCGGTAACTCCACCCGCTTCCCGTAGTTGGTTAATGTCACTAATAATGATTAATTAGTCGACTATGTTTTGGAATTTTATCCTTTATTCGATAACGTACACTCTGGAAATAGTTTTGGAACACCATATATGTATAAATAGCATTGATTATAGATAGATTGATTAGGCATCTGGAAAAGGTTTTTGATGGAGAAAATGTCCTTTCCGCCCCATTGAGGTTTTATCAAATTTTTCCGACGGTAGAGACACTGTAGAAAATCATCGAAGGTTATGGTCTTTAACGTAGATCCTTTGATTCCTTCCGCACGCTTCTTATCCCTAGTTTCGCCTAAAATTCGAAAACTATACAATTTCGCCCGCAGTCCTACAAACTCCGTCATGATTTTACCATTATTTTCATCCTTCATAGCAGATAACAGTTATTGTTATTGTGAATGAGGATGACGACGATGAGTGAAAATATATACCGTTTCAAATGAATTTCTCCATTTTTTGTGTGATTCCTAGATTCCACCCATACAATTCCTGAAATCTGGTATCTGACCTAATATTTCTGAAGTCTGCCGTAAAACGCCTGAAACCTGATGTAAAACCCCCTTCCGATGACGTCAAACCGAAGGAGGTCGTCTCGTGCGCGCGCACCTTCTTCAAAATTCCGAAGGCGTCGGTAAGCAGAAATCTTTCATACGGGGCCCAATCGCCCTAACTTACAATCCACAATGGGCGCCAACATCGCTAACTTAGCACGGACGCGAACCCAGAGATCGGTAACGTGTCGGTGCAGGAATCTTGAGCCAAAATTCTCCTTGTATAGCTACTTACTCCTAATGCCGTCCACACACCACGATTCCACGATACATCGTCAGAGACTACCGCATCCACGAAGAAGTCGGATTTCTCAAGGAGAACAATGCACTCGAAGGATATCACTTTTTGCGTAGCGCTGCTCAAAAAAACAAGCAACCGCTTGCACCCACTTCCCCCGAAACGGTTGATATATGAAGATCAAAACATGATCCCCCAGCTGATCTTTTCATTGATGGGGGTGTGTTCTCCGAGATAAGTGAAGTCAGTATATAACAGGGTCTTGCGGTCGAGAGACACGCCTGCAATTAGCTGCATCTCGTCGACCAGTGACGAACCTGCAATAAAAAAGTGAGAACTTAATAAAGACGACAATGCCGGAAGTGAAGAATAGAACTTCGTGATATCAGTGCAAAAAGCAAACTTTCGACGAAGGTTGTGAATTTGACTGCATAAGCCTGAAGCGACTACGAACTTCATACTCTCTGTTAAAAAAGTAATTAGTGTGTCATAAAATGTAGCGATGTACGCATGCGCAGTATTTTCTTTGTCATGTAATAAGTGCCACTTTCGCCACGCTTTAAAGGCACGAAAGGGTGGACTTGTACATATGTATATTACAAAAAGAAAGTTTTCATTCACATTTACCTCGTCGATCATGAGGATGCATGTCCAATCCTTTCGTCCTTATGCATTCAAACATTGAAACCTGGAATCCGTGTGCACTTCCCATCTTTTTAATGTAGCGAGCGAGAGTTTCGGTGTGCGGCAACGGAAGAATGTCGCGTTCTCTGAGATGGGTGTATGCCGTCTTGCTCTTAATACGCAACAAAAGGCAATCGTACACCCATTTTTTGGTGTATCGTCGACCTTGCGCTTTCTTCGCTCTAGATGACATGAGGCTCATCTCGACGGTCTCCTGCTGCTCGGCTGGAAGGGATGCAATTGCCTCCCGTACCACATTCGCTTTTCGTTTGATACACTCATTTCATGTTTCCACGATCTTTTGTTTCAGTTGGCGGGCCTAAATCAAGACAAGAAAGAACCTTCTTATAATGACTATTACAATAAACACAGTAACTGTATTACCAAACGTTCAGATTAAGAAATGTAAATATTAAGCTGCCTTCCTACAGTTTCACCTACCAATAATCGGCTTCAAAAGTTATTTGAAACACGGGTGCAAAGTCGAGCCTTGCACATTTTTTCTTCATTATTTCACCTTAACAGAGCTTTCTCTATGAAGAAATCAATGTCGATCAACAGATTTCCCCACAGAGATGGCTTTATGAAAGGTGGAATCATGAAGAAGCAATGAGCAAGATTAGACTTTGCACAAGTTTGTATTGAATAGTATTAATAAAATACGAGGTTATTATTAATTAAACTAAGAATTGTTAAACAAATTATTATTAATGTTACTTTTTCTTGCAGCGTCTTGTGTCGTTTTTTGAGCAATCGGAACGTCGTTTTCACTCTCGAGAGCTTTGCCGCAACGGTTACCTTCCCTTGATTATTTCGTTTTTGCAACTTGTGTCGCAATTCACGGCAATCGAAGCACCTTTCGAACGATCGACTTCTAATATATGTTTCATGTTCATCAACGAATCCTGAGCATGTTCTGAAGTACCTGTTTCGCAATTCACAATGAGAATTATTGGAAGTAATCAATCCAAACACGATAAATATACATAAACTCAATTCCATTTCCTATAGTAGCTTAACGAGGTCAAGAAACTCAAGGAACTCAAGAAATATCGTTGAAACTAGCAAGAAATTCAGTAGGCAGTTCATCGGTCGAACCTATCCGATTTACTCCTTGCCCATAGAACTGCCTACTACTTTCAGCGATATACCCAAGAAACGTAGGGCACAAAGGGAGATCTTTCAATGCCGACACAGCGATCACATCGAGAGCTTCGAAAAATAAGAATTAAAATGATTTTTTAACTAATTGTTTTGGATGTCAAAAAGTAACGGCAAAAGTAACGATAATTGTACACGGAATTTGTAACGAACGTTAATTTTCCGTTTACCCGAATAAAAGAGTAACGTCGTTACCACCCGTTACCACGAGAAAGTAAGGAATGAGATAATGGCGTAACTTGTAATGCGTTACCGAACCTTAATTTCTGTATTTATTACCTGTGATGGCTGAAAATCAATTTCAACGTGCTTTCTTAGAACTGTAAGTTTTTCATACATACCGTTCTTCCCCACGACCGGCCCCAGCACACTGTCGCATCCGTTCTAATGCTCTTAGAATTAACGTCAAGTCTTGAAAAGCTCGTACAGTGTCGTCCAGCTGAAACTCGACATTTCTGTCTACCAGAGATAACTGCAAAGTACAGATTATACACTTTCAGATGTAAGAATAAACATGATCCTGTAATAAATATTGTAAAAGTATACTAACTTTCACAGTGAGATCATTACTGATCGAGCAATAAAATCTCGGTTTCAACGTCACCGGTGTCAGGTGAACGAAAACGAGTTCGTTTATGTTGTGACACCGTGCCCAACGCTCCCTCCAATGGCTTGCAGTTAAATCAAGTACTAACTTCTCTATGGTATGTACTGTAACACCTGTTCCCGAATTTCTTAAGAGGTATCGAGATAACTAGATCCGGGAACAGAGTAATACCTTCGCTCGATCGGTCCAGTATCTTCGAATTCGTAAGCGACACGAAACCTGTGAGGTATGCCGGTGGGCGCCAGGCATCCAGTGATGCCACGAGGGAGCGATAATGAAAAGCACCAAGGTAACGATAAGGAACGAAAATCTAACGATACTAGGACCGATGCGTTGTGGAAGTCCGACTAACTCAGCCCCGTTAGGTATAGGAGAGGGGCGGGGTAATTATAAAGTAAGAGCCGTAGCCAGGATTAGGTAACCAAAACTTAACAATTTATTGCACCTGGCAATCAGAAATTAATAACGAATCAACCCGACAAAGATACGAAAGGCTACCAGAGGTAGTCGCGGTATTATCGCTAGGTTACAGATTTCGAATCGGCCGAAAGACAGCCTATAGCCCTCACAGGCAATTCACGATCCGCGAGGCGATGAGATGTAACGGCCGCCTAAATCTCGGACGATTTACCGACTACAATATTACTCTTTTATAGATCTCCTTTCGCATTCCAGATACATGAATTCACAAAGCAAGAACAGCGATACACTCAAAATAATAATTAAAACAATTATATTCAATCAGTCGTCCCGAGGTAAAAACACACAGTCATAGGTAACGAGGGAACATCACATAAAAATTCTACTACTAAATTTGAATCCAGACCGTGTGGTCGACACTCGCATTAACTCCTATAACCACGGACTCGGGTGGTCCCAGGTAGCATATAACAATGTGCCGACGAACTCCTATTCTCGCGAATTTCGGGAGTCTCGAGGACTCAGGTAGCCGCGGCGGGATTTATACTGTCCCAGGTAGCTGTTCGTATTCACACCCGTACGAGGAAATCTTACACGCGCGGTCCGATCAACCAAAAAGAAAAACCACGTTCTACTCACGGAAATATCCGATCGAGTAAGCTAACACAAGTTAGCCGCGACATAAAATAAACTATAACGAAATTACACAAAACAGACGAAACACGACAGGCTCTTCGCCGTGGCCGTAATCGGGGAACCACTATTTGTATAAAATACACTACACTCGCGAACTAGCATATAGCACTTATGACTCCGGCGACGAAGCTCTTCAATGGACGCTGGTTTAAGCCCTTAGGCCGGAGATAGCTAACAGGTAGCGTGAAATTCTATGGCTACCGTAGATAGCGTGAAGAGATTCGTACCCGGCATAAGGATCCCCTAGGACGGGAGACGAGGTGGCCCTTCACCCGTCTCTGTCGAGGATTCTTCCTGGGCGTAGTGAATTTACGTGCGGTGACTCCAAACTCGCCTCCCGAGGTCAGGTAGCCGGAAAGCCTTGGTGCAGGTAGCAGCAGTCTCGTGGCGTGTAAGCAGGTAAGACAATAACCATTTTGCAGGGAATTCGGGTGCTGGCGGCAGCGGCGATATGGATAGCCTGCGTTGAGCCGTTCGAGTTCGGCGGGCTCCAAGTCAGGTCGGGCGGTCGGTAAAGCAGTCGCGCCGCGGTCGGTAATGTCGTCCCACGCAGATCTCCAGCTTCCAATCCTCCGTATTGGTGAGTGTGCGCTCGTTCATAAGTATAGATTAAAATTAGATATAATTAATTTATAGAACGTATGTTTTCTAGGTGGCTCCCCGACCCCCGCCAGTGGACGTTTATGCAAATAGCGGGCTGTAAATCCAGCCCGCACTCCAACTTCCCGTGACAACAACCCTGTGACGCGCATTTTGAAAATGCAACGTCACAGTACATTACCGTCATGTGCTATTTCTTGATCACTGCTGCAATTGAAGTTATCGAGATTGCTATCGGAACTCTGTGGTGTACAATAGTCACCGACAACTTCCAACGTGCTAGCACCACAGCACTGCTTCAGGTATACAAACAAAAATCCATATAAACCGATACTGCTGTTTATATTCTTTATTATTCATTATAAATAAAGTTAAGCAGACAATTTGACTTACGCTTGTAATTCGTTGCAGAGACGAACCTTCGGAGGAAGTACCCGCTTTGGCGTAATTTACGTTATTGACCTGTAGAATAATTCCAAAATATTGTACATTACATTTCATTGAGTCCTTCTATAACGAGTCGCCCAAATTCTGAATATTATTCCAATACATTTATAATTATTTTCAAAGGAATCAATTTTTGGACACATCAATCTCATTGTCGAAGACAGTGATTGTTCTTGTAAAAAATAAACACTCAATGACAAACAAACTGATCATTGAAATATTAATACTACCTCATTATTATTATTTATGTAGCGGACTTACAATTTCAACTGGCTGTGGTTGTTTTATCATAATTGCACCATTGACTGGAAATGCACCCTTTCGAAGAGCGTAGTTGTCACGTTCCACAGAAACCTCCTCTTCGTTGGGCATTAAGTGGGTGAAGTGAGTGATGACATCATTATCCGCAAAATGAAATTAGCACAAAAAGTCCTTATGCGTTAATGGCGATGTCGCGTTAATGGCTACTGCCCACGCGTTGGCAGAATACTTCAAAATAGAAATAGGTTATTAATAGTGATTTATATGATGAAAAAGGAAAGAATCACCTTTGGAATACTAAATAAAGCCACTTGCTACTCATGAAGAAATTTTGGTTTCTCCAAGTCACTCCACACTCCAATCTGATGTCACAACCATTGAATATTTTTTGATTGCGCATCGAATGGGCATATTATTATTGTACGCTCAACTTCCGGTCGCAAATAAAAAAAATTATCTTCGCCATTTCAAATGATATTGAAACAAGTTAAATGCAAAAGTTGTAGAGCAAGAAAAAATAATAGAGATGAAAAAAAAATTCGGACGGATTGCACACATAATAAGAGAGATATTTGCGTCCGAATTTTTCTCATTTTTTGACAAATTTCTGATACTGGAGGAACGCCTTAGCTTCGTGCAGCAGCTTCACGCTGAACTCACGATTCGCAATTGTTTTGAGGTAAGCGTTCAGTCAGACGCAAACCCGTACAAGGTGGCTAAAACATACTACAATGCTATCTTTCATTACAAGTTAGAAGCCAAACTATTCCTGCTGTAGATTTCCGTGATCCTGGAAGTAGGTTTACGAGTCTTCGTCTTCCTGGACGTGGATTTTCGAGCCTTCGTGTTTCGTCGTCGTAGATTTTGGAGTCTTCGTGTTCCTCGTCGTAGATTTTGGAGTCTACGTGTTTTTCGTCGTAGATTTTGGAGTCTTCGTGTTCCTTTAGCCACCTTGTACGGGTTTGCGTTTGACTGAACGCTTACCTCAAAACAATTGCGAATCGTGAGTTCGGCGTGAAGCTGCTGCACGAAGCTAAGGCGTTCCTCCAGTATCAGAAATTTGTCAAAAAATGAGAAAAATTCGGACGCAAATATCTCTCTTATTATGTGTGCAATCCGTCCGAATTTTTTTTTTCATCTCTATTATTTTTTCTTGCTCTACAACTTTTGCATTTAATTTGTTTCAATATCATTTGAAATGGCGAAGATAATTTTTTTTTATTTGCGACCGGAAGTTGAGCGTACAATAATAATATGCCCATTCGATGCGCTATCAAAAAATATTCAATGGTTGTGATATCAGATTTTCAAAATTGTGCACCGTTTCACCGCAAATCTCAAACGTGCATTTCTGCTGATACACTCTGTATAGTAATCGCAAATCAACAACGTAACTCACTATGTTTCAAAACCGGTCTTCTTAATCTATCGGACCCATTCTTCAATAATTAAATCAAACATTTTTTTATTAACGCTGAACCGTGAAGGCTTATACTTACATATAAGAACAGTAGATCTAAATCCAAAACTATAATAAATAGCCTCCTCTGAATTGATCGAGTCCAGTCGAGTCGGAACACCAGGCTGAATGAAAATTTGACTAAAGTTTAATTCTTTGTTCTTTCTTCCTTTCTTTATGGCTGCCTTTTCAATTCTTTGTTCTTAGACCAAAGAAACGTCTACCCTCTTGGCACCTTTGTGAAGTTATCGGAGCTACTTCGAGTTTCATAATTAAAACAAATTTTAATCGTTTGTTTGTTAGTTATAGGTGATCGTTAGATTAATTATAACGTTTGTTAGACATTATTTTGTTTGTTATTGAGAAATGAAAATTTCAATGTAAAGATAGCAGAAAAAAATTTTTTATTTTTTTTTTGGGTTCAGTTGAGTATTAATGGATGCGCAATCGTTTGTTGGACACGAATTAATTAATTAATTTGAACGTTTGTTGGTTGTCTCTTTAGTTGAAAAAGTCAAAAACCAATATCTCCTTTATGATCCCCACCCGCATCATGCTGCACAGTTCTGTGATTGGGTCATCATTCGCCTTTCATAGCCACATGGGAATACCGCTTACAATAAGTTTAATGATGCTGTCGGCAAAGGGCGATCATCAAGAGAAAATATGACCAGAAATGGCTACTGCTTATGTTTTACGTCTTCGAAAGGTGTTTTTGTCGCACCTAAAAAATTAAACAAAAAAGAAATGAAGAAAAAAAGTTCTCTGGATGCGTAAACTCGGCATCTTATGATTACGAAGCTAAATCGTTGTCAACGCGGCCAATTATATTTTTAATGTATGATAATCCATAGCTAGTTGAAGTCAGCAGCCTCATTTGTTGCGATACGGACTCTCATGAAGATGATCGATGAGAGAAAGATTGAGAGCGATGGAAAAAAGATTGATTCATTCGCTTAACGCTTTTGCGATTCTAACATAGATACTGTTACGATTGCTGAATCCGGAAAATTAAGCAATCATAAATGAGATTTGTAATATAAAGGATAATTCGTTGGTTCGGTCTACTTTAACAGCACGGCCACGTGTTAATACAAGGCCTATCGAACTTTATGATTTGGAGTTGTGATAATTTCTCAAGATGTGTCTTCGGGGGTCAGGAAATATTCTATTTTCAAGTGATTCTTCAGTAGGTAGATCTTTTGACAAACTTGAAAATTCTATGAGGATCAATTTCCACGGTAAGTACTGGATAAAATTGTCTTGTTCGTTAACTTGATATTTTGTCGCGTCTAGATCCTTCTCGCTCGTTGGTTTTGTTTGTTTTTGAGTGTATGGTTTATCTAATTGTCTGAATATTTTATATAATTGAACTTTTCTACCACTTCGTTTAGGCATAAGTCTGTACTTACTCAGATCTTGTATAACAAGTATATTTGGAATTCCCTCAGTGTGCGATTGAATCCCAATCGGTATGAATCGGTCCTATCCAAGTCCTGATGATATATGGCATGTTGATCGAAGTTTTGATTTATATTAATGATTTCTTGGAAATAGTAAGGATGGATGGAGGCCCTATATGACGGCTTCAATTCTATCCGGGAAGGTTGCAAGTAATTGTAAATACTCTGATTTTGGTAACTTGGATAAGGTTTAGAGGTACTTGGTATATTTTGACTTCACTCGCGACTCTAATTGGAACTTTGAATATGATTTAACACGCTCAACAACTCTAATGTTGCTCTCTTAAACTCTTTTAACCACATCATCGAATACTACTTCTGGCTTCCTTTTTATAGCAGTAAAACTACTTCTGATTGGTCAATGTGTCTCCCCTTCTTCAAAATTCTTAATATATCGATTGATAGCTAACCCTTTTCCGATAATCAATATACCAAGTCGTACTCTGTAATTTGAATCTCCTTGAATGTTATCCGAGAAGATTTAGGCTTATCCGTTTATTTATCATTGTTCAATATTAACAAAGTAAAATACAATATTTAATATTGTTAGTGTAACGTTAATAATGTATTACATTAATGATTATATGATTAAATGATTATAATGTGTAGAAGAATATAATGTCTTGCCATTGATAATTATAACGAGTGGAACGTAACAATACATTACTCGATTTCATTTTTTGTTTTAATATGCCGTGGTCGCAGCATGGTCTGGTTAAAAAAAATATTATTTAATAACACTCGCACACATGGCAGGCTATTTCACTTTTTAATAGTGTAAATACGATTCAGCCGAATAGAATAGCAGTAAAAAAAAGTCCCAAAGAATTGCACTTATTGATATCGGGCAAAATAATAGAAAGCGTAAAAAAACCACACAATAATTTTATATGTATGTTGAAATGAGTCAAATAGTGTATCTCCTTAGAAATTTTTAGTTTCATACATTTTTGAGTAGCCTGATTCAATTTAGTTAATTTTTTTTATTCATGCCTACGGAAAGATAATTTTATTTTTAATATATCGAATTATCAGTATGTTCTGATGTAAGAAATAATTCAGAATTAAAACTATACCTCGACATAATTTTCTGATAATCCGATGTATTAAAAAAGTTGCCTTTCCGTTCCCTTGAATGATAAAAATTAAATGAAAAAAAAATCCCTTACCAGATACATTATTTGTTTCATCTCACCATAAAAAATAGTTGGTTCATTTTTATATGCTTATCATTTTATGCCCAAGATTAATAAGTGCAATTTTGTTTTTGGTAATTTTTCGTAATGCCTTCTTTCATTATCCGTCTGAATATTATTTATGCTATAAAAAATGAAACAGCGTGCTGTTACGTCCGGATAAGAATCTTCAGTCACATTTTATGTTTTTAACCTACTTTTCGTCTGGTGCGACGCATTATGCTAGTGTCGTCTTAGTCACTCATGACAACCGATAGTCTAAACATTAATTTTCAAAGAATAATTTCAATCTGTCACTACCTTAAGAAAACACGTCGACAGCTAGCCTTAGCACCTCTGCGACAAATAAGATATGTGCGTCTTATAGAAATCATAGTATAAGCAAACCAGTGGTCACGCGCTATGCGTGTGACCCGAAAAGCTATGGTATAAGGAAGAGGTTACAAAAGACGAATGTAAGGTCAAAAATTAGAGGAGAACCCCCATCTAGTGATCAAGTCCTAACAGTGAGTCATAGATCAATTAAAAAGGAAGATCAGTTCGATCCAGTTGCAGTTTTTGGGTCAGCAGTCACAGAGTCCAGTCAGGAATCGGTAGTCAAACGTTTCAGTCAGACGACAAAGTAAATTGTTCCCTAAAAAAATTCAACTCAAGGAAAAGATCTAAGTTCCTAAATCCCTATCCCTGTTCAACTAACACGAAATTTCTTAATCCGTGGTCAAGTGCACCACTTCGTAAGTAAAAGTTCAGTTTATCAGCTTTCTGAAAGGATTCATATTGTAGACTTAAATTCTAACCACCGTCAGTTGTTACGTCCGACACGTCTTGTTTCCGAGGAGGAAGTACGTGGAGGGCGAACTTACTTATTTTTGGGATTCTTGCCACTTTAAAATGCTTATGCACACCCAACTGCTTTCTGCTGTTTGCTTCCTTCCGATGCTGATCGGTGATCAGCCTCGTCGTATGTATACAGGGTGTTCGTTATGAAACGCACTGTAGTAACACCGTTAAATTCCTTTTCAAATTCTAATGAATATGTGTATTTTCATTTTTTATTTCATTTATCAAAATTTCGAGATAATCAAGGTTGAAGTTGCAGTAATGCGACCAATCAGAACGCGTTTAAACGGAGCGTAGATGACGTCGCGAGCCAGCCCGCAAGGCCTGCTTACAGTAGGCCAATAACACTAAAAATATCGTCTCTTGTATCTTACTCAATTACATGCAGATAAACAGGGACACTACGACGATACTCTTAGTGTTACTGGTCTACTGTAAGCAGGCCTTGCGGGCTGGCTCGCGACGTCATCTACGCTCCGTTTAAACGCGTTCTGATTGGTCGCATTACTGCAACTTCAACTTTGATTATCTCGAAATTTTGATATATGAAATAAAAAATGAAAATACACGTATTCATTAGAATTTGAAAAGGAATGTAACGGTGTTACTACAGTGCGTTTAATAACGAACACCCTGTATATGTATATATAATATATATGAATGATAGAAAATTTAGGTATCCAAGAAATGATTTTGAACAATGCCAATGTGTATATTGATAGTCAATATTTAGTATATTGTAACTGAATATAAAAATGACGTACCGCGTTTACAATGATATGATGCACCCTGAAGATAGTCGGTGCTATCTGTGTTTTAGTGTTATGGTGTTGTTTGTGTTGTTCGTGTTACAATGGTTGTTTGTAATCGTGTACGTGTAGTTGATATTCGATACAGTGAAATGGTGCGATAATGGTACATATGTATAGGTATATATGTTATAGTATGATAATATGATAAAGAACAAGTAATTACGATAATGTGTGGAACTCACCAGTGAAGGCAAGAGAGAGATATTGTAGCTGGTTTGGGACGAGTCCCCGAAATAGTATGTAATCCAAAATTTAGAAGATGATCCTTGTCCTGGTCGCTAAGGTAGGCACTAACACTAGTGTAGTGGTTGTTACACACAAGGACACTGAGTTCAAAAGGGGTGAAACTTGTCGTGACTCACGATTGGTCTTGCTGCTCGGTCTTAAGGCGAGGAAGACAAGATAGGCCCAAGGTATCTTGTCTAACACAATGGATTGGCACTAAGTTCGCCTTTGACTCAAGGTTTTAGTGAAAAGTAAAGTGTGACTAGTTTTGATGAGACTCCTAAGTAGACTGACTAATTCGCTCCTCGATTCTGGCTCGAGGAGTGCTAGGGTCCAGAGAAGGGATGGAAAACTGCCGATTCGGTGCATTCTGGAATCGTGGGACCAGCGCGGACTGTTCTTGGTTCCCGCGGTCTTGTCAGGTTATCGGCACGTACTTTGGAGTTCATGGTCCATTCATCTCTCTCTCTCTTACACTCACTGATAGGTCCCCATGGGAACATTCCGTAGAGAGACTGTTCCCATGGACTTACAATCCTATGATTATTACTATCTTATTTCTAACTTATACTAAGGAGGAGCTAAGTGCGCGTAAGACCTGATCGCAAAGTAATAGGGCAGGGGCGTTTGGCGGGAATTTTGGGGTGTAGTTGCGTCGGACGTAACACAGTAACAATTCGTTTTGCGCAACCAGTCTCATGACCATCAACGACACAGGGTGCATGTAACTGGACGATTCCGGGTAAATTTCCGGAAGGTTAGACCCTAAACAGGCCATCGTGACCATCCTCCTGACGTTGCCCATTGTTTATAAATACTCGCCAGTGGTGTGAAGTCAACCGATCCTCCAACTACCACTATACCGATCGGGTGCAATCGTCAATTGGATGTCACAGTGCCATAGGTGTTTGCCACAGGCAGGCTCTTGGAAAGAAGAAACGTTCACTAATTCATGTACCAATTTATTGCATGTATACGATGTAATATAACACAATATTTTGTAACGTTTCACGATAGTGCAATTTCGTATCCTCCTTATGAGTGTACAAAATGGGAGGTAGGTAAGTGCTCGGGGCTGGCGGCTTTAAGAATGTAGTCGACACAGGTTGGTAAAGTAAAATAAAATGATACAAGTTTATTAAAATAATCGATAATTGATACAGTAGTGTGATAATCGGAGTCAATTACTCAGTTGTAATCACTTGTCGGTATTGTAGGGAACAGTATTGTCTAGGAACCAGCCTATGTTTGTTTTTCTATCCCTGTCTCTCTCTGACCTGTGTGTGAGGTACAGAGGATCTGCCGGTGTTGGTTCGATAACCCTAGTGGCGCTTTGCCTACCTATGGGATATGGCACTATGTGCGACGCAACTACCAAAGGCGCGGATGATAGATACAAAATAGCGTTAACTAAAGTCTCTGCATAAGATCACTTTGGTCTCCGCAGAACTTTGACAATGTTTCTACGTGAGGTCTACGCGAAATAGCTCGGGCTAATGTTCCGTAGCCTCTCGACACGATGATTAACAAGGAGTTTTCTGACTAACTCGCGATTATCCTGTTTATCGATTCGGATGTATAACTTACTTCTCGGATTTATGGCTTACTTGTCCAAATTGTCGAGTAACTAACTTGATCGATTCGAAATGTCGTCTTTAACGAATTCTAGTCCGATATTTATTAGCGAGAAGCGCTAATCCTCTATCGGACTATCTTGATACTACTGTTCCGTGTTTTTGACTTTCGGGAGACGTTCTTCATCTATCGGCTAGTGTTGACACTAGCCGCGCGTCCTTGTTGTCTATTTGTAACGAGTGCGCTCTCAGTACAGGAGTACTGAGAGGTTGATCGTTTTGTCACGTTACAATTTGTAGTTTAATATAATAATGTATTTAATGAATCTTAAGTTAATTAGGTGAACTATGAAGCATAGTTGATAATTGAAAAAAAAAGAGGCGTGAATTTCGAACCCGAGACTTTCGGACGTTAGTCCAGCACCAAACATGTGTGCTACCGAGCCATTGCCTCAAATAAGTTGGGAAACTTATATTTCCGTAGTTACTCACGTTCGAGGTTTGTTTTATTTACTTACTCTATTATTTTCGAAGCTTCATATGGATATCAATGGACCAATCAAAAACGTGGAATTAGTTCGAGATTCTCGTTCAGGTGGTGAGAAAACGCGCCAAAATACGAACTCCAGATTCTCACGCGTAGTATTACTATATATACTCAACCAATAATAAACGTGGAACTGCTTCGAGAGCCCACCGCTACGGTGGCGCGCTGAAACCAGAATTGTGGCGACACTGCCTCGGGTAGTTCTCACGACGTCCACGCGGCAGCGTGACGAGAGTTGAGGTATAAAGGAATAGATAGCCGAGAGTGTGCAAAAGATTTAGTATTGTTACAGTTTCCTGTATTAAGAGAGTTTTTTATAAGACTATTCAATAAAACTAGTCTGAGTGATAACCGTGTGGGTCTATTATTCCTGGGGAACCATCTCATACGCTATAGAATAAAAGTGAGGCCACGAAAAATAGGCCCAACTTTTAGAAGATGGGCACTCTTCAAGATAGATTTTTCTAACTTCAGCACCACTTGTGGCACATTTTCGAACTATTGCTCGACACGATATCAGACCCGATTTCTCAAGATTGCTCCATTACAGTTTTGTCTCCTTCTGTCTAGCCTCCATGCATCGCACGTTATTTATCTACCGATTGTTCTCAAGACAGTAGATCACCTGCAGCTTCGAATAGTCGATCAGGACGGAGACTTGGTGAATTTTCAAGGAGAAATTATAACGATAAAACGTTAAATCTGTGCGATAATATGAATCTGTTATAGCAGAAATATTGGCAGTGTCTATAATAGTAAGCCGATATGTAAAGAAGGAATCAGTCGTCGTCCGCTTCTCAAAACGCATTATTCCTAAAAAATCTGGGACTCACCCGTCGGAAGAGGAAAGTGAAATGATCACTCTACTACATTCTTTTTATCTGCTGCCTACCGAGATTGCCATGGAAGAAGAAACATTGAACATTTGGACACCTATTGTCTTTGATGAATCTATAGCACACTATGAAATACACGCGCATCAACCTTACGCCTCGTCAACATTCAACAACAGTAACGAGATTCGAATCTCCGTTCAACATCAAGACCTTTGCTTACTAGTCAGCAGAAGTTCGCTGCACCTGTGTGGCAAGTTCGTCATGGAAAATGGTTCCAGAGCGACTACGAACACGGTTCTGGTCAATAACGGCATTTGCTATCACTTCGAGGGGATTCGCTATGAGATAAATGGTATAGAGATCGATCGAAATAAGAACGTTGGTCTCACGAGACTCATGATGGAACCTCTGTAAAGTTAGCCGGGCAACTTCGACTTATCGAATTTCTGTACTTGCACATCGATTGTTAGTCATTTCTTATTGATTGTTAGACTAAGGTACCTGCGGGTAATAAGGCCTAGCTAAGGGATGTTTGTAATAAGATGAAAATTAATCAATTTCATTAACAGGTTTTAATAATGATCATTATTTAAGTACATTTCCTATAAAATATAAATGAAAGATGGTAACTTTTACCATAAACAAAAACAAAATTAAACATTTTTAAAAACCTTGTTAGTGGGCCTTATTTTACTATGATAGGGTAATAAGGCCTGCGGCTATAACATACTTAAATAATCAAGCTATACTTAATATATTTAGTATTTGAGATCAATAATCACATGAATACAGTAATAATACTTTTTTAGGAACTCTAAGTCTAACTTGCTTCGTCTAACAGCACTCAAAGTCATTAGTATTATCTACTGATAAAGCGACGTATTCCTCATTATACCATTTGCCGCATTTAATGCATTGCCTCATATCAGTTATCTTGTCCTCTTCACAGCCATGACAGTACCAGCTCTTTTGCTTTTGTAAAGTACCACTGTTATTTTTGCAAGTACGTTTCCTTACGGATGCGATCTTTTTTTTCTTTGGGGTTGGGAGCTTTTTTATTTTGTTCTTTCACTATTTATGTTAAACAGATCTTTGGTGACTAGAGTTCCTCTGTAATTAATAGCTTTTCTTCTAATTACTGTTGTTTTGTGTGCGTTTAACCAGCGTGGGCATTAGCTGATGAAATGCAGTTCTTTTTCGCTGATCAAGAGGTGCATTGTCTTCATCATCGTCCAAACTAGAACTATCGTGAACCGCGCGGTAAAAACTTCTAGTAGGCCTGACAGGCTGCGCCATCAAATATCATAAGGAACTTTTCAGCACTTTTGTATTTCGCTAGATGTTTTAAAAAAATCTTTGAAAAGTTCATTAGTCATATACCCTTTTGCTGATTTTTCTACCAACGATCCTACTGGCAAGTTGTCGTATAACTCTGTCTTCAACCGTTTGCCTTTGAATATGACCATTGATGGTATGGGGGTACCTAGTGGATTAACGCATCGCGCGACAGTGACACTCTCTGCATGTCCTGAAGACTGTAAATGCACTCTTTTGGCTCCCTTCTTAGCCAGAACACTTTGCTAGTGATGGATTGTTAGACAGCAACCTTTTTCATCCATGTTATACATTCTTTCAGGATGATGTTTTATATCTAGTTCATCATAGACTTTAGTTAATGTTGCAAAGTGGTCATTAACAATAAATTTATTTAGTTTTTGTGCTCTGGCTGGATTCATAAATTGAGCTTTTCTTTTTGATATTTCAAGATTTCTTTTCATAAACGCCTTGAACCAGTCTTTACCAGCGAGTTTGTTGTTTTCATTAAAATCGTTCTTAATATTATTAAGATTGCAAAATTTCAGCGAACCTGGTTATCCTTTTCACCAGATCAGTTTCCTGGTCATCGCTCAATAAGGCTTTTCGATCCAGCGTTTTTTTTTTAAACTGCCACTGTTAATATTGTTTCTAATAATTCTTCTGGGAACCCCGTACCTCTCTGAAGCTTTATACGAACTCAAAATTCCTCTTTCTACTGCTCGGACAGCCGACACCGGGTCGTTTTCTGACCACAATGCTCGTTTAGGAGGCATCGGGATCGAGTCACTAAAAATAACGCTCAATCAATTATATAAGGATAATAATAGTAATTAGTAATTAATAAAATATGCGCATTAGTTATTAACATTCATAACATCTTAAAACTAATGTAAAATACATTATAAAATCAAAAAACTTTAATACAAGAAGTAGGAGGATAATAAGGCCTATGGTTAAATTTAGTAGGTCTTATTAACCACCGATCAAAGAAAAGAAGTACGTAAGAAAAACAAAATAACAAATATTTGGACCAAGATACGTTATTTAAATCGTTAAGATCATCGAAGTACGTATTAATAAAGATGAAGACTATGATTTTAGATAGCTAAGTGTAATATAACAAAAAATACTTATGATATACTTAGACCGCTTTTTATTATTTGTCTTTCGCGGCCACGTCTTACAATGTATGGTGTAACACTGAAAGCGGGGAACGGGGTATCGCGCTCAGCAAACTTGTAGCAACATCTTTATGCAATACGCATCTGTTAGTATGGTCTTGAGCGAAAGTGGTTATTTTAAATATGATTTTTGTTACTTAGGCCTTATTACCTGCGGGTATCTTAATCAAAACATTTGTTAGATAATAGTTTTTTTTGCAATAACGAAAATAAATTTTAGTGTTAAGTTAGCCGAAAAATATTAATTTTGTCACAGTCTTCGTTTTGAAACGGGTGCATTCAATATGCAATCGTTTGTTAGTCCCGAATAAACTAATAAAAACATTTGTTATATCACGGTTTCGCCTAACATAGCGAAAAATCGTCTGCTGGCTGGCTGGCCGAGAGTGGGGGTAAGACGTGGAATGTGGTGCGAAGATTGTCGGCAAATATGTATGTTGTTTTTTGTTTTAAAAGGTTCAAATAATAAATCATAGTTATTTGTTGTAAAACGTATTTTAAGTACATTTTCGTGTGTGTTCCGAAATGTACTGACAGTACTGCCAGTACTGTAACCAACGCTGTGTCCTTAAGGGGGTCGTCTAGTGTGAAAGATGGTTTTTTAATGCTTTTTTAGAAATTTTTTTTCTGACGAACCATTAAAATAAAATAATTTATCATATGTATTGTGACGTTATTTTTGGACGTCACAAAGGTCCCGTATTGGTTACTTCCGTTTTTCAATTTCGGGATGCATTTACGTCCCTTGTTCCAATCAAATATTACGCAACCGGCCAAGAGCTCCAGGGTCATAAGCAATAGGGAACATTAAGTTAATATTTTCGTATACAAATATTTCATACGTCACGACCACTTCACCGGAACCGAGCCATCCGGACAGCTGGAAGCCAACGAAGGAGGATAAGCAGATTTTATGCCGAGGAACGTGGAGAGCTGCCGTGTCGACCTGACGACTCCACCCTATAAGGTACCCTACCCGACAAAGAAGACGGAGGGTCAACCTAAAAGGACAAAGCCATGGACTTCACCCTACCTATCGTTTATATCGTCAATACCGATAGTCCCTGGTAATGGGACTAGTAACGAAGACGAGGAGGTCTCGAGTTCCGCCAGACTCCTCGTGCTGAAGGATCAACGGGCCCCTGCGTGGAGGCACCGTAACTGGCTTGCCATAGGAGGCAGAAACGACCAGACCTACCGAAGTCATCAGGATCTCAGCCACTATCGTCGAGGACAGGGTCGGAATCTCATCGCCGCCAGAGGCCACTGGACACCCCGAGCTACGGCAACGAGGCTGTGACTATGTTCCGCGTGGCTAGCGAACTTACGACCAGGACGTCAAAGTGTTGCGTTTAGTCCGCGATTGGAACTTTTATTTTACGCCGCCCTTCCGAGTACTATGTATCGTTTCTCAAAGGAAGGCTCCGGCATCTATCGAATATTGTCGAAGTCCGTCTCGTAGGGGTAAGGCGATTGAGCCACAGATGTCACTCGAGTATTATATCGTGTGTTTTTATCGAGGAATAGTCCAACGGCATGACTTTTGTAACGGCGTAGTAATACGAGTATTGTAAACCCTCCCGAGGATCTAATTGGCTATCTAAGGGCACTACTTTTGATTGTTGGTGGGGACGCGAGTCCCGGCCCTACAGTGAACTTTACGTGAGAACATTCTTGTCTGAGTTACCACCGTGGTCGGGTGCGAATTTTGTATCGTCAGTAGTTTCAATAATACCGGTAAGAATCTTGTAACGAGTCACGAAATCTTTTCCATACAGCTAACTTTCCTATCGTTTCGCGTTCGCGTTTTTCCCAGGGCCTCCGCCTATGGATGATTTCAGTGTCGCTAACGGGGAAAAGATTCCGTGTATCGCCTATATTTCTCTAGTGAACTATTATTTCTTGATTTTGTAATCTTTTCTTAGCGCAAAAGTCTCGTGACCCTGGAGACCTAACAGAAAGAATACGCGAGTTCTCGCTTCACGAGAACGCGTGCAGTGTATCGTGTTTGTCTCGCTTCCCGAGACTTCACGTAGCGTCGCGTGTGTCCCGCTTCACGGGAGTTCACGTATCGTATCCGAACGTTCCGAAAAAGGATTAATTTAGAGTTCGTCTGATTTGCCTAAATTGTTATTAGTTACCTTTATTTGACTTGTTTCGAAATTATTATTTGTTAATTGTCGAAATTCTCAATCGTCCTAAATAAAAGGACACCTGTTATTGATTTCTATTCCGAGGTTCTCATTCTCCTAATCAATTCCCTACCAACACCTCGGTGATTCCTGCCCCTCTACCATCTCGCGAATTATCTGTGCTGGTCGGTGGCACTTTCTTCGTCCCTTCTGGAATTATTGTGCAGATTTTGTATCGTGACGCACAGGTGCGTCTGGCGCCCAATCGGTCTTTTTCGGTATCGTATTCCAGGGGGATAGAGGTTTATAATTTGTCGACGGAAAATCAGCTGTTTTGCTACGAACGGCTTGAGTAATCAAATCCAGTTATAATTTGAGAAGAGAATTTTCGTCACAGTATATAATGTTTATTGACATTTAAACAAACTTTGTGAATTTTTTCAAGCTAATATATTGTACATAATAGAAGGTACACCGCCCAACAGGAACACATATAAAAAAAGAGGTGCTCCATTGTTGCCATGATTCCGACATGTGATATCACACATCATTTTAATTGTGTGACTGGAGGCTCTACATGGAACTAAAATGAAGTCAGAATTCCAAAAAATAATTTTTTTTACGTTTTAGAATTTTTATTGCCTAAATCTGTTCCTAATGTATCCAAGAATATGTATTGCGACGATATTCCCCAAAACAAAATCTCAATTCGAAATTCGATAGACGACAACCGGTAGTCAGGAAATAGGGAACCGTACACAAAACGCCGTATGATCCTCTCTCTATAAATTCCGATATTCAAAAGACCCGATACGCGATAGGCTAGATAGAGTTGGGCGCCAGGTGATCTCCGGGGAGAACACCGCGAGTGCAGGGCACTCGAGATCGTAAAAATCTTTCGGAAGACGCGGGAAACTCGAACAATGAAAGGGAACAGGAAACCGAGAAGGCGACACCGCCAAGGGAAGAGGAGTGAAACGATCGGAACGGCGACTCCGCCAAGATAGAAAAGAGAAAGATCGATAAACGGCGACTCCGCCAAGATAGAAAAGAGAAAGATCGATAAACGGCGACTCCGCCAAGATAGAAAAGAAGAAAGATAATAAACGGCGACTCCGCCAAAATAGAAAGAGAAATATAAGTAAACGGCGACTCCGCCAATAACGTGAAGAGACAGATTCACAAACGGCGACACCGCCAAATAGGGAAACGAACGAAACACGAAAACGGCGACACCGCCAAGATACGAGAGGGAAGCGCGAAGAAAAATAGGAACAGACGCGAGAGAGAGAGAATCAAGCGGTCGACGAGAACTCCAGAAATATACCCGGTTCGGAGGCTAGCTCACCTGGGAGAGCGTCGTGGCGTTCAAGAGGCTAGACGAGAGAAGGAATCGGCATGCAAAATAGGGAATAGGTAAAAGAAAGATATCAGAGAAAAATAAGTAAGTTTAACGCACCGAAGCTATATTAAGTAAAAGCGAAAAGCAAGTCAGCGGCATGCAAGCCATACAGAAAGCTACAGTGGGAGACAAGCAGAAAGCAAAAGTAAATTGTCAGTGAGAAACACTAAGGTGCGAGAGCGAAATCAGATAGCAAAATCCTTAAAGTACTAATACAAAGCCATAGATTCTTGAGGGATTCTATATAAACTAAAATTCTTAAATACGAGACGCGGAACTAACGAGGGACTACGGCCCTTTGGCGAAACGATACGGCAGCGGGACGAATCCACGCCGACGAGAAAAAGGTTTTCTACAATTGTTTCAATAAATCCGCGAATACAAAATACACGGGAGAACAAAACTTTAGCTTCGTAGCGGTACGAAAACACAGAATAAATTCACTCGCGAAATTTCCCGACAATCGGAAAGAGTCAGATAATAAGCGATATAATGGTAGCGAGGAACACAGGTATTAAACGCACGCAAATAAATTAACATAAATAGTACAAGTAATATGGAATAGTTAGAAGAAATGGCAAGCTCTCCGAAAATTATCACCAGAATATTATAATCGGCAAAACTAAATTAAGAGTAGGTACGCCACTGATAGTCAGAGTGTCCTTTAGTCTCGCATTAGGCGAGTGCGCGCAAAAAAAAAAGGTGACTCGACGCTCGAACAACAGCGTAAGGTATCAGAAAAATATTACAATAAGAAGCTAATTACGAGTTTCTGCAAAATTGAAATATAAGTTAAATCAAGAGGAGGAAGCCATTCCTTATAACGACAGCGAAAAATATAGAAATAATACACAGCAGATAAAAGAATTATTTAGCGTCCAAAATGCAATATAATAAAGCGACATATAACGCCGGAAAAGATAGAAAAGCCAACAGATAGTTAATTAAAATAATTAAACAGACTCAACGGGAAACGGCCAAGCCGGGGACGCCGGGGCCCTAGTAGTTTCCACGTGGTCGAGACGATAATCAATAACGTATAAAATATTCGACAATTCCAAAGCACTGAATTACGAGAAAACGAAATTAATTACAATAGATTCGATATGAAAGATATTCTACGATAATAAAAGAAAAAGCTAAATAAGATAACGGTATCCGGCACTATCGTCCTTTTACTTAGAGGGGCTGGAACGACATTCAGTCCCGGTAAGCGAGAAAATGTGCCGTCGAGACAAAAGGCCTAGACGGTATTACTTCAATTAAATGCACAAAAATCTCCAAAATAACGGTAACGAAAGGAGCTCACCCAAGATATAACGAAAGCGAAATGAAGGAAATTGGTCCTACGACTTCCTTCCTTCCTTCCTTCACTATAATATTTTATATTCCTTCCTTTCAAGAGAATCTAGGCTCGATAAATCGGAAAGCTCTACGGTTTGAATCCAGCTCGTCGTTATTCACTATAGTATCCTTTGAAAAATCGACCACAGGCTAAGATGCTCCAAACGTAAGTGAACGAGCCGGAATTCGTCGCTAGAGGAAGAGCCCTAGGGGCCCCCCTCCTAAATTAGTAATTCCTTATTCGCACGGTAGAGCGATAACACACTATAATAATACTAAATAGGTAATCTAACGCTTGACGGTAGCTAGAGACGAAGCATTAGGCGGCTCGAGTCCGAAGATAGGCGGAGAGGGCCGAGCTGAGCGCAGGAATCCTTGGTGCGGCCGATCGTGAGTCCTCGGTGCGAGCAGCAGGATCCGGCGAAGAGTATGCCCTGGTTTCTTCTCCGGGGGCCACTGATAACGGGAACGCTAGGGAACGTTCGGCGACTGGCGGCACGATAGGGGACCATCCTTTCCTCCTATCGGCGGCACGAGTGGCGAAGGCCCTTTTTGCGGTCCGTATGGGCGGCCGGCAGAAGTAGTAGAGGGATCCCATCCCGGGTATCCCGGGCTCCACGGAAGTCCTCCGGAGCGAACAGCAGTTTGGTCCAGCCTCTGTCGAGCGCTCGTCCGGTAGCTCAGGAACTCTCGTTGGCGGTCAGCTTCGTGCTCGTAGTGTAGACGTAGATTTGCCCAGGACGGTAAAGAAGGTAAGCGGGTGCGAATAGGAAAGCTCGAAAATAAAAATAAAAACAAAAAAAAAGCAGAAAAGCGAAACAGAAATAAGCAGAAAGGACGATAGACGGAAACAGAGTGCATCAACGGTAAGCGAGACAAGCAAAGCTGTCTTTGGAATGTCGGGTAACCGACGTTTGGAGGATCGTTGCAGGTGGATGGTGTCTTTTCCCTACTCCTAGCAAACTTTGTGACTGAATTTCCGAAATTCACGTCACAACTCCCCCTTCCCTAGCGGAAGCCGTACTGGTGACGAGACCTTGCGTTACCGGAGATCAAAAAAGGAAATCTACCGCGAAAGGTCGACGGTGCCAGGGAGGTTTCCCAACATTCGTACGCGCAAAAAAAAGAAAAAAAGGAAAAGCTTTTGGAATAGCCGATATACTTCACGAACAAGAGAGCGTTAAATCCAGACGGGATTGACGAAATTTAATAAAGGCAGAAGAAAAGTGAATACGGAAAAACGAACTTCAAGTTTAGGTAGGCTAACGGTATCATACTCATTGGTGCTAGTCGGAACTAATTTGCACTTCTGCAAAAAAAAAATCTGGTCGAGATTCGATAGTACGTGAGAGTTTATGCCCGAAATGCGAAAGAAAGTTGCTAAATGCTTCGAGGAAAAGAGGAAAGATCTAGGTACGGCAACGAAGACGGAATAGACAAGTCAGTAGGAACACTGGGTTCACAACGGAAAACTCAGAGAATCAAAAAAAAATGGTTAACGAAAAGTAAGAACAAACCAAAAAACTGGGCTTTGGATAGGAGATTGGGACTAAAGGGTGGTCAGTCGTTTTGACCTGAAGGAAAACAAAAGGACTAAGCGGACCCGAGAGAGGAAGAGGAAATATCAAATAAAGAAACTGGGCACTTGATAGGCAGGGTCCGACGAAAAGAAAAGTAGGAGTTTTGTGTAGCCGGCATTTACGGCTTTCAAAAAAAAGAAAAGAACTAAAAAGCTGGGCCTTGGAGGGGGTGCAGAAGGGAGGCACCGAGGTCGGTACTTGCGACCAACGGAAAAGAAAACAGAATGGGTGATAATAACCAAACTGGGTGTTCACAAAAAAAAAGGTGACATACGAGAGAGGAAGGATGGGCGCAACAACACGCCTAAGGAGTCGGGTCCACACGAGGAGATTGGGGGTACGGCGAGGGTCTCCGGCCTCCCAGGGCATACTGGTATCCACAGTTAGTACAGTCCCTCAGAGTGAGGCCCCATGCCCCGCAGCCGTAGCAGAACCAGTTCCGCGGCTTGGGACAGCTAGGGTACCTATGGTCGGGAACCCAGCAATTCCAGCAGGCCCTAGGGTTGCCGGGCCGCGTTCCCCGGACGGGGGCGCGGGCACAGTCCATCGGATCAGGCGGAGTGAGATGGGGATTCCGTGGGGGCCCGGGTTCCTTGGTAGGTGGTTCGGGGGGGCTCCCGGGCACCCGGGACGGGTGTTCCCGGAAACGGAATGCTTCCGGCGGAGGAAGGAGGAAGGCAAAACGAGGAGTGGTGGACGGAGTCGTCGGGCGTAGTAGGCCGGGGGGCTCCGCGGGTGCAGGGTGTAGCCATCCCCGTCCACGACCTCGGGGCCGACGACGACACTCCGCAGGCGGCTGCAACGTAGCGGCCCCGATCCACTGCGCGGCCTGGAGCGCGCGGTGTTCTCTCGCCTCCACCTCGGTGAAGGAGGCCGGGGGCTCCGGGTCAAACGGCCCATGCGGCAACGACGGCAGCTGGACCCTACGTACGTCGTCCGGGCCCAGGACAACCCCGACGGTCCGGAGGGGCCGTCTCAGTGAAGCTGACGATGGGGCAGCTACATCCGCCTCTGTAGTGTTCGGCGTGGTGACTTGGAGGTCCGGGTCTTCGCAGTCATGCAGGTAGCTCTCGAAAAGGGCCGCCATCCCCCTGTACAAGGCCTCCTTGGCTCGGGATTGGTCCGCCATCCGCCGGATCCACTCGCGGTTATCCATTCTTTCTTGCCCGATTTATCGACTCCCCTTAAGCCAGGTAAGATGGACCGAATCCGGATAGAGGTAGCCAGAGGTGTGAGGAGGGAGAGGTAGGGAGATAAGGAACGACACGTAGATAAATAGAGAGAGCGGCACAATAGAAGAAAGCGGCAAAGGAGTCAATCTAGAAAAGTGATAAAAAAAAAGAAAGCAGGCCATGCACGAGATTAATATGAGGCAAAGAAAGCGAAAGCGTAGGCATGTGGTGGAGGATACATTCAGGTGGTAAGATTATATCGCTTAAGGTTTTTGATGTGACTCTTTCCAATTGATTTACCTTTATCATCGCTCAATTCGTAGACGACGGCAGATAAGATTTTCGAAATAGTAAAAGGCCCGGAGAATTTCGGAGCCAGCTTAGCAGATACGCCTAGCGCGGCTGACGAGAATACATTCTGGCGCTTAAGAACTTGATCACCTAGTTCGAATTTCGTGTCACGGTGATGACGGTCGTAGTATTTAGCCTGTTTGGTTTGTGCGGAGTCTACATTCTTCCTCACTAGATCGCGAATTAGCTCCAGTCGTTGGAGGCGATTAGCCCATTGCTTAGGATCCTGTGGGTCGAGTGTAACCGGGGGCTCGAGTTCTTTCCGTAACGTGTTCGTTGCTTGCAGTTCTCGTCCATAGTTCAAGAAAGCGGGAGTAAATCCGGTCGAAGAGTGTACGGCGGTATTAATCGCGAAGCAGAAGTCGGGGAGATGTTTATCCCATTCTCTGTGATCCTGTCCGAGGAAAGCGACAATCATAGTTTTGAGTACGCGGTTGACGCGTTCGACCGGGTTAGCTTGCGCGTGGTACGGAGGTATAGTACTGTGAGTAATTCCGTATTTTACAGAAAGTTCTTTCACCGTCTTATTTACGAATTCGGTACCGTTATCTGTAAGCAGTACTTCAGGTGTACCCCATCGAGCCAGAATCAGTTCCTCAAAAGCAGTACATATGGCCGGTCCGTTGGCTTTCCTTAAGGCCCGACACTCTACCCACCTAGTGAAAAGATCTTCGAAAACTAGCAAGTAGACGGCACCCGATTTGCTTGACGGAAAGGGACCCATAATATCCGCAGCTACGACAGCCCAAGGGGTCTCTACAACACGTCGACCCATGAGACCGGCGGGGGTCATTTGATCCGGTTTACAGCGTTGACAGCGATCACACGACCTAACGTATTTAACGACATCGGAATGCATGGTATGCCAATAGTAATTTCTAGCTAAGCGGGAATACGTCTTTTCAATGCCAAGGTGTCCACCTTGAGTCTTCTCGTGGGTTTCTGCAATGGCACGCGTTCTTAAAGGGAGCGGCAAAACTAACTTCCAAGCATTTAAATCTTCGAGTAGTTCATCGTAAGCGGAAGCGGGACGATGAAAATACAAACGATCATCCTCTATAGTCCAATTCGGAAAACGAGACGGAAATTCGCGAACTAGCTTTACACGACGATCATACCACTCGTCGTTGGATAGATTGACGTCCTTTTCTTCGGTAGCAGCTATCGGAGTCTCAAACATTCGCGAAAGCGCGTCGGGAACATGGTGAAGCGCGCCTTTTCTATGAACGATCGTATAATTGTATTCCAGTAATTCTAAAGCCCATCGGGCTAAGCGCCCTACGGGATTCTTTAAATTATGTAACCAACGGAGGCTACTATGGTCGGTAATAACAGTAAACGAATATCCCTCAAGGTAACATCTAAATTTCTTAATCCCCCATACGACAGCGAGACATTCTTTTTCGGTAGCTGAATATTTATGTTCCGCGGGGGTAAGAGTACGACTCGCGTATGCAATTACATGTTCGATATCATTCTGTTGTTGTGTTAGCACTACTCCTAACCCTATGTCACTAGCATCCGTTTGTAACGTGAACGGGAGCGAAAAATCAGGACAAGCAAGTGTCGGCGCGGAAGTCAGAGCGGCTTTAATCCGTTCTAAGGCCCTCTCTTGATTTTCCCCCCATTCCCACTCTTTCCCTTTCTTCAATAGAAGGTTTAGGGGCGCAGCAACTGAGGCGAATTCCGGAAGGAACCTACGGTACCAAGACGCCATCCCTAAGAGCCTACGTAATTGTTTAAGGTTCTGTGGTGCGGGGTACTCGAGTATAGGCTGGATTTTATCCGGATCAACTTGCAGACCGTTCTCATTGACCATGAAGCCGAGATATTTGACCTGCGAACGACAAAAGTCGCATTTCTCGGGGTTTATGGTCAAGCCTGCTCGCGAGATAATTTCTAAGACTTTCTTTAACCAGATGAGATGGTCTTCAAACGTTTTCGTAACTACGATAATATCATCCAAGTATGAGAAGACGTGCGGCTCCATCTCGGGCCCTATTAGTCGATCGACCAGGCGCTGGAATGTGGCGGGCGCATTCGTCAACCCATATGGCATTCGTTTAAATTGGAATAGTCCTTTCCCGGGAACGGTAAACGCGGTTATCTCTTTACTATTTTTCTCTAACGGTATCTGAAAATAAGCTTGACTCAAATCGATAGTCGATATATATTTCGCGGCACGTAATTTGTCTAGGATACTGGACATGTAGGGTAAAGGATAGGCATCCTTTTTTGTAACGGCGTTAACTTTCCGAAAATCTAAACAAAAGCGATAAGTATTATTAGGTTTCTTGATCATTACGATTGGTGTAGACCAATCACTAGAGGAAGGTTCGATAATTCCGTTAGATAACATTGAGTCGACTTCGGCATGAATAGCTTCTTGAACTTTTGGCGAGACGGGATAGTATCTTTGTTTGATCGCGCGATGTCCCTGTACATCGATAACGTGCTCGGTTAAGTCGGTAAGGCCAGGTTTGTCTAGAGGAGGCGGCAAATGATCGTTTAGGAACTGTTTTAAGCGGGATGACTCGACGGGAGAGAGAGAGGTAATTCCAGAGCATAGCTCCGCGGTAATAATGGAAGTAGGGTGGTTAGTTTCGGAAAAGTTTTCGAAAGGATAGGAAATGTTAGTCCAGGGGTCTTCAGGAACGGTAGCGGAACGATCACGGAAGCACCAACGACAGTTCGCGAAATCAATGACTATGCCAAATTGTTTAATGAAATCTAATCCCAATAAGCACGGAACGTTCAGTTTAGGGAGTAAGCGTACCCTTGCAATTTTAGTTCGGTCGCGAATAGTGATAGGCAGTTCGGTTTCACCGTCGGCTTTGCCTCGTGAGCCATCAGCGTAGACGACGATACTCGCGGGAGTATCTTGGATCGAGCAGTCAAATTTTTTGATTATCGAAATACCTTCCGGACCGAAATAGGTACGCGAGGAACCGGAATCGACGAGAGCTAAAATTGGTTGGTCCTTAATTCTGACGGTTAGATATAAACGGTCTTCCGAGCGTGTGCTGCAGATGGGATCGCAGGTTTCGGCAATTGAGATCGGAATACACGAGTTCGTATTTGGAGCGACAGAATCAGTAGTTTCGGATGCGGGGGTAGGCGTAAGGACCGAGGTAGTCTGCCCCCTTAGGCGTTTCCCTGACACTTCGGACAATTTTTGGTAGTTAATCCCGGAGTGCCACAACGATAACAAAAGATTTGACGCGCGTACGTACACTCGGTATATCTATGTCCGGGTTGATTACAGTTCCAGCAAGAGAACACTGTTCGCGGAGGCGAGGAGGAAGAATTAGGCGTGCTATTCGCGGCGGCTACGTTTTCGTCTTCGTGTTCAATCGCGGCGGCAGGAGCTTGTGCCTCAGCTGACCGATTAGGCGTTGGTGGACGGGCGGAAGTATTCCGCGAAGGGTTCGGTTGTCGAAACGCGGGAGTCGAGTTTGAGGCTTGTCGTGGCGCGGCGTTATACTGCGACGGAACACGCGGTATCTGAGAATTCGCATATCCAGGATACGGATAGGCGGGAGGAACGGGATATGGATATGGAGGAAAAGGGTACATGTACGGCGAGACCGGAGGATACCCGGGTGGGAATCCATAGGGATAGCCGGGGAATGGCATGTTAGGATTGGACGAAAGAGGTAAGGGAGTAGGAGGAGCGGCAAGTACGGCAGAGGTATTGCTAGGATCTTCGGAAACGGGAGCGGAAGGAACGGATTTCTTCTTCGGTGATGGTTTGCTTCGCGACTGAGACGGTGAAGTGGTCGCGGCGACTGATTCTTCCGCGGGAGTTTCCGTTTCTTCAACGGCAGAAATCGCGGGCCGATTGGGGCGCCGAGGCGGAGTCTTAGGGCCCTGGTAAGCGAGATCTGGCGCGACACATTGATCCAGAGGTACTGGCGGTAATTCGCGGCGTTGACTCGAGATAATCGTGTCGTATTCGCGGATGAGTCGCTCGAGGCCGTCAAGATCGAGATAGTCAAAGGGTCGGATATATTGACGATATTCATCACCCAGACCAGAGTGGGCGAGGCGACGTTCTTCATCTTCCGGAAAAGGTGGATCAATCCGATCAAATAAAGCGCGGATCGCGGTGATATATGTCATTGCAGTCTCTTTAGGGCCTTGTACGCGGCGACGGGCCTCTTCCCGGAGGCGATCTTGGTAATCCTCGCGGCAGTAGCGTCTCCGGAAGTCGTATTGAAAGTCCGACCATCTCCTCCAACGACGAGAATGTAAGCGGAACCACGGCGTAGCTTCGTCGATAAGTAAGAACGGCAAACAAAATAGAAGGTCAGCATCCGTCAATGTGGAACGCGCGCGGCAGTCGTCAACACGCATCAGAAATTCCTCCGCGTTCGCGTCACTTTTTCCGTTAAATCGAAGATTCCATTTGCTCACTACGTCCCAGGCGTTACGACCGTAGGGTGACTCGAAATCATTTCTTCGCGAACCGGAACGTCTATCGTGAACGACCTCTTCGCGGGTCTGAGAAGGTGCAGTAACGCCAGCGGTAGGCGGAAGCGAAAGTCGGGATCTAGGGAGTGGTGGTGAGGGATGGTTAGGTAAGAACGTGGAAGCTGGGATACCAGGCTCCAGGATCTGGACATGAGGAACGGAAGCTTGAGAGTCTTGGGTTTGTCCCGGTCCAGCAGTAGGTAGCTGGACGGAAGCGGCAGTAGGTATAGGAATCTCCTCCGGGTCATCCGGGGAAGGTAGACAAACTGATGGATCGCTCATGACAGCCGAGAAACCGGGAGATTCTAATGCGTCCAAAAATTCAAGAAGTCGAGTACGTCGTTCGGGAACGGTCCCGGATAAACTTAGTTCGTAATACGAGAGCCAATAGTCGACTGCTCTAGGTAACAGAGAGTATACCCAAGCCGGAGTGTAATAGGGGTCACTCATACACGGAAAATATACGACCAGTCAGAATAAATAGCGTAGAATAAAATTTGAGTTTGAACTGAGTAAATAAGAAGATCAGTCTCGAGGTAGACGAGTTACCAAAATAAGAAAGTACGAATTCAAAAACACGTCCGAACGGTAAGCGAAAATCTTCAAAGTCAGTGGTACTGAGCACGCTTAGCAACAATACGTAGGAGCGTAACAAAAGAAAGGATTAGCACAGCCGATGACCGGACGATAGCGCGATTAACGTAGGACAAATAAATACGGAGACCACGTCAGAATAACACGCAAGAAATTCAAAAGTTAGCAAATATTCTAAAAGAAATTGTTTTCGGCTTGTAGGTGCGTTAGGACAGAAAAATATTTCGCGAAAGAGTAAACTGCAAAACGAGAGCTTCGAAACGAGGAGGTATTAGAACAAAAGATAAGCGAGAATAAGCAATAAATGAGAAGAACGTGAGTTCTGCCTTAGCCTTTGATTTGTGGGCCCCACGTTGGGCGCCAAATTTGCGACGATAGTCGTAAATGGCCAACAACGTGGAGGCCTACGGTAGCAAGAAAACAAAAAAAAAGAAATTTCAATATAACCAATCCTCTGCCCAGCCTTTGGTTTGTGGGCCCCACGTTGGGCGCCAAATTTGCGACGATAGTCGTAAATGGCCAACAACGTGGAGGCTTTCTCAAACCGGAACCAAAGGGTTGTGGGGTTCGTAGAAAACGATACGCGAAAAGAAACGTTAATGCGAAAGATGTGAATCCTGTCTTCGCCTCTTGGGCCCCACGTTGGGCGCCAAATTTGCGACGATATTCCCCAAAACAAAATCTCAATTCGAAATTCGATAGACGACAACCGGTAGTCAGGAAATAGGGAACCGTACACAAAACGCCGTATGATCCTCTCTCTATAAATTCCGATATTCAAAAGACCCGATACGCGATAGGCTAGATAGAGTTGGGCGCCAGGTGATCTCCGGGGAGAACACCGCGAGTGCAGGGCACTCGAGATCGTAAAAATCTTTCGGAAGACGCGGGAAACTCGAACAATGAAAGGGAACAGGAAACCGAGAAGGCGACACCGCCAAGGGAAGAGGAGTGAAACGATCGGAACGGCGACTCCGCCAAGATAGAAAAGAGAAAGATCGATAAACGGCGACTCCGCCAAGATAGAAAAGAGAAAGATCGATAAACGGCGACTCCGCCAAGATAGAAAAGAAGAAAGATAATAAACGGCGACTCCGCCAAAATAGAAAGAGAAATATAAGTAAACGGCGACTCCGCCAATAACGTGAAGAGACAGATTCACAAACGGCGACACCGCCAAATAGGGAAACGAACGAAACACGAAAACGGCGACACCGCCAAGATACGAGAGGGAAGCGCGAAGAAAAATAGGAACAGACGCGAGAGAGAGAGAATCAAGCGGTCGACGAGAACTCCAGAAATATACCCGGTTCGGAGGCTAGCTCACCTGGGAGAGCGTCGTGGCGTTCAAGAGGCTAGACGAGAGAAGGAATCGGCATGCAAAATAGGGAATAGGTAAAAGAAAGATATCAGAGAAAAATAAGTAAGTTTAACGCACCGAAGCTATATTAAGTAAAAGCGAAAAGCAAGTCAGCGGCATGCAAGCCATACAGAAAGCTACAGTGGGAGACAAGCAGAAAGCAAAAGTAAATTGTCAGTGAGAAACACTAAGGTGCGAGAGCGAAATCAGATAGCAAAATCCTTAAAGTACTAATACAAAGCCATAGATTCTTGAGGGATTCTATATAAACTAAAATTCTTAAATACGAGACGCGGAACTAACGAGGGACTACGGCCCTTTGGCGAAACGATACGGCAGCGGGACGAATCCACGCCGACGAGAAAAAGGTTTTCTACAATTGTTTCAATAAATCCGCGAATACAAAATACACGGGAGAACAAAACTTTAGCTTCGTAGCGGTACGAAAACACAGAATAAATTCACTCGCGAAATTTCCCGACAATCGGAAAGAGTCAGATAATAAGCGATATAATGGTAGCGAGGAACACAGGTATTAAACGCACGCAAATAAATTAACATAAATAGTACAAGTAATATGGAATAGTTAGAAGAAATGGCAAGCTCTCCGAAAATTATCACCAGAATATTATAATCGGCAAAACTAAATTAAGAGTAGGTACGCCACTGATAGTCAGAGTGTCCTTTAGTCTCGCATTAGGCGAGTGCGCGCAAAAAAAAAAGGTGACTCGACGCTCGAACAACAGCGTAAGGTATCAGAAAAATATTACAATAAGAAGCTAATTACGAGTTTCTGCAAAATTGAAATATAAGTTAAATCAAGAGGAGGAAGCCATTCCTTATAACGACAGCGAAAAATATAGAAATAATACACAGCAGATAAAAGAATTATTTAGCGTCCAAAATGCAATATAATAAAGCGACATATAACGCCGGAAAAGATAGAAAAGCCAACAGATAGTTAATTAAAATAATTAAACAGACTCAACGGGAAACGGCCAAGCCGGGGACGCCGGGGCCCTAGTAGTTTCCACGTGGTCGAGACGATAATCAATAACGTATAAAATATTCGACAATTCCAAAGCACTGAATTACGAGAAAACGAAATTAATTACAATAGATTCGATATGAAAGATATTCTACGATAATAAAAGAAAAAGCTAAATAAGATAACGGTATCCGGCACTATCGTCCTTTTACTTAGAGGGGCTGGAACGACATTCAGTCCCGGTAAGCGAGAAAATGTGCCGTCGAGACAAAAGGCCTAGACGGTATTACTTCAATTAAATGCACAAAAATCTCCAAAATAACGGTAACGAAAGGAGCTCACCCAAGATATAACGAAAGCGAAATGAAGGAAATTGGTCCTACGACTTCCTTCCTTCCTTCCTTCACTATAATATTTTATATTCCTTCCTTTCAAGAGAATCTAGGCTCGATAAATCGGAAAGCTCTACGGTTTGAATCCAGCTCGTCGTTATTCACTATAGTATCCTTTGAAAAATCGACCACAGGCTAAGATGCTCCAAACGTAAGTGAACGAGCCGGAATTCGTCGCTAGAGGAAGAGCCCTAGGGGCCCCCCTCCTAAATTAGTAATTCCTTATTCGCACGGTAGAGCGATAACACACTATAATAATACTAAATAGGTAATCTAACGCTTGACGGTAGCTAGAGACGAAGCATTAGGCGGCTCGAGTCCGAAGATAGGCGGAGAGGGCCGAGCTGAGCGCAGGAATCCTTGGTGCGGCCGATCGTGAGTCCTCGGTGCGAGCAGCAGGATCCGGCGAAGAGTATGCCCTGGTTTCTTCTCCGGGGGCCACTGATAACGGGAACGCTAGGGAACGTTCGGCGACTGGCGGCACGATAGGGGACCATCCTTTCCTCCTATCGGCGGCACGAGTGGCGAAGGCCCTTTTTGCGGTCCGTATGGGCGGCCGGCAGAAGTAGTAGAGGGATCCCATCCCGGGTATCCCGGGCTCCACGGAAGTCCTCCGGAGCGAACAGCAGTTTGGTCCAGCCTCTGTCGAGCGCTCGTCCGGTAGCTCAGGAACTCTCGTTGGCGGTCAGCTTCGTGCTCGTAGTGTAGACGTAGATTTGCCCAGGACGGTAAAGAAGGTAAGCGGGTGCGAATAGGAAAGCTCGAAAATAAAAATAAAAACAAAAAAAAAGCAGAAAAGCGAAACAGAAATAAGCAGAAAGGACGATAGACGGAAACAGAGTGCATCAACGGTAAGCGAGACAAGCAAAGCTGTCTTTGGAATGTCGGGTAACCGACGTTTGGAGGATCGTTGCAGGTGGATGGTGTCTTTTCCCTACTCCTAGCAAACTTTGTGACTGAATTTCCGAAATTCACGTCACAGTATTCAAAGTTATAGAGCCTAATTCACAATATTTTCAAATATATGGTACAGCACTAAACGCAATGGGGTATGGAGGAGGTATACAAGCGCTCGGGCAGCTGAAGCCCGCGCTCCTTTACTTTAAAGCGCGTTTTCTCGAGTTTTCATTTTTACGATTTTTCTAAACTGGCAGGCGTGATTGCAAGAAAACTAGACCACCAATCAAAACGAACCAAGGCTTGTTAGCTTCAGTTTTGTATTCTCTTCTATTTCAACTAAAAAGATTCATGAAAAAAATTCTACACAACTTTTTTAGCAAGTTAAAATGATTTTTTTTTTTAACAAAAAACATATTTTTATCAAACTTGAGAAAAATTTTAGATTCCACAATTTTTTTGGTTTTTCTTAGTTCATCTAGAAGAAAAAATATGGAAATTAAACTTTTCTTTGGTGTTTTTGTTTCAAACGAAAATTGCGAGCTTCATCTTTCCCGCCTATTGGAGACTGCAATTGCAAGGTGTTGCACAAATGAGCATACAAATCTGCTGTGTTTGAATATTTTTCGCTCAAAAAATTTTTTTTTAATGTTCAAATATGCAATAAAATAATCTTGTAAGTTCGCTACGCTTGCTTATTTTTTTCTATCCTAAAAAAATTCCCCCAAAAACGCTTTTTTTAGGCCTCTTAAAGCAGGATACTCCCTTAAAGACACAGCGTTGGTTACAGTACTGGCAGTACTATCAGTACATTTCGGAACACACCCGAAAATGTACTTAAAATACGTTTTACAACAAATAACTATGATTTATTATTTGAACCTTTTAAAACAAAAAACAACATACATATTTGCCGACAATCTTCGCACCACATTCCACGTCTTACCCCCACTCTCGGCCAGCCAGCCAGCAGACGATTTTTCACTATTTTAGGCGAAACCGTGATATGTATTGTAACGTATTTCTTTTCGTGACCCGACACCGATAGCAAAACTCAAGAGAACGAACTATCTTCGAGAACCAACCTACGTTACCTTCGGCCGTCCACCCGTCGTTCGTGCATCCGCAAGCCAGGCGGGCGCCAGTCAATTCTTTTTTCACCGGGAACTGACGAGCCGGTATAAACTGGGAGTTGGGGTGGAACAGGCCCAACTCCACCAAGAACGAGAGCTCTGACGGAACCTATCAGACGAGGCGATAGCTTAACGGATCCTTTCGATTTTTGTTGACGCGTGAAATCGAGAAACGCAACCGTAGGTGCTGATCTTTGGGGTCGCGTAAAATCAGCAAACGCAACTGGATACACGAACGGGAGCGGACGGTTACGGAAATGCACGGCCGCTCAGGCTGCTAGGTTTGAGGTAGAGAGGGTCGGAGTACGAGTCCGGCAAATAGTGCGAGTGATAGAGAGCGACGAACCGAGAGCGTATCAGAACGAATCTAAACTATCCATCGAGATCCCTTCACCAATTAATAAATTGGAAGACTCACCGGAGCTGATACAGCTAATCCGGGAAGGTCGAGAACTGCATCCAAGGGACACTCTGGTGAGCACTGCACTAAGGCACAGCACTACACCTCCGTAACACTCACAGGAATTCATAGAATTCCTGGATATCGCGAGAACAACGCGAGAACTGTACGAATCGAGAACTTGCTATACCGGAGCGAAACACGGCAAGAAAAACTATCAACAGATAGCACGGGAGCACGAGCCAGCCCGTGACACCTCGGTCGGTGCCCCGAGACAGACTGCTTTGACAATAGCCAAATCCGAGAACTAATCATTCTGATTGGTCGAGAGCCTTTTAACCGATAACACTTCTATCTCCTTCGAATCGTCCCTTTAAACTAAATCGAGAGCGTTCCTTAACGAATCGGTACGTAATTCCGGAGATCCTCCACGGCCGCTTCCCCAGGGCATCGGGCGACAGCTGGGCACCACATCCTTAACTCGGGCAGGAGGTTCCTCTCCTGCCCTTAACTGTATCAAAACTATATCTCCGCCCGCTCTACAGCCCTTTGCCCATCTCCAGCGGGGCGCCGGTATTTCATCCGGGCTTCTGCCGGTCCGTGGAGACGTCTCCGTCGGGTACTCTCCTCTGCCGGGAAACTCGGTACGTCGAGACTATCTCCCCACGGCAGATTCGAGCACCTCGACCTCCACTAACCAACAACGAAATCTTCCGAGAGCCTTGACATATCTATGCGAATCAATCCGAGAGCGTAGCTTCTGAGCAGGGTGGCGATCCGAAGAGAACCAGAAATCGAGAACGTTATCTGTATCGGTAACCGGAGCCGCCTTGGGACCGTGATTCGAAAAATCACGTCACAGTATGTAAGCTTTGCGTATGTACCCGATGTCGATAAGGGGGAGACGCTCGAGAGGGCGACACGGACGGAATGGTGCGAGAGGAAGAGTAAGAAAAGAAGTGGCTGAGTTAACGTAGTCTTAGCGCACGATCTTGTATACAGGTCTGGGCACTTCCCTATCCCTCACCATGTTGTAGATCGTACCCGTAACGTGGACAATTTTGTCCGCAAGCGCTAGTGTCGAGAATGCACGCATGCGCATTCGTAAATTCATTTCAACCTCTTATTACTGATTCAAAAGGAAAGTTACACACAAAGAACCGATGCGATGCCAATTAAATAAAATTTAACAATCTAATTTTAAAGTTAGACAAATAAAGAATTGATGATTTAAAAAACTGAAGTTACATGGACCAATTCACCTAAAAGTCATTAAAATTGAATAATGCTATAATTGACTAAATATTTTGGATACATACCCAACCCATAACTTAAAGTAATAGAAGACTGTAAATGAAAATAAATGGATTTTTTGATAAATATATACTACATCGAAATAAACAGCAAAATGTCAGGAAATAAATAAGATGAGTAAACAAAAAATATGAGTTTTTATTTAATATGCTAATGAACAAAAAATTTGGACTGCTTGCGTTTTTCAGCACTTTTTTTTCATATTTGGAATTTGTATGCTGCTGGGAAAAATAACGCATACGCATCCTTAAATAATAATGAATTGCGTATGACAATATGTCATTAGCGTGCTGTATGCACGGGAACGAGAAATGGTATTTATTAAACATGTCATCTAATGTTTTATTATATACGTCGGGAGAATCTATATTTGTATTGAAATAAGATTCTAGAACTTGAATCATATTAAAAAACATTTTGTTTGTGTGTATTAATCGCCCAAGCGACTTTAAGTTTACCAATTGTGCGCTTGGCAACCTTGAGTATAATACTGGATTTATTATAGCATCTTTACATGTGGTACATTTGGTGTATTTTACCAACTGTTTGGACAAGTAACCTGAAAATCGGGAACAAAGGAAATGAATATGGATAGTGATAGTGGCTAAGGTTATTACGCGTTTCCTTCGTGCGAATGAAAAGACTGAAATGTATTAAATTATTTTTTTGTAACACATGCACGATTTTCGCGTTTTTCGTACCTATTAAGCGGACGTAAAGTACCAGTTTTTTTACCGGCCGGCAAAAAAGTGAGTAGCGGGCAAAAAAAGTCAGCAGCGGGCAAAAGAGATAACTGCGCATGCGTAGTGCTATCACGTGATTCGCATTCCCAACACTAACGCCTCTGGCGGTAGATCCACCTTAAGGTTACGCGTTTTTCGCCTAAGTGCCCAGACCTGTATACAAGATCGTGTCTTAGCGTTGAGTGTAGATAGGTATAGAGGTGCGGAGGACGTGGTGGGGGTATGTCAAGCATATACTATAGTAAAATTTTAGTTCCAATCCCGGCGGGTAGATGGCGCCCCGAAAATCCCAAGCTATCTTGTGGCGCTGCCTATGAGTGGGGATTTGTACTAAAAGAGACTGTAGCGCGCACGCGCAAATTGTGTGCGGGAAACGAACACCATTTGTTCCAAGTGACATTAATAACATTCTAAATAGAATTAATGATGGAAAAATTGTAGGATTTATCACATGTATCAAAGATTATATAATAGAAACGTATTTCAGTGTTATAATTCTTATTGCTTTCTATTGGGAATGTATATTTTCAGATTGTAGATCACATATGCAAGTGCACATAAATAAAGATCAAATCATTTTCTTAAATAAATATGTGCTATTTGTTGTAGACCTTACCTTACTTTTTAGGGTAGCTTCTCGTTTTTTTTTTTATTAATAATTTAGGTAAGATGATTATTTGTTTAAAGGAAAATCGTGGATATGGTTTATCTGTCAGTTCCGAGGTAAGTATACAAAGTATATGATGTTGGTCCATAGGCAAGCCATTAGGATAGGAAGCCAGAGGTCTGTGGTTCGAGACTCTCCGTCATAAGTTTTTTTTTCTGCTTCTGGACGTTATGATTTTTTTGTTAAATACAACGTATTAAGGAGGTTGAAGCGCTTCACGCCGATCAAATCAGTGCTCAATATTTTTTATCGTTTTTACGAAGTTTTATGATTTAATTAATTGCAGTGAAAAAATTCAGATAGAAAAATTCAGAGCGATGAATATACAATATTATCTGACCAATATTACATAATACATTAAATTTACAAAAACGATTACTAAAATTTAACACTGATTTGACCGGCGTGAGCGCTCCAGCCTCCTCAAACGTTGTACGGGCTGCACGCTGAAGGTAAAAAAAAATCGAACGAAATATAAATTTTTATTTTTATTTTATTTATTAATTTATTATAATAAAGGCATCAACCACGATAATCTACGGGCTTCCACATCACCCAAGAGGTGCCGTAGTCGATGCGTTCCCATTATTTAACGTAGCGGGTAATACCATCACTATGTGCAATTGCAGTAAGGAAAAAAAATAACGCGCAAAAAAAGGAAAAATAGCCAAATAAAATGTATTATTATATTAATAACAATAATAATAATATTGTCTTTAATAATAATCTTTTTTTTAGTCATTTTATTCTTGCATTTTATTTTGTATGTGTTTTAATGCCCGCCCCGACCAGCAAGAACCTCGGCTTCGCCTCGGTTTTGCAAAAGTCGGGCGGGCCACCGCCCTCGCACTCCCCTGCCCAACAAGAACCTCGGCTTCGCCTCGGAGTGCGCTCCACTTCGCGAGATAACCGGGAAAATGTTCTAACATAATCCGTAAAAGTATACCGAATCGAAAAAAATTAACTTACATGAAGTTACCTGACTGTTAAAACAATTGATGTAAGCTAATTTAATATCGTTTTTTCGATCCGGGTACGAATAGTAAATACATATTGCTTTTAATTTATAAACTAACAATAATTTATTAACGAACTTTCGGCAGGGGATCAAGAAAAATAGTATACGACCCATGGCCAAAAAGTTGAATGCCCTGGTGTATGTGATATAAAAGCCTCGGCTTCGCCTCGGCCTTTGTATTGTAGGGAATACAGGAGGAATTTTAAAAAGGGAATAACAAGGTTCGATCGACACTCTAATCTCAATTTTATTAATACCTCCTATACAGACTCCGATTCCCTACTAACTTGCCAACGCTCGCTTCTCCTTGTTCGCCTGCGCCGCTGAGCGGGGGAAGGGGATGGGTAGGGCATTTCGGACAATAACGGCCGCGATTGCTCCGTTCCTACAGTATCACATACGCCAGGAAATCCAACTTTCTGGCCTAGGGTCGTAATATACTATTGTTCATCGAAGATGAATACTAAAATTCTTTACTATATCTCTATTTAACTGGACTAATGCTGTGGTGTTTATCTCAATATACCTAGGTATATTATATTGCATGCACGTACTTGGCCAGGTGCATTACTTATTTACAAATCTACACGTATGCATAAGCAAATATACTATACATATATACAGGGTGTCCCAAAATTACCTGACCAACGGGGTATGGCGGTGTTCGGGAGGCACTACTGATCACGAAAATGACCTTCCTTTTGTCCGGAAGGTCATAGTTTTTAAATGGGAGCAGGTCAAAGTTGACCAATCAGAACGAGGCTTCAAGAGAAACGTAGGCACCTACGAACTCTGAGTTTTCTTCCCTCGCTTTTGTTTCTCGGTAGCTTGTTTCTTGTTTCTTGTTTCCAATAGGCATGTCTTCAGCTGACGTCATCCTGCCCGAAGCCACCGAGAAACAAAAGCGAGGGAAGAAAACTCAGAGTTCGCAGGTGCCTATATTTCGCTTGACGCCTCCCTCTGATTGGTCAACTTTGACCTGCTCCCATTTAAAAACTATGACCTTCCGGACAAAAGGAAGGTCATTTTCGTGATCAGTGGTGCTTCCCGAACACCGCCATACCCCGTTGGTCAGGTAATTTTGGGACACCCTGTATATTCCCAAACGAAGTGATGATTTTTCCTGCAACGAGTGACCTTTTTTCGAGAAATTCAACTTCAGACAAAGCCGCGAGGAATAGCCACAGCATTGTAGAGACTTGGCCGTTAAATTCGTCTTATCTCGAGCGATCTTTCTAGGAACGAACGACAGTTTTTCCAGTTGAATCTAGACGTTCGACTAGCGTGTTTCTCGCGTTTTCTCGAGGAAAGTACTCTTTGTTTTTACCTGGCCAAGTACGTGCATGCAATATAATATACCTAGGTATATCGAGATAAACAACACAGCATTAGTCCAGTTAAGGACGTTGTTCGGTAAAATGAAAGATCCAACAGAGGATTGAAACTTTCACCAAATATTCTTCGAATTATTAAAAAAATATTTCTCCTCAGGCAAAAATCGTTTTGCCGTCCGGAATTGGTAAAAAATGTCATTGAAAGTAATGATTTTAATACGCAAAGCATAGACGCATGCCCTATATTAATTTTTTGACATCGATGGAGGTCTAACACATGCATGAAACTTTGCTAACAGTTAAAAGACTCTAAAAGACATATTCTCCAAAAAAATGAAATTTTTTGACCGTCTCGATCCATGTTTATTTTGACGAAAACTGTAAAATTTTCGATAGTATGAGGTGTGTGGTAGGGCGAACACTCGCGACGTGGCAACAGCGTAGCTGGTTCGGCGGAGGGGATAGCACGTTACTTGTACACTGGGCCACAGGAATGGTGTCCACGGTAGACGCCGTGCGGTGAGGTAAGAGAGGAGATTTGGGCGGTGCCTGCTCGCGTATCTGGGCCTGTGCGTGCGACGCAGAGAGCACTACGGTGCGAGCGAGACACCAGAGCGACGCTCGCTGCGTCCTTGTTGGACAGCACTAGTGTAAGCGAGACGCCAATAAGGCCCCTCATTCGCAATAGGGAGCTTGGTGGGAGACCGCTCGTATTCGGGCGCACGCTTTCTCCCTCTCTCTCAGACTAACGCTCTATGACGAGGACAGCTAGTACCCCGCCAAGAAACGAGAAGGATCTATGGGACTTTCGGTAGTGGGAATGAGATAGACTTTTCGATTATCCGTCCTCGCCAAACAGTGTTAGTGAGACAAAGAGAGATATATGCGACGTGGTGGCTAGGAACAAGTGTCCAGCGTCTAACGTATAGCTACCGTGCGCCCTTTTCGCGCAGCATGAGTGGGGGCGAGACAGCGATAGGTCCCAGAGTTGGCACGCTAGCTAGCCTAGATGATACTATTATGAAGCGTTGAAGTTACGTTTCTATTGCGCAGGTAGAAGGGTGTAAGTTTCCGCATTAATGGTGCGCTCTGCCAGGCTCGCTGACCGGCCCTTTTAAGGGCCACTAAGAATTTCATATACGTGGGAAAACCATTCACAGACACCTCCTATTTTTCTACTATTTTTCTAGTACGCTTCAAAAGGGCATAATCTTATAATGAAGTCATGAAACTTACGCCCTTCTACCTGCACAATAGAAATGTAACTTCAACGCTTCATAATAGTATCATCTAGGCTAGCTAGCGTGCCAACTCTGGGACCAATCGCCGTCTCGCCCCCACTCATGCTGCGCGAAAAGGGCGCACGGTAGCTATGCGTTAGACGCTGGACACTTGTTCCACAGACCACTCATGGGAGACACGGCACTCCCGTGCTTTCGACTGTTAGCACAAGCAGCAGCGCGACCTTATCGGTGGGTCGTATAAGTAACGCGATATATATAGGTATACAGGGGTATATATAGGTATACTGGAATATATATATATATATATATATAGGTATACACGTATCTATAGGTATACACGTGTATATATAGATATACACGTGTATTTATACTCACCGTTCTATACGCATCGCCCTGAAAGTTTTATAAGGTATTTTTAAAAGCACCTGCAATTATGAAAAACAAGTATGACCCTCGTGAAACATCCTAAAACGTTAATATGTGGTGTAAAAGAAAATATGCACAATTAATATGGTCAAATGATTGGGTCTCATTTTACCATAATTGCAAGTACCTGAAATAAAATAAATGCATAATTATGTATGGTATAAAAAGTTTTGTTTATTGAATAAAAATGAGATCTATTACTACAGTCGCACTTATAGTAACACTTGCATTAAAATCATTAGCAGACGCAATGATGGTACTACATTTTTCCTTAGTATTGCCTTCGCAGTATGAGGTACATAGACTTTCAAGGAAAAATGTAGTTTACACAAATGATAATTTTTATTTAAAAGCTATGAATCGATGTGCCTCAGCATGGGGTTGCACATTGCTTCTACCCAGGCCTTTGATAGCTCCAAGTCTTTTGCGAAGCAATGTGATCCCACTTGTAGGCACACCGATGTACAACCAGGAACACATCTAAAAGAGGAAATGTCTTTCTTCAAAGGAGACATTATGAAGGTCTAAGATATGAAAATAGAAGAGAAATTAGAGAAAAGAAAACAGAGTAGTCAAATAAGAATAGAAAAGTAAGAAAGTATGAAATAAGATTAGCCTGGAAAGATGAGTGGCGAAGCCTTCGTCTCGTTGTCGTAATTCTTGTAAATCGTCGTCCACAAAAGTTCCACCAAGTAAATAGTCTGGATGTTGAACATAATCACACTCAAAGAAAAACCTCTGCACTGTAATTGCACTGAACACACTTCAAAATTCACCAGCGTAAATTTGTATGTGCGAAGCCGTCGCCGAATCGGAAGACAGTAACGCACAGGGACTTGTTTTTTACAACAAACTTATTTTTTCCAAGATGGCGACTGCGCATTGCTGCGCATGCGCACACAACCGCCGCGCCACCTTATCGGTAGGTCGTATAAGTTCTCTATGTTTTACTATAGCCCATTTAGAGTGTCACCCCCCTGACTTGTTCCTAGCCACCACGTCGCATATATCTGTCTTCGTCTTACTAACGCTGTTTGACGAGGACGGATAATCGAAAAGTCTATCTCATTCCCACTACCGAAAGTCCCATAGCTCCTTCTCGTTTCTTATCGGGGTAGTAGCTGTTCTCGTCATAAAGCGTTAGTCGGAAAGAGAGAGCAAGAGCCTGCGCCCGGACACGAGCAGTCCCCCACCAAGCTCCCTGTTGCGCATGAGGGCCCTTGTTGGCGTCTCGCTTACACTAGTGCTGTGCAACAAGGACGCACCGAGCAATGCTCTGACGTCTCGCTCGCACCGTAGTGCTTTCTGCGTCGCACGCACAGGCCAAGATACGCGAGCAGGCGCCGCCCAAATCTCCTCTCTTACCTCACCGCACGGCGTCTACCGTTGTCACCATTCCTGTGGCCCAGTGTACATATACATATGTCTGTTTGGCCGCTGAGCGTAATGGGGCAGTCCGATGTTGCCAGCTCGTTTACCGTATTAGTGTGTGCTTGTCGGTGCACACCATTTGTGCGTGTGCGTAGACCAATCCGAAACAAAAGTTTGTACTGTTCGTCGTACTACGCGCAATGGCATTCATGCTAGCGGTACGATATAACTTTTTCGTGAGATTGTCACCGAACAACGTCCTTAAATAGAAATATAGTCGAGAATTTTAGTATTCATCTTCGATGAACAAAATTTATTTCTTACTACAGAGCGCATGTTATTTAGATTTTACAGTCGAACCATTTTTTTACGTTATTGTAATTTGCTTATACGCTAATTATTTAAATAGATCATTTTTATGACTATTATCTTCGATCGTAGTATATGGCTACTGGGGACCCGCTACGTTAAATAATGGGAACGCATCGACTACGGCACCTCTTGGGTGATGTAGAAGCCCGTAGATTATCGTTGTTGATGCCTTTATTATAATAAAGTAATAAATGTCGGAGAAAGCTCCATCTTCGAACTTTCGACGAACTCGCGGTCACACAGAGCTCTTCTCTCAAACCATAACTAAAAACTGACTCCCCCGTCAATCTATCCACCTTATATCCTCAAGGTCCCCACCCCTATCATTAGATTGGGTGTTTACATCCCACGACCGCGAGCACATCCGGTGTCCGTCAGGTAGCACCCCAAACCATATAGGGTCGGATCGCAAACACTCTCATCGAATAACAATAATAACAACAATAATAACACGCTACACTCCGACAAATAAAATTAGAAAAAAATTGATATTTGGTTAGATTTTTTTTACCTTCAGCGTGCAGCCCGTACAACTTTTGAAGAGTTTGAACCACTTCACGCCGGTCAAATCAGTACTAAATTTTAGTAATCGTTTTTGTAAATTTAATGCATTATGTAATATTGGTCAGGTAATATTATTGTAAATTCATCGCTCTGAATGTTTTTATGGGTTATGGGCACATGTTATAATACAAATCACCCTTGACTGCAATCAATTGATTCATAAAACTTTGTGAAAACGATAAAAAATATTGAGCACTGATTTGACCGGCGTGAAGCGCTTCAACCTCTTTAATACCTTGTATTTAAAAAAAAATCATAACGTCCAGAAGAAGAAAAAAAAAACTTCCGACGGAGAGTCTCGAACCACAGACCTTTAGCCTCCTAACCCAATGCCTTGCCCATCGACCACCATCATGTATTTTGTATACTTTCTTCGGAACTTGTATTTCAGTAGTTACGTCATTTGCTCTACCACATAATTGACAGATAAACCATTTGCACGATTTTCCTTTAAATACATTCGTATGTTCTTCTTATCTAAATTATTAATAAAAATAAATAAGAAGCTACCCTAAAAATTAAGGTAAGGTCTACAACAAATATAACATACTTAGTAATAATACATAACTTAGTAATTATTTAAGAAAATGATTTTATATTTATTTATGTGCACTTGCATATGTAATCTACAATCCGAAAATATACATTCCCAATAGAAAGCAATAAGAGTTATGACACTGAAATTCGTTTCTATTATATAATCTTTGATACACGTGATAAATCCTACAATTTCTCCATCATTAATTCTATTTAGAATGTTGTTTGTGTTATTAATGTCACTCGGAACAAATGGTGCTTGTTTCTTGCAAACAATTTGCGCGTGCGCGCTACAGTCTCTTTTAGTACAAATCCCGACACATATGTAGCGTCACCAGATAGCTTGGTGTAGGGAATAGGAGATAGTGTTTGCAGCTAAGAAGCCGTGTTTGTGGTGATCAGCACAGTAAGACGCAACATAAGGATAGGTGATACTAGTTTTATTGAAAATACACTTGTTGCTCAGACTAGCGTCGAGTAGGAATCATTGTGTGACACACTATATAAGACACTGACGCCACGCGGGGTGTAGCGTCGCTCGCTTAGTAGGGCGCGTTTACACGGTGCCCTTGCTTAAGGCGTGTTTCTATTGGTGTTCTTATTTCAGGCGCGTTTACACGATGCCGTGTGGTGACGTCGTGTGTCCACAGCTACCCCCCTTCTAGCGGTGAGGCTGCGGCGTGAAACGAACCTTGGCTCGTCCATACGTCCTTGGGTTGTCAGGACGCGATGTAGATGGTGGCGCGTCCACTGGGATGACTGCCGTTTGTGTTGCTTTTCCCGACTGGGATGTTCCAGGTGAGGCGTCAGTTGCAGGCTCAGTGCGATGGTCCTGTGAATTCCCGGATGATGCTGGCTGTGAACTGCTGTTTGACATCTCGTCTGTACCTGAAATGTGCTCTAAAAATGCTGGTTTTAGCCTCTCAGTTGACACCGTTTCCCGTTTCCCATTAATTAGAATTATGTAGACTGTGTCTGAAATTCTTTCTACTACTTCAAAAGGGCCTTCGTAGGGTTGCTCTAGAACCCTCTTGTTCTGGTCCATTCGAAGAAATACGTGGCTGCACGAGTGTAGTGTCTTGTGCGTGAATGCCTTCTTCTTGTTGTGGTGAGCTGTGGCTACTGGTCGGATGGCTCGTGCATGTCGGCGAAGTTTCTGCGAGTAGATTGGATGCTCATCCGTTGTCTCTGAATCTGCAAGAAATTCTCCTGGTATGCAGAGGTATGTTCCGTAGACGAGTTCGGCTGCTGATGCCTTCAGGTCCTCCTTAATGCTTGTGCGCAAGCCTAGCAGCACTAATGGTAAGGTGTCGACCCAAGAATCGGTTTCGTGGCACATGATTGCCGTTTTCAGAGAACGATGCCATCTCTCGACCAATCCGTTTGAAGCTGGATGATATGCGGTTGTTCGAATCCTTTCTGCACCGATGAAGTGTACTAAAGCTTTGAAGAACGCAGATTCAAACTGCGATCCCCTATCGGTGGTAATCGTTGTGGGTGCTCCGAATCTTGCGATCCAGTTGTTGAGGAAAGCTGCTGCGACGGTATCGCTGGATGTATCCGTTATGGGTACTGCCTCGGGCCATCTGGTGTAGCGATCAATCATCGTGAGGCAATATTTAAAGCCTTTTGACGTTGGAAGTGGTCCTACGATGTCGAGGTGTACGTGACTGAATCGTGAATCCGGTACGGGTATGTGTTCCGGTACGTTGTGGTTGTGCCGAGAGATTTTGCTCCGTTGGCACGCGATACACGTCCTGGCCCAGTCCATGATGTCTTTGTTCATCTTGGGCCATACAAATTTTTGCTGTATGATGTTCTTGGTGATGCGTCCGCTTGGATGAGAGAGACCGTGCGCTGTGTTGAAGATTGTTCTTCTCAGACCTTGCGGTACGTATGGGCGTATTTCGTTAGTCGAAACATCGCAATAAATGGTAGTTTCAGAGTTGTCCACTCGCAATCTGTTAAGTTGCAGGGAGGAGTCGGTACGAAGCAAGTCCTTGAGCTCTTCATCTGTTGCTTGAGCTGCCGCAATTTCTTCCGTGGTAACAATAACCAGCATGCTGATAGTGTTGAGTCTGGAGAGTGCATCCGCGACGACGTTGTCGGAACCGCTTACGTGCAGAATCTGCGTGGTAAATTGTCCGATGAAGTCTAGTTGGCGTAGCTGTCTAGGTGATGTCTTTTCCGCTTTTTGTTGAAATGCGTATGTGAGAGGTTTGTGATCCGTTTTTACGATCAGCTGTCTGCCCTCTATCGCGTAGCGAAAAAACTTTAGGCCTGAGTATATTGCCTGCAGTTCGCGATCGTACGTGCTATAGTTTCGTTGAGTATTGGAGAATTTGCTCGAGAAAAACCCGAGTGGTTCCCATCTATCGTCGACTCGCTGCTGTAGCACTGCGCCCTTCGCTGTGTCGGAGGCGTCTGTGCAAAGAGCTAACGGTGCGTTGTCTGCTGGGTGTACCAAAAGTGATGCGTTGGCTAGTTGATCCTTGCATGCTTCGAAGGCTTTTTCTGTTTCCGCGTTCCACTGGATAGGTCGCTTGTCCTTCCTTTTCGCGTCCTTGAGGTAGACGCATAGCGGAGCTTGTGTTGTCGCTGCGTTGTGTAGGAAACGTCTGTAAAAGTTGAGTACTCCCAAAAATCTTCGTAGTTCGTCTATGGTGGCTGGCTTTTGGTAGTCGCGTATTGCCGCGACACATTCCTCTGGAGCACGTGTGCCGTTCTTGTCAATCGTGAATCCAAGATACTTGACAGAAGGAGCTCCGAAAACACATTTGGCCGTGTTGATCGACAAACCGTATTCTCGAAGTCGCTCGAAAACCTGACGCAGGTGTCTTTCATGTTCCATTTTGCTCTTGGACGCGATGAGGATGTCGTCCACATAGCAAAAACATAAGTCAAGTCCTCGGAGTACAGTGTCCATGAACCTCTGGAAACTTTGCGCAGCGTTGCATAGTCCAAACGTCATGACGTTGAATTCGAAGAGGCCGAAGGGTGTGATAACCGCTGTTTTCGGTCGGTCCTCCTCTGCTACCGGGATTTGGTGGTAGGCCCGTTCGAGGTCGAGCGTTGTGAACATGGAACAATCCCGAAGCTTGTGTGAGAAATCATGTAAGTGTGGTACAGGATACTTATCGGGTTTCGTGCAAGCGTTGAGTCGCCTGTAATCCCCACAGGCTCTCCACTCGCCCGACTTTTTTAGGACGAGATGGAGAGGGCTGGCCCATTGACTTTTTGAGGGATGGCATATCCCTTGAGTGAGCATATGCTCGAAGTCGGCCTTGGCAGCTTTAAGCTTCTCACCAGTGAGGCGTCGAGCCCGCTCAGCCTGCGGTGGACCCTGGGTTTCTATGAAATGCTGGACACCATGCTTGGGTAATCCAGTAAATTTGACCGGACGAGTGATCTCGATAAATTCGTTAAGTAACTCGTGGAATGGCATACCCTCAGCGATCTTTCTCACCGTGGGTGTGTTTTCAGTAGATATCTGCCCGTGAGATGATAGGTTAGTTGTAGAATCTTTTAAACATTTACCTTTCAAATCAATTAGGAGCGCATAGTGATGCATGAAGTCGGCGCCAAGAATGGGTCTAGTGACGTTAGCGACGATGAAGTTCCATGGAAAATTCCTTCGCAAACCCAAACTTAGACTGAGGCGTTTGGTTCCGTATGTGTCAATGGCGGATCCGTTGGCTGCGAAAAGTCGTGGCGTCTCAGCTTCGGTGCATTTCCTGTCTGCAGCGTTGCGAGGAATAACGGATACGTCAGCACCTGAGTCCACGAGAAACCTCAGACCAGATCCTTGATCTGCAATTATGAGACGGTGTTTCTGGGAACCGTCGTCATGGACCGCCTTGACTGATGACGACGATTCTAGTTTTCCGACTGCTTGTTTGTCTTGAAATTGCATGGGCTGGCGCACTTCCTAGCGTTCTCGCCGAAAGTTCTGTGGTAGTAGCAAAATCCCTGCTGATTATTCTGGGATCAATCCCTGGATGTGGACCTGTTGCGTCCTCGATCTTTCTCGCGTTGTTCATTGATGAACTTCTCGATGGCTGCGAGTCTCTTCTCCAGTGCCTCTTGTACTGGTTCGGACTTAGGACTATGTGCAGTGTTTTGAGTGCTCGATACCTTGTCTTTGGCTACGGCTGACACCTGAGTGTAGTTCCTTTCTACTATTTTGTCTGCCATAGTGGCCAGTTTTTGTAGCTCGACGTCTTCTACAATGGATAGTACGTCCTGTGCTCTAGCTGGTAGACGTTGTAGCCAGAGTGTGCGAAGAATCTTGCCATTTACTCTACCGCCTGCGAGGGTTCTCATCTCCCTTAGGAGGTCAGTTGGAGTCCTGTCTTGCAAGTCTAGATCCATGAAAAGCTTGTGAATTTGTTTCTCATCAGATTCTGTGTATCGAGATATTAAAGCTGTCTTAAGTGCATTGTACTTATCCGTGTCTGGTGGAGCTTCAATGATGTCATAAACTTTGCTGATAGCTTGCTCATCGAGATGCCGTATGACTGCATTGTATTTTGTCGAGTCCGAGAGAATGTTGAAACATTGGAATTCAGATTCTAGTTGTATGAACCATAGCGTTGGCCGTCTGCTCAGGTTGTGGCGGTTGTTCCTCAGCCATGCCGTTTGAACGATCCCTTTGTTAGCGTGGAATGCACGTGGCTTTCTTTCACTGATCCGTCGTTTCACTGATCACGTCGGGGTCACCAATTTAATCTCTCTATTGTAGGGAATAGGAGATAGTGTTTGCAGCTAAGAAGCCGTGTTTGTGGTGATCAGCACAGTAAGACGCAACATAAGGATAGGTGATACTAGTTTTATTGAAAATACACTTGTTGCTCAGACTAGCGTCGAGTAGGAACCATTGTGTGACACACTATATAAGACACTGACGCCACGCGGGGTGTAGCGTCGCTCGCTTAGTAGGCCGCGTTTACACGGTGCCCTTGCTTAAGGCGTGTTTCTATTGGTGTTCTTATTTCAGGCGCGTTTACACGATGCCGTGTGGTGACGTCGTGTGTCCACATTGGGATTTTCGGGGCGCCATCTACCCGCCGGGATTGGAACTACAATTTTACTATAGTATATGCTTGACATACCCCCACCACGTCCTCCGCACCTCTATACCTATCTACACTCAACGGTCTTAGTATAGAAAATTTCCAATAAGCTTACAAGGGGAGGACGCGAGCTTGGGGTCACGGATTTAGGAGTCCTTTTGGGGTAGGAAAGTACTTTGTAATAACAAACTGTAGACAAAGTGGCAGGACGCGCCTCGGACCCGTTTTCGAGAAAAACCGGTTTGAAAAATGCAGTACTACTCATATACCTGCACCGTTGCCAATGTTTTCGAGAAGGCGGCGTAGCTCGGTGGCAGCGCGCCTGACTACCACCCGAGCGGCCAGGGTTTGATTCTCCCACTACACGTTTTTTTTTTTTTATTTTAATTCTTTTTTTTTTTTTTGCTACCCGACAAGCCATGTTTCTCTATTAACAGTTTTGTCAATTTACGTACGAAATGAGTGGATTGGAACACTATTATTTTTTATTATCAGACAGTGGTTTATTGCAAAAGGTTATAAAGATTCACAGCGTATTATTAGGTGTACAATTAATTTTTATTACTCGCTATCACTATTGTTTTCTGTACAGCCCTTGCATTTATTTGGATGGTAGTTGTCATAAAAGCATGAAAAGCATAAATTGTTTTCACACCATGCACATTTTATGAATGCAACGTCCTTGCACTGGCAATGTTTGTTTGAAAGCGACAGAGGAAAGCATACTTCGTTAACATTTAAAAATGTAGCTCTTTCTTCCAGGTATACAAGTCGAGTCGGAACAAAGGGACTTATACAAAATGTGTACAAGCAAGTACAAAAGTTTTACGAACAGTAAAGTATGCAGGGGTTGATAATAAAAATTAATAGTGTTCCAATCCACTCATTTCGTACGTAAATTGACAAAACTGTTAATAGAGAAACATGGCTTGTCGGCTGGCAAAAAAAAAAAAAAAAAAAGAATTAAAATAAAAAAAAACGTGTGGTGCGAGAATCGAACCCTGGCCGCTCGGGTGGTAGTCAGGCGCGCTGCCACCGAGCTACGCCGCCTTCTCAAAAACATTGGCAACGGTGCAGGTATATAAGTAGTACTGCATTTTTCAAACCGATTTTTCTCGAAAACGGGTCCGAGGCGCGAATTAAGTTGTTCGATGTGAATTTATACTTTTTAAAATGATTACAAAATAAACTTAATTCTAAATGATTATTAATAAGAGTGATGCTGCTCGATTCAGCTGTCAATTCTCACTGGCTTCCTCTCGATCGTTCGGTATAAAGACACCTCGGTTTCCGGTGTCCGGTGTCTCTATATCTTATCGGTAAGGCTCCTGTAGTCATCATAACTCCTCCCGTCGAAGTTCGGAAAACGATACCATTCGTTTTGCCGTGGGCGTGTGGTTGGTATCTCCGTTATCAGTGTTTTTCCTTTTCAGGTGGTTTTTGAAATAATAGGTTGCAACTAATCCTATTAGAGCAAGCATTGTGAATATGGTAATGCCAATATTAGCCCATGTGGCATGCTGGTGTGCTCTTCCTTCTAGGATTGGTATTTCCAGATTATCCGAGAGAATCTTAATCTTCTCCAATTCGTCTCGTCGAATAGTTCTTAGGTGAATTTCTGGTTGTTTCCCTACGATCGTGGCTTCTTCGGCTGGTAGTTTGAATATCGTCTCGTTGTGGAGTGTGACGGTCTGCGAGAAGGTGCGTCCTTGTCCCTTTAGTTGACAGTCGTCCAACGTGATTATGTGAGGACGGTTAATTTCTTTAATTTCCTCATTGTTACATTTAATAGTAACTTTAATCGTATGAAGCGGTACGATGATCACGTGATTGTTGCTTATCTGTTCCATACTGTCGCCTCTGTTGCGGATTCTGGTCCTAATGCAGGTGTTGGTTCCTTCCGTCAGCATCTTGTAGATGCAAATGTTGGTTGCATGGGTGTCCCTCCTCTGGCAGTAGTAGAAATCTTCTACTTCGGGGCATTGATATGACATGGTCTTTGTTTGGTCATTGTTCAGCAATACATACGGGTTTTCTGGTATGGTTATGGAGTTATTAAGAGGAATGGAATGGAGTTCAAAGTACTTGTATGTGTCTCCGATTAGAGGCATGTGTATCTTAAATAGTACAGTGTTGTTGCTAATCTTGACTTGTGTTACGGCTAGCTGATAGTAATTGAATATGGACCTAAGCGTAGGTATTTGCATTTCCTGATTGTCTCTATTGTAATGCTTTATGATTCGATCGAATAATTTGGGTTTGATAGCTGAACTATGTAACGTATGCGATTTCCCGAATGATATGGAAAGCTCTAATTCTTTCAATTTTTCTTTTATTGCTTCTATTTCCACGTATAATGCTTCTACTATTAACATACTTTCTAATTCGGCTTCATGTGCTTTAATACTATCCTTACTATTTATTTGTTCTAATGCCCTGCTCAGTTCTTTTTGATTTGCATACAATCTTTCTATAGCAGTGGTGTGACTTCTTGTTATTTCCTGCAATATGGTCTTTTGTTTGGTAAGACCTGTATTCAAGCGTAGCTCATTTCTCTTAAGTAATTCCATTTCCTCGTGTATGGTCTCTTTGTCCTCGCTATCCATGGTACCGAATAACCATTTAGCTGCTTTGCCTATCGCATTGACGGCTCCTCTCTTGGTACGAGGTTCCTCTTCGAGATTGTGCAGGAGTTCCTTTACGTCGTTGATTTCCCTTATGATTTGTTTTGTTATTCTGTAGTAAGTCTTATATTGGCTCTTGTTGTTCTCTCTTCTATGAATGACTTCTAGTTGCCTTTCTATGTCATTCATAGCTTCCTTATAGATTTCCAGATTGATGCCGTATTGGAATGTATGCTTTCCTTCTATCATCTTAGCGTTGCCCAATCTCATGGGTAGAAGGCTGTTCCGTATCGGTGTTATCTCGATTCCCATCGTGAGGTGTATCATTATTAGCAGTAGGATCGTCATTTTGCTTGTCTGAAACAAACCGTTGAGGCTTCGTCAATCTGGGGCGTATAGTGATCTTGCCTAAATTGACTTTATGAGAACTGATCACTTTGGGTTTCTCCTTTGTCGTTTTGTACAGAGGTTCTTGTTTCTTACTGGATATACGATACAAGTGTCCCTTGTAGTACAGAGGCTTGTCCGTGTCTATCGGTACATGTTCTTTCCTATTCTCATTCAGACTTTCTAGTGTCCTTTCCTGTTTTGTTGCGAGCCTGTCGAGTATCTGAGTCTTTATAATTCCCATTCTTTTCTGGTGTTCTTCTAGATACTGTGTAGTAGCACTGGCTTCTGTGGTCTCGAAAGGGTCTTTCGAATTAACGTCGCCTTTAATTACTTGGAAGGGTGTATATCCTGTTGCTGTATGAATAGAGTTGTTATATCCTAATATAGCGTATCTCATTGCTTCTGCAGTTGATACTTTGCTGTCTTCAGTTTTTAAAGCTCTAAGGGCTTCTATTATCGTAGAGTGAAATCTTTCAACCGGACTATTACTGTTAGGGTTATAGGCCGTCGTATAGTGTATTTCTATACCATGGTATGCACAAAATTTTTGAAAGGTTTCATTTTTCCATTCCACTCCATTATCGCACGTTATCTTTGTAGGTATACCAAACTGGCTTATAAACTGTAGCACATTTTTCGTGGTTTCTATACCTGTTATAGCTTGCATGTGGTATGCTTGCCCATACTTAGAGAAACTGTCCACAATGGTTATGAAATATTCGCTACCTATCTTGAAGGTATCAGCATATAGATGTTCACAGATATTTCTCCCTATAGCTGTAGGCTTATATACGAGCTCATGGGGTCTTCGCTCGTACTTGCTTTTTTGACATACTTCGCAGGTATTTACATAGTCTCTAATCATTTCATCCATTTTTGGCCAGTAATGTTTGCTTTTTATAGCTTGGATGTTTTCCGTGATCCCTTTGTGACAGGTTTTCTTTACATGCTGGTTAGCTATCATTTCCATTTGTTGGTCTGTATCTATGATGTCTTGCAAGAATCCAGTACAGATAGTTAGCTGTAACGATCCGTTCTTAAAGTACTTTTGAGCTGTGGTGATCAGTACTAGCTGTTGATTCTTGTCTTTGAAATAGAAATAATATTTTTCTTTAGGGTTCACATACTCCTTTATAAATTTGATCCAGTGGTCTTCCGTTGCCTTTTCCGGGATGTTTAATCTCATGCGGCTGTTTTCAAATACCCTGGTCTTTGAGACCTTTATATCGTTTCCTGAGACCGTAACAATTATTTGATTTTTATAAAGGTTTACTGGTTTTTCGATGATGGGTATCCCGAGTATGGGATCCTCATGACTCGTATGTATGGTGTTCGTGTCGTCCTCATGAATTCCCTGTTCTTTGTTAAATTCTTCCAGTATCAGGTCGGCCTCGTTTCCTGATATTGATAATGTCTCTTCAGGCAGTTCTTTGAGTAATTGCGTGATTTCTAAATCATCTGGAGGATTTGCCTTGGTTGATTCGCTATCGATAGGATGTATTTCAATTCGCGATAAGGCATCGGCGTTAGTGTTAAGTTTCCCTTTCTTGTATACGATTTCATAGTCGTATTCTTCTAACTTAAGTCTCCACCTAACGAGTTTAGAATTAGGTTCTTTCAAAGAGAATAGCCATTGCAGTGGTTTGTGATCAGTAATGATTTTAAATTTTCTTCCATATAGATACGGTCGGAAGTTTTTGGTTGCCCAGACAATGGCCAGCAATTCCTTTTCGATAGTGCTATAATTTATTTCCGCTGGGTTAAGCGTTCTCGATGCATATGCCACAGGAAGATCTTTTCCTATCGTTCCTTGTGAGAGTATTGCTCCAACAGCAACGTTAGATGCATCGGTCGTTAAATTGAATGGTTTGTCAAAATCTGGATACTGCAGTATAGGTTCTTCCATTAAGGCATTCTTGCATGTTTCAAAACTTTCCACAAATTCTTTTGTATGCTCAATCTTTTCTCCCCTTTTCAGACATTTCGTCATTGGTTTGGTGATTCTAGCGAAGTTCTTAATGAATTTTCTATAGTAGCCTGTTAAGCCTAGGAACGATTTGATTTCTTTAGCCGTTTGTGGTATAGGGAAATTCTTTATTGCTTGCAATTTTCGTGGATTTGGTTTGATTCCCTCGGTCGTAACTATGTGTCCTAGAAATTCGACCGTCTTATGCAAGAATTCAGATTTGTCCAGTTGTATCTTCATACCGGCGCCTCTGAGTCTGTCAAGGACTGCTCTGAGGTTACTAATATGTTCTTGTAGAGATGTAGAAAAGATTATGATATCGTCCATATAGACAAGGCATAATTTGTTCTGCAGTTCTCTTAAGATGTTATCCATTACACGTTGGAATGTAGCTGGTGCATTTTTTAGACCAAAGGGCATTCGTGTATATTCGTAATGTCCATTTTCCACATTGAACGCTGTTTTTTCAATGGATTCTGGATCCATTTCTATCTGATGGAATCCGGATGCTAGATCAAGAGTTGTGAAGTATTGGCACCTTCCCAAATTGTCTAGAATATCTGATATATTTGGTAACGGGTACCGATCATCGATAGTTTTCTCATTCACCTTCCTATAGTCTACCACGATTCTCCATTTCTTCTTCCCACTAGCATCTTGCTTCTTGGGTACTATCCATATAGGTGAACTCCAGGGTGAATGTGATTGCCTAATTATGCCGTCTTCAAGCATTTTGTGTATTTGTTTCTGTACCTCCTCTTTATGTATGTGCGGATACCTATATGACTTGGTATGTGTAGGTATTTCGTCTTTTGTCTTAATTTCATGTTTTATTCTATTGGTAAACGTTAGTTTACTCTCTGGTTGATGGAGTACGTCCGTGTAACCTTTCAGAAGTTTGAGTAACTCATGTGACTCTTCGCTATTAAGGTGATTTACGCGAATTTCCTGTAGCTCTCGTGGTTTCTCAGCTAGTTGTGGTTCCATGTGAGCTTGAAATAGTTCTACTTCATTTAAAGGCATCACGTCTTTAGTTCTTTCCAATAATTTCTCTCCTAATGTATATATCTTAGTGTTCGGAGAATTGTTGACGATTTCTACTATCGTATAGTTATCCTTCACTTCTATCGCACCTGACCTGATGACAGAACTTCCTGCCGTAATCTCGGGTATTATCCATTCTCCTTCGTCAAGTGTGGTCTTTATTCTCTTCAAGACACTTGTATTTCCGGGAATTTCTATTCTCTGAATGCTAAAATCTGTTCGGTATTTCAGGGGGATTTCTGTCTCGTCGTTGCGTAGCAATCCGTTTTCTAGATCTATGTGCATTTTTTCTTTTCTTAATTCATTTACTCCTATAAGTCCATCATAATAATCATGGAAATTGAATAGAATGAACTCCATGGGTTCGTGCTGACCGAATTCTTTAAAAGCGGGGATTTTAGCTTTTTCTCTCGCTGTTTGCTGCCCTGTACACGTAGTTATTACTGTATTATTACGAAAGATCTGATGTGGGAAGTTCTGTTCCGCTATTATAGGTCGCATGATGGAAGCCTGACACCCTGTATCTATCAATAGTTTCATGTATGGCTCTGCAATTTCTATATATGGTAATGAGTTACTGAGTACTGTATTAATTTCTATTCGTTTGGTTTTTGTCTTTGGTCCTCGTGAAAATCCTGGCTTGCGGGTGCTTCAATTTGTTCAGTACTTGTTTCGGTCGAGAACTGCATGTTCTCTGAATATTCTTCGTAGCCCTGAAATGTCTCCGTCTCTGGATAATAGTAATTATCTTGTTCTTGATATTCTACATTTGTGAGTTCTTCGGCTATGAAATCAGGAGGTCCAGTAGCTCTGAAGGTCTGATTTCCAGAAACATAATGCCGAGCATTCTGTCCGAAAGGCGAGAATGGTTTCTTATTTATTGTTGATGGTATTTTGGAAACTCCTGACATAGGTGTAACTGGATTTTGCGGTTTATTGCTACCGGGCGCGAATGCATTAATGGGCTTCCCAAATACCTGTGAGTTAGTGGGGAATCTTTGCGGTGCCCTAGGTATAGGCTGTATGTTAATAGGCTGTGATGGGAAGTTTGTAGCTCGCGATTGTCCGTACGTTGGTGCATACATGTTTGGTTGGTATTGCACCGTATTTACAGGATTCCAAAATGACGGCTGTTGTTGCCATTGGTTATTATTTACATGTGGCTTTCCTTGTATTGGTCGGGGCGGTACAATTGGTTTTCTATACGTCTGTGTATTAACTCCTCGCAGGCTATTAATCTGTTTCTCGTGAGTCAGATACTCTGTGATTATATTCGCGGCTTCATTCAACGTTGTCGGTTTGCCAAGTCTTAGCTCTGCATATAGGTCTGATGGTGCGTTTGATTTTAATACCATGATCGCCATGCTTTCTGCATAACCTCTTGCCACATCTTTCATTACCCCCATTAAAGGATCTGTTTGTATCTTGAGGTCTAGTCTAGCCTTCAATTTCCTGATTCTATTAAGGAAACTTAACATGTCTTCATTATGTTGTCTTCGCGTTAGTTGCAATTCGTTTGTCAATATTTCGCGGTTTGTCCTATCTCCGAATTGTTTTGTAAGAGCGGTTCTTAGTTCAGACCAATTTCTCAAGTCTGGTCGACTTCTAACAAAATCTCTAGCATTCTCTAACAATTTGCTTTTTATCGTAAAATATACGTATTCATTTAAGCTTTGATCCCTAGTAGCTCCATATCGGCTGTGGTACTGATCCATCTCGATAATGAAAGTATCTAGTTCCTCTGCTTTACCACTGAATGTTCCTATCATTCTACCTATTTCCTTAGCTGCCATTATGGTGCCTGTATTACCTATTTCTAGTGGGTTAGCCATGTTAGCTATGTGTGTACTTCACGTCAGTTAACAAAGGATTTGTGAGGTTAAAGGATGTATTGCTCAATGACTGACCTTATGCCTTTCAGTGCGTAGTCCTTCCCTCAGCTTCCTTTCAGTTTCCTGAGTTTGTAGATTCTTCTGAATTAATAGTTGACACTAAGGGATTCCTCAAGGATGGTCACGATGCTTTCCGTAGAATCTCTTCAGTGTCCTACCGACTGCGCCAATTAAGTTGTTCGATGTGAATTTATACTTTTTAAAAAGATTACAAAATAAACTTAATTCTAAATGATTATTAATAAGAGTGCTGCTCGATTCAGCTGTCAATTCTCACTGGCTTCCTCACGATCGTTCGGTATAAAGACACCTCGGTTTCCGGTGTCCGGTGTCTCTATATCTTATCGGTAAGGCTCCTGTAGTCACCATAACTCGCGTCCTGCCACTTTGCTTACAGTTTGTTATTACAAAGTACTTTCCTACCCCAAAAGGACTCCTAAATCCGTGACCCCAAGCTCGCGTCCTCCCCTTGTTAGTATAAAGAATTCTAACAAGCCCTAGGTATAAGGAAAACCAATAGGCTTTATCGGAGTGACATAAAAAGCAACATAGAGAAGCAGAACACATAATTGTTGATTCTCTATATTTTTAGATGAATCAACCCTGTGGTTACGCGCGATAGTGTCCAACATATCATAAATCAACAATTTTCCGGTCTGTGGAAAAAATTAATAGATAAACTATTAGTAGTGTTCACACAACCATGACAAAGCTAAGATTCTAATTTGAGGTTGGGGCAGCAGAGGATCCAAAGACAAGTGTTATAACAATAGTATCAATCACGCATGAAGAAAACCAACAATTTGCCATACCAACAAACCAGGGTTCCTTAAAACATCACACAAGACTAACAGCCATGCCAGAATTCAAGAAAGTTGCAGCCACACTCAAGAAGCGTGGCCAGTTTCGCAATGTATGGTTTAATCTAGATGATGAAGTTCTAAAAGAGTATATGGACGAGAGTGGAAATATGGTACTAGGAGAATATCTCTTGGAGGAAGTGAAAATACCACGACAACAAGAAAAACACCAAGTAACACAATTAGACGAAAGTTTAGTAAAGATCTTAGAAAAACTATCTGAACAAAAAAAAGATAATACAACAATAAAAAATCCAAATTTAAACAAAATTTCTGAAAAATTTGTGATTGAAAAATTTACTGGTAAAAATGTAAGTGCAATTCAATGGGTATCGACATACGAAAGTGAATGTGAAAGATTAGATATAACAAAAGATACAGAAAAAATTAAATTTCTAAGATTACTTCTAGAAGATAACTGCAAAGATTGGCATAGTTCTATGTTGATAAAGAATACGTTGAACTCAGAATGGGAAATTTGGAAACAAAATTTTCTGGAAACTTTTGCAGATAAGGGATGGTCACCAGTATTACATGCAATAACTACAGATTTTTGAACGGTTCCCTCTTGGAGTATGCTTTAAAAAAAGAACGTTTACTACTTGAAACAAACAAAAACATAGATAAAACAACTGTAATTAATTTAATTGCTGCAGGACTACCAGAATTTGTCAGAGAAAAAATAGATAGAGAAGATTTAAAAGATTCACAAGACCTATTCAATGGGTTAAGAAGATACGAAGGACTGCCAAAAGTAAAATTTATAAATGATTACAGAAATACAAAGAAGACTACAAAACCAGATGGAACGAAGAATATCGAGAAGAAGCCGTGTACAATATGTGAAAAAAAAGGAAAAACAAACCGATACCACCCAGAAAATTTATGTTGGTGCAAAACAGAAAAAAATAATGCAGAAAATAAAAATCTGTTTACAAATACAATATTAGAAGTGGAACTTAACAATAACCAAAAAAACTAGATTTCCCACCATTAATCAAAATTGACGTATTATTAAACGACCTTCTAGAAGTTAAAGGAATTTATGATCCTGGATCACAAGTTACAGTGATAAATTCAAAATTAGTAAAACTGAAACACGACAAAAAGGATCAAACAAGTAGTATCTTAAAAACGATTAATGGAAAAGGGAAAACAAATGGATTAATAACGCTAAGAGCAAAGATACTAAACAAAGAAAAAAATATAAACGCATTCATATTAGAGAGTGACGAATTCGATCAGGACATCATACTGGGACTAGATACAATAGATAATTTTAGACTAACCCATAATGAGGATCTGAAGGTAATACAACTAAAAGAAAATAAAGAAGAGAATAAGAAAGACAAGATTATAAAACAAGAAGAAATAATAAAGGTACCAACAGAATATGAAGTAAACTTCAATGAAGGAATAGATATAAACCAGTTTACAGCAAAAACTGAACACTTACATTTGGACCAAAGACATCAAGTACTCGCATTATTGGACGAATACAAGAATATCTTTGCAAAGGATAAATACGATGTGGGCAAAGTAAAGAATTACGAAGCATTCATTGACCTACAAGTAGAACAGTATTGTAACAAAAGACCATACAGATGCTCAATTGAAGACAGAATTGAAATAGAAAAACAGACTGCAGAATTATTAAAGCATGGACTGATCGAGGAGTCATACAGCCCTTTTGCAGCACCAGTGACTTTAGCGTATAAAAGAGATGAAGAAAAAAAAATCGACTATGCATAGACTTTAGAGAACTAAACAAGATAATAATTTCTCAATCTCAACCTTTTCCTTTAATAGAAGACCTAATGCTACTAACTACGAACTGTAAGTACTTCACAACCTTAGATATTAATTCAGCATTTTGGTCGATACCTTTAAGAATATCGGATAAAAGAAAAACAGGGTTTGTAGCCCAAGAAGGCCACTACCAATGGACATGCCTGCCTTTTGGTCTTAAGACAGCCCCAGCAATGTTCCAGAAAATACTCAGAAACATCATAAAAAAATATAATCTAACTGGGTTCGCAGTAAACTATATTGACGATATTCTAATTTTTTCAAAGACGTTTGATGAACATATGACACACATAAGAAAACTAATGGACGCCATACAAAAAGAAGGATTTAGACTAAAGTTCACAAAGTGTGCATTTGCAACTAACACAGTGAAATATCTGGGACATATGATAAAAGATAACACAGTCACACCTTTAAAGGATAATTTGAAATCGATCAAAGAATTCCCAACACCACAGAACAAGAAGAACGTAAGGCAATTCCTAGGGAAAATAAATTTTCATGGAAAGTTCATCCCGAATGTCTCAATAACACTGGAACCTCTACATAACCTACTACGAAAAGATACACGATTCCTTTGGTCAAACGAATGTCAAGAAGTATTCGAGATAATAAAAAATCATTTATGCTCTAGCCCAATCCTTGCAATCTTCGACCCAAAACTACCGATATTTATCTACACGGATGCCAGCATACAGGGGTTAGAAGCTGTTTTAAAGCAAACCCAACCAAATGGAGACCAGAAACCTGTAGCCTACTTTTCAAAAAAACTAAATAACCACCAAAAAACAAAAAAGGCTATTTTCTTGGAATGTTTAGCAATAAAAGAGAGTATAAAATTCTGGCAACATTGGCTACTGGGGAATTTCTTCACGGTATATACAGACCACAAACCACTAGAAAAGCTGAATGTAAAAAATAGAACCGATGAGGAACTAGGCGACATGATCCACTATTTGTCGCCATACAATTTTAAAGTGGAATACAACCCAGGAAAATCAAACAAAGAAGCGGACTGTCTCAGCAGAAACCCAGTTTTCGAAGAATTTGAGAATAAGGACGACGATTTAAAAACAGTAAACATTATTAATTTAGAAGATATAAAAAGGGATCAAACACAAAATCAACAAATAAAAGAGCACAAGAGTGTTATTGCAGAAGATGGAATTTACTACAAAATAAATAACAAAAAGAAAAAAATATTATTAAGTGAAGAATACAGTAAAATTATATTAAGGAAGATTCATGAAAACTTTTGCCATATAGGAATAAACCAAATGGAAGCCAAAGTAACAAGTTTCTACACAGCACCAAATTTAAAGAAAACTATTGAAATGATATGTAAACACTGTGAAGTTTGTATAAAAAACAAAACAAGATTAAATAAAAAATATGGAAAAATGTCACACCTGGGTCCAGCTGAAAAACCTTTTCAAATAATGTCTTTAGACACAATTGGCGAATTTGGAGGCCAAAGATCAACAAGAAAATATTTACATCTATTAGTGGATCATTTCACACGATTTGCATACATTTTATGCTCAAAAAATCAAAACGCCCAAGATTTCATAAAATTAATTGAAAAGGTGCCAAGAGAACACACGATCGAAACACTGTTTTCAGACCAATACCCAGCTTTAAATTCAAAAGAATTCAAAAATTACCTTAACAACAGAAACATAAAACAAATTTTTACAGCAATTGATGCACCTTTTTCAAACGGTCTGAATGAAAGACTTAATCAAACACTAGTCAACAGAATACGGTGTAAACTAAACGAAAAAGAAAAAAAATCAGCATGGTCCAGGATAGCAGAAGAATGTCTACAAAAATACAATGAGACAAATCATACAGTCACAGGATTTTCGCCAAAGTACCTCCTGAGTGGCGAATCTACTGACTTACTGCCACTAGAACTAAAAGAAAAACTTAAATACACAAAGGATTTACAACAAGATAGACAAATAGCACTTGCAAGAACAAAAAGATATCATGACTACAACAAATCCATATTCGATAAAAATAGAATACAACACACATTCAAACAAGGAGATCTAGTCTACGTGGTCAATGGGAACATGTTAAATAGAAAAAAAACAGACGAGATTAGAATTGGCCCCTTCAAAATAATAGAAGAGGTATCAGAATCAATCTATAAAATAGACACAGGATATAAGAAAAGATCACTTGGTTGGTACCACATCACAAAGCTTATCCCTATAACTAATGAAATGTAAGATATTAAATTCGCTTTCCCGAATTAAACATCTCTCCAAGGGCGGAGATGTAAGCTTTGCGTATGTACTCGATGTCGGTAAGGGGGAGACGCTCGAGAGGGCGACACGGACGGAATGGTGCGAGAGGAAGAGTAAGAAAAGAAGTGGCTGAGTTAACGTAGTCTTAGTATAGAAAATTTCCAATAAGCTTAGTATAAAGAATTCTAATAAGCCCTAGGTATAAGGAAAACCAATAGGCTTTATCGGAGTGACATAAAAAGCAACATAGAGAAGCAGAACACATAATTGTTGATTCTCTATATTTTTAGATGAATCAACCCTGTGGTTACGCGCGATAGTGTCCAACATATCATGTATAACAAATGTTATTATTAGTTTATTCGGGATTAACAAACGATTGTATATTGAATGCACCCGTTTCGAAACACTACAATTTATTTTCAATATTGCAAAAAAAAACTATTATCTAAAAAATGTTTTAATTAGTCTAACAATCAATAACAAATGACTAACAATCAATGTGCAAGTAAAGAAATTCGATAAGTCGAAGTTGCTCGGCTAACTTTACAGAGTTCATGAAGGATTACGTTTCCCTAAATCCTGGTCAACGTTCGTTAATAGATAACGCTGGTTGGACGGAAGGAGAAAAATTTACCGATGCAGCTGGTTATATTGACGTATCCATACCGCTGAGTATGATAACAGGCGTTTCCAAAGATTATCGTAAGATCGCCGTAAACGCTAAGCACGAATTGATCTTCACGAGTGCAAAGAGCGATGTCAGTGCCATTCTGCAAACTTCTCCGAAAGAATGCAAAGTTGTAATTAAAAATATTGGAATGGTTGATACCGTATGTAAAGATTTCGAATCGTCGGAAGATAAAATTGCTTGAATTCATCGAGAAGGATGAAACCATTCCTATGAGCTTCCGCACCTGGGAACTGTACGAGTATCCCCTGCTCCCTACCACATCCAAACACGTATGGACCATCAAGACGTCCAGTCAACTTAAAAAACTTCGATAAGTCATATTGGTATTTCAGACCGGCAAAAAGAATAATAAAAATAAGAATGCTAGTCACTTTGACCATTGCAATGTCAAAGACGTTAAATTTGTATTTAATTCGTAATGATACCCCTATCGAAACCTAAATCGTAATCAGTTTACTCCGTTGTACGAGATGTATGTAAACTTTCAAGTTATTTATTACGGCAAAGACCCTGAGCTCATACTGAGGAAGAGTGATTTCCTCGCCTAATCGTCATCGATGGATCCAAGCAAAATGAGTCGCTCAAATTTGGACCAGTCGACATTCGTCTCTAATTTGAGGCGGATAACAATTTCCCCATCAAGACATTGGCGTTCTGTCTGATCCTGCACGATCGTATAGTCGAATAAAATCCGATCAGTGGCGGGGTGAAAACAAACTACGCAGTTCATGAAAATGGAATTCATCGTCGGCGTACAAGGTTTCAAGAAATCTTCGAACAAGTTTGTGCTGCAGGAGCTCTCTGTGATTGAAGCCGATAACAATTTCTCTGAGCCTGCAACGCTTTCTTTCAATCACCTAGTCCATAGAAGCATTTACCGGCTAAATACAAAAGCATGAATATGTGGTTAGAGGGCAATTTTCATGGTATATCCTGGAGCGCTAGGGATGTTGCTTACAAGCAAGCTAAAAACATTCTTCAGGTCATCTTACAAAATGCATGTAATAAGGAAGGTACCTCAGGTGTCGTCCTTCCATTTAGTTCGTTTTGAAATATGTTATTCTCCATCAAAATCAAGGAGACACATGTTTCTGCTTCGTCATAGAGGAAGCTATATGACGGTGAAACATTTTTCTTTCGAGATTTTCATGTGACCATGAAAGTGCTAAAACATTCAGAATGTGCCAGAACGTCGAGAAAACATATTTGGAGAAAGTGTGTGTGTGTGTGTGTGTGTGTGTGTGTGTGTGAGCGTGCGCGCGCGCGCGCGTGTGTGTGTAATGGCCTCTCAAAATTCAAACGTGCATAAGTCGAGAACGGATTTAGCTAAAGCCCCCAAATTGCAGGCATGTGCAGCTCTCCAATCTCTTAATTGGCTATAATTTTCGTCATGATTCAAGCTGCGGCTCGGATTTGATGTCGTTTTAAAATTCCCCCCAAAAAAGGATGTTATCACTCTAGCGATCGTAAGTTTTATGATACTCCTTTAAATAGTTCTTGACAAAGAGATTTGTAGCCGAGGTTGGTTGGTATTGCATTTGGGCCCACTCCATCAAGAAGTTTTGATTTTATATTTTGAATTTTTCGAAAAATCAACTTTATCGATGTAACTAGCCTTTACTTCAACGAATTCGAATCGTAATTTTCTGCAAGTATGAAATATCATCTAGCCGTAATACATATGAAATTTGGCGAAGATCGGCCAAACGGATCTAATTTTATAATAACTCGAAATTTCGCGGTTCGATAGTAAATGAAGATTCATCCATAAGGAAACCAAAAATTTAAATCAGTCGCAAGTTGAAATTGGCAGATTGCTTCCTCCGAATCGTAGGTAGTGTGTCACGTGCCTTGCCTTTTGGAATTTGGATCTCGCATACACATAGATACGATAGACGATGCAACAGAGAAATCATGCGATTTCTGAGATGCCGACTGCAGCAAATTGGGAGGAAGCTAGCTTCCGGTCTTATCGCACCAAGAACGTGTCTAAACGTGTGAACTGAAAATTCCAGGATTCACGGGAGCGGGTAAAACCGCTGAATTAGTAAGATTTGCCCCTACCTGTCCACCTACTTTCAGCAGAAAGTAGGATGGATCAGGGAAGGCAAATCAGTCTCCAGATACACACCAGAACGCATAGTTCGGGCTGGAATAGCTCTTCACAAATTGCATCGCGCGGCGGCTATCATTCTCACGGGAGTTCCGCGTACTATTATCTATCGCCGTTTGTAACTCGATTAAGTCGTATCGAGCCCTACGAGTTGCACGCGTAGCGTATTAGTCAATGTGAGTTTAGATGTTAGTATTCTGATTTTTGCCACGAACAATATTGTCGTGTAGTTTAAGTGGTTATTAAAGTGAAAGATCTCGAGTCGTGAGAAGAAGAATAGTGAACACCAAGGCAGCGTGGGCGTTTAACGTTGCACGCCGAATGAACGTATGAGAGTGAGTACGTAAGAGTGAGCGTGGGCACGGCATCATAAGATCTTTGTAAACCTAGTTGTAAGACCATCTGGCACTTTCTTTATTTCTATTTAAACTTAGCCTATAAGCAAAATTGAGTTGTAACAATATATTCGAATCATTTCATTGGGATTACTACATCTTTGATTTAAATTGACCATACACCAATTCCTCCACCTAACGGCAATCCAAAGAACCGGGCCTGTATAAGACGTCAGTTGAGAACTTACCCAGAACAAAAATAAATATAAACTTCCACGCGTAGCATGGTAGATTAACTTTGCTAGACGTGTAATAACGCCCTGCACGTCACAAGTGTACGAAGTTCCTATATGAGGAAGCATTTTCATTTTTTTTTTAATCTTTGGCTTTCTCATTCTGAACATGGTGACGTGGAAATCTCGAAAGAAAAATTTTCCACCGTCATTTAGCTTCCTCTATGAGGAAGCAAAAATGAAAATGCTTCCTCATATAGGAACTTTGTACACTACCTACGATCCAAAGGAAACAAATTGCAATTTTCAACTTGTGGCTTGTTTTTTTTTTATTGGCGGTAAAACGGTTTTAAGAATGTAAAAGCAACCCATAAAGTTGGGCTCCTCGAAGGGGGTTTTCGCAGGTTCGCATATTTCGAATCGAGAGATTTAAGTAGAGCCAATTAAAGAACAATCCTCATGATGAATAATGAAAAAATGCACTTTGGTTGGTTCTGGTGGGGTAAATGCATACAAATTTATTGAGGTTGAAAAATGCGGAAGTTTTATAACAAAAAAACTGATGAAACTAATTGCATTTGAAAGTACTACAAAATAAGTAGAAGATACATTTTTGTGCGGTTTTCAAAAAATATGTTATTTAAAAGTTGAACCACCCCTATGCCGATGCAACCAATTTCTCATTCAAGCGGCACAATTTAGCTTCAATTTCCTTTCCCAATTATTAGAAAGCTCTTTTTATGTGTTAATTAAGAAACCCAATCGTTTCAATAACGTTTGGTTGTATGTTTACTAAAACCAAGGGATTCCTCGTACGCTCGCGAGGTCTTCAGATCTCTTGTATCCTAAGGATTTTTGCGATCGCTGAAGCCGATTTTGGACTTGAAATTCACAATTCCAGATACTGTCAAAGTGCAATCTTTCAATTGTTATGGTAGGGGGTAACTACCCTTAAACGCATTCTGTTATGGTTTTATGGAAGTATTGTAATAAGTTTTGATTCTTATTCATTCAATTGATTATAAAATCATTATAAACTTAAGATCCTTTATTCTAATAACCTCTCGTCTCTTACACTACCAACCCCACCTTCTGGTTGTTTGCTGTCAGGCTTGCCAACCCTCTTGTTGGCGATTCTGTTACACCTCCCTTTTTCTAATAATTCAATATGTAACATAATCACTCAAATAAGCCGGTTTCTTTTTCAACTCGCTCACTCTTATTTAACATATTTGGCGACGGTACCTTTACATTAAAATTAGTATTTTCCTGAGACTTTTTCAGATTTTTCTATTATTTTGAATGTTCCTCCACGCTGTTTTCCTGAGTAACATCACCACTCTGTGTGTAAACTTAGCATATCAGTTGTTAGAATTTCACAAAGAAACGGTTGATTTACTTGCATCCCACATAGTTCTATAGTTCATAACCATTTTTAGCGATAGTTCAATCAAACTAACCCTAGAATGGAATATTTAAGGGATTAGATGCGAACATCGCATTTGACCTTCCAGCATCTCATGATATTTCGAGTTCCAAAGCCATGAAAATATGTTTCCCACATAGTTCTATAAGATTCCCAGCATTTTAGCGACAGTTCTACTAATTTAACCGTAGCAAAAAATTTTAAGGTGTGCGGTTATATATAACCCGAAAAATCGAAAAAGGGGAGATGTTAATCTTTAAATGTAAAATTTGGGCTCGATTATGGTCAGGATCAATAGTTCGGATGTCTCTGCAGGATATAGTGAAAAGTTCTCGTCGCTAGCCCTCTCCGAATAATTATTAACAATTATTTATTACTCCGACAACCATATAGACATGAGATGCTGGTGTTTCTCTTTGAGTTCTGAGTCAGATTGTGCATGGAATCAATGCTTCTTATCTCCCTGCATGATATTATCAAGAGTTCTCATCGCTAGCCCTCTCCGAATAATTATTAACAATTATTTATTACTCCGAAAACCATATAGACATGAGAGGCTGGTGTTTCTCTTTGAGTTCTGAGTCAGATTGTGCATGGAATCAATGCTCCTTATCTCCCTGCATAATGTTGTCAAGAGTTCTCATCGCTAGTCCTCTCCAAATAATTATTAATAATTATTTATTACTCCGAGAGAAAATCATTTAGAGGTTAGATATTGAGTTCTTTATTCGAGTTCTTCGCCCCAGTGTCATTGCAATCGATAGTCCTACTCTTCGAGCTCTCTATTTTTAAGAGTTTGGATTTTTAAATTAATGACAATTTTTAGCCAGGAATGGTAAACATTTCCTCATGCTCGGCATTACCTAGACCGAACGACGAGGACGTGGTGAGGCATCGGTCCATTTACTTTTTTTTAACTTTTTTTATTTTTTAAATATTTTTTTATTTTTTTAAAATTGTTTAATTCTTTTAATTTTTAAGTTTTTTGTCTTGTTTTGATTTTTGTTTTTTTTTCTCATTTTTCTTACCGTTTCTTTTTTTTGCTATTAATTCCCGCGTCGTTTTTCTAATTTTTTGTTAGCCCTATAGCGATCATTGAGATCGCATCGTCTAGGCTTTTTCGCCCGCGTATAAATATATTATCAGATGACGCCATACTACTTCCGATGCCTCGACAGTGGCACGAGTAGACCTCAGATCGTCGTATTCGCGTCAATAAGGCCCGCACTTTGTGTACACAATGTAGTGCCCCGCCGCGTAGTGCACCAGCCCACCAAGAAAATACACCATTTCCCCGATTTCGATCGTTAATGCTACCGTATCGGGCGTATGATTCAGAGTCGTATTTCTGTTTTTGTACAAGTCGTCTGTCAAAACCGATGTGTGAGTCATGATATGTGAACCATACTCCACCTCATCGTCGATAGATCGGCTACATTTTCGACAAATTCTCGTCGTCAGGTGGCCTTTGTCGATAGCTTCCTGTATTAAGTTGAAATTAAACCTTTGCACAAAATAACACCGACGTCAATATTTAATGTTACCTGCTGAGATTTATAATCGTACCCACATAGACATTTTGCTCGAATGTTGCAGCTTGGCACGTATACTCTTCTCTCGATCTCGTATACTCTTTGATTTTATACAGCCCAACTTCGGTTAATAATTTAGCTCTTCCTGTATAAATGCGTGAGCCCAGATTCTTCTTGCCTCGCAATAGATTTTCTGCCAGCTCTACCGTCGCTTTACCGTTTCCCTCAATTTTTTGTGCATGAAGAACTTTCCGCAGAGGAATCTGGTTTGTTCACAATAGTTCTTACAGCTAATATGTGAGTAGAGAGTTCGGGTATACCAAGGACTTGAAAAATGTTATTTACGAGAGCCGCAGGAGTCAAAGTCGTTCCCGTTGGTATACTCGACAGAATGAGTTCATTTTCTGCATGTTCACGCGAATTAGAGAGAGGCATATTAGACAATTGGGCCTGAAGCGATTGAATTTCAAGTAGAAGGGAGGTATTCTTATGTTCTAAGTTCGAAATACGTTGACTATTTTGGTTGACAGTGTCTGCTATTTTGTTCAAATTGTTTAGTTTGTCATTGATCTCCTTATTTGTTTGCAATTGCCCTGCAATAAACGCAGTAATCTTATCATCTGACTTTTTAATTTGCGTAATAAGAGATTGAAGTAAATCGTTGGTAGTGGGTTGCACTGAAGGGCAAGAGGAAGCTGGGTATTGCGTAGACAGTGGCAAATTTAGGGACTGAGGATCAGGCGTACACTTTGGTAAAAGAGGCATATTGGATAAGTTCTCTCTGCAACAAGGATTCGCAGATCTAGTAAATATATGAGCCTTGGCACATCCAGGGTGGAAGGAACGTTCACACACAGGGCACGTGAGAGATTGACCGGCAATAGATTTACTACACTTGAGACAGGTGCGCTGCATAAATAGCCTATTGCTTCACCAACCTTGGCGAAGAGTAGGAGGGAAGTAGGCTTAGGTCCCAGTAGATGTCACTCCAAACGATAATATCGGCGATTTCCAGATGGTTAGCTTAGATCACTATAGATGTCACTGGCATCTTAGGATGATGAGTAGTTCGCAGACACACGGTGGACATGGATCAACACAGATGTCACTCGCACGTAGCAAATATAGGTAGCAGAAGACGGGCGCATGCGCAATCAGTGAACAGCAGAGAACCACACCGCAAGAGAAAGTAAGGTTAGGAATTAGGAGAGAGAGAGAGAGAGAGAGAGAGAGAGAGAGAGAGAGAGAGAGAGAGAGAGAGAGAGAGA
>OZ020580.1:10395002-10511255 GCA_963971525.1 Cephus spinipes | reverse complement strand
GTCGTCGTCGTCGTCGTCGTCGTCGTCGTCGTCGTCGTCGTCGTCGTCGTCGTCGTCGTCGTCGTCGTCGTCGTCGTCGTCGTCGTCGTCGTCGTCGTCGTCGTCGTCGTCGTCGTCGTCGTCGTCGTCGTCGTCGTCGTCGTCGTCGTCGTCGTCGTCGTCGTCGTCGTCGTCGTCGTCGTCGTCGTCGTCGTCGTCGTCGTCGTCGTCGTCGTCGTCGTCGTCGTCGTCGTCGTCGTCGTCGTCGTCGTCGTCGTCGTCGTCGTCGTCGTCGTCGTCGTCGTCGTCGTCGTCGTCGTCGTCGTCGTCGTCGTCGTCGTCGTCGTCGTCGTCGTCGTCGTCGTCGTCGTCGTCGTCGTCGTCGTCGTCGTCGTCGTCGTCGTCGTCGTCGTCGTCGTCGTCGTCGTCGTCGTCGTCGTCGTCGTCGTCGTCGTCGTCGTCGTCGTCGTCGTCGTCGTCGTCGTCGTCGTCGTCGTCGTCGTCGTCGTCGTCGTCGTCGTCGTCGTCGTCGTCGTCGTCGTCGTCGTCGTCGTCGTCGTCGTCGTCGTCGTCGTCGTCGTCGTCGTCGTCGTCGTCGTCGTCGTCGTCGTCGTCGTCGTCGTCGTCGTCGTCGTCGTCGTCGTCGTCGTCGTCGTCGTCGTCGTCGTCGTCGTCGTCGTCGTCGTCGTCGTCGTCGTCGTCGTCGTCGTCGTCGTCGTCGTCGTCGTCGTCGTCGTCGTCGTCGTCGTCGTCGTCGTCGTCGTCGTCGTCGTCGTCGTCGTCGTCGTCGTCGTCGTCGTCGTCGTCGTCGTCGTCGTCGTCGTCGTCGTCGTCGTCGTCGTCGTCGTCGTCGTCGTCGTCGTCGTCGTCGTCGTCGTCGTCGTCGTCGTCGTCGTCGTCGTCGTCGTCGTCGTCGTCGTCGTCGTCGTCGTCGTCGTCGTCGTCGTCGTCGTCGTCGTCGTCGTCGTCGTCGTCGTCGTCGTCGTCGTCGTCGTCGTCGTCGTCGTCGTCGTCGTCGTCGTCGTCGTCGTCGTCGTCGTCGTCGTCGTCGTCGTCGTCGTCGTCGTCGTCGTCGTCGTCGTCGTCGTCGTCGTCGTCGTCGTCGTCGTCGTCGTCGTCGTCGTCGTCGTCGTCGTCGTCGTCGTCGTCGTCGTCGTCGTCGTCGTCGTCGTCGTCGTCGTCGTCGTCGTCGTCGTCGTCGTCGTCGTCGTCGTCGTCGTCGTCGTCGTCGTCGTCGTCGTCGTCGTCGTCGTCGTCGTCGTCGTCGTCGTCGTCGTCGTCGTCGTCGTCGTCGTCGTCGTCGTCGTCGTCGTCGTCGTCGTCGTCGTCGTCGTCGTCGTCGTCGTCGTCGTCGTCGTCGTCGTCGTCGTCGTCGTCGTCGTCGTCGTCGTCGTCGTCGTCGTCGTCGTCGTCGTCGTCGTCGTCGTCGTCGTCGTCGTCGTCGTCGTCGTCGTCGTCGTCGTCGTCGTCGTCGTCGTCGTCGTCGTCGTCGTCGTCGTCGTCGTCGTCGTCGTCGTCGTCGTCGTCGTCGTCGTCGTCGTCGTCGTCGTCGTCGTCGTCGTCGTCGTCGTCGTCGTCGTCGTCGTCGTCGTCGTCGTCGTCGTCGTCGTCGTCGTCGTCGTCGTCGTCGTCGTCGTCGTCGTCGTCGTCGTCGTCGTCGTCGTCGTCGTCGTCGTCGTCGTCGTCGTCGTCGTCGTCGTCGTCGTCGTCGTCGTCGTCGTCGTCGTCGTCGTCGTCGTCGTCGTCGTCGTCGTCGTCGTCGTCGTCGTCGTCGTCGTCGTCGTCGTCGTCGTCGTCGTCGTCGTCGTCGTCGTCGTCGTCGTCGTCGTCGTCGTCGTCGTCGTCGTCGTCGTCGACGTCGTCGTCGTCGTCGTCGTCGTCGTCGTCGTCGTCGTCGTCGTCGTCGTCGTCGTCGTCGTCGTCGTCGTCGTCGTCGTCGTCGTCGTCGTCGTCGTCGTCGTCGTCGTCGTCGTCGTCGTCGTCGTCGTCGTCGTCGTCGTCGTCGTCGTCGTCGTCGTCGTCGTCGTCGTCGTCGTCGTCGTCGTCGTCGTCGTCGTCGTCGTCGTCGTCGTCGTCGTCGTCGTCGTCGTCGTCGTCGTCGTCGTCGTCGTCGTCGTCGTCGTCGTCGTCGTCGTCGTCGTCGTCGTCGTCGTCGTCGTCGTCGTCGTCGTCGTCGTCGTCGTCGTCGTCGTCGTCGTCGTCGTCGTCGTCGTCGTCGTCGTCGTCGTCGTCGTCGTCGTCGTCGTCGTCGTCGTCGTCGTCGTCGTCGTCGTCGTCGTCGTCGTCGTCGTCGTCGTCGTCGTCGTCGTCGTCGTCGTCGTCGTCGTCGTCGTCGTCGTCGTCGTCGTCGTCGTCGTCGTCGTCGTCGTCGTCGTCGTCGTCGTCGTCGTCGTCGTCGTCGTCGTCGTCGTCGTCGTCGTCGTCGTCGTCGTCGTCGTCGTCGTCGTCGTCGTCGTCGTCGTCGTCGTCGTCGTCGTCGTCGTCGTCGTCGTCGTCGTCGTCGTCGTCGTCGTCGTCGTCGTCGTCGTCGTCGTCGTCGTCGTCGTCGTCGTCGTCGTCGTCGTCGTCGTCGTCGTCGTCGTCGTCGTCGTCGTCGTCGTCGTCGTCGTCGTCGTCGTCGTCGTCGTCGTCGTCGTCGTCGTCGTCGTCGTCGTCGTCGTCGTCGTCGTCGTCGTCGTCGTCGTCGTCGTCGTCGTCGTCGTCGTCGTCGTCGTCGTCGTCGTCGTCGTCGTCGTCGTCGTCGTCGTCGTCGTCGTCGTCGTCGTCGTCGTCGTCGTCGTCGTCGTCGTCGTCGTCGTCGTCGTCGTCGTCGTCGTCGTCGTCGTCGTCGTCGTCGTCGTCGTCGTCGTCGTCGTCGTCGTCGTCGTCGTCGTCGTCGTCGTCGTCGTCGTCGTCGTCGTCGTCGTCGTCGTCGTCGTCGTCGTCGTCGTCGTCGTCGTCGTCGTCGTCGTCGTCGTCGTCGTCGTCGTCGTCGTCGTCGTCGTCGTCGTCGTCGTCGTCGTCGTCGTCGTCGTCGTCGTCGTCGTCGTCGTCGTCGTCGTCGTCGTCGTCGTCGTCGTCGTCGTCGTCGTCGTCGTCGTCGTCGTCGTCGTCGTCGTCGTCGTCGTCGTCGTCGTCGTCGTCGTCGTCGTCGTCGTCGTCGTCGTCGTCGTCGTCGTCGTCGTCGTCGTCGTCGTCGTCGTCGTCGTCGTCGTCGTCGTCGTCGTCGTCGTCGTCGTCGTCGTCGTCGTCGTCGTCGTCGTCGTCGTCGTCGTCGTCGTCGTCGTCGTCGTCGTCGTCGTCGTCGTCGTCGTCGTCGTCGTCGTCGTCGTCGTCGTCGTCGTCGTCGTCGTCGTCGTCGTCGTCGTCGTCGTCGTCGTCGTCGTCGTCGTCGTCGTCGTCGTCGTCGTCGTCGTCGTCGTCGTCGTCGTCGTCGTCGTCGTCGTCGTCGTCGTCGTCGTCGTCGTCGTCGTCGTCGTCGTCGTCGTCGTCGTCGTCGTCGTCGTCGTCGTCGTCGTCGTCGTCGTCGTCGTCGTCGTCGTCGTCGTCGTCGTCGTCGTCGTCGTCGTCGTCGTCGTCGTCGTCGTCGTCGTCGTCGTCGTCGTCGTCGTCGTCGTCGTCGTCGTCGTCGTCGTCGTCGTCGTCGTCGTCGTCGTCGTCGTCGTCGTCGTCGTCGTCGTCGTCGTCGTCGTCGTCGTCGTCGTCGTCGTCGTCGTCGTCGTCGTCGTCGTCGTCGTCGTCGTCGTCGTCGTCGTCGTCGTCGTCGTCGTCGTCGTCGTCGTCGTCGTCGTCGTCGTCGTCGTCGTCGTCGTCGTCGTCGTCGTCGTCGTCGTCGTCGTCGTCGTCGTCGTCGTCGTCGTCGTCGTCGTCGTCGTCGTCGTCGTCGTCGTCGTCGTCGTCGTCGTCGTCGTCGTCGTCGTCGTCGTCGTCGTCGTCGTCGTCGTCGTCGTCGTCGTCGTCGTCGTCGTCGTCGTCGTCGTCGTCGTCGTCGTCGTCGTCGTCGTCGTCGTCGTCGTCGTCGTCGTCGTCGTCGTCGTCGTCGTCGTCGTCGTCGTCGTCGTCGTCGTCGTCGTCGTCGTCGTCGTCGTCGTCGTCGTCGTCGTCGTCGTCGTCGTCGTCGTCGTCGTCGTCGTCGTCGTCGTCGTCGTCGTCGTCGTCGTCGTCGTCGTCGTCGTCGTCGTCGTCGTCGTCGTCGTCGTCGTCGTCGTCGTCGTCGTCGTCGTCGTCGTCGTCGTCGTCGTCGTCGTCGTCGTCGTCGTCGTCGTCGTCGTCGTCGTCGTCGTCGTCGTCGTCGTCGTCGTCGTCGTCGTCGTCGTCGTCGTCGTCGTCGTCGTCGTCGTCGTCGTCGTCGTCGTCGTCGTCGTCGTCGTCGTCGTCGTCGTCGTCGTCGTCGTCGTCGTCGTCGTCGTCGTCGTCGTCGTCGTCGTCGTCGTCGTCGTCGTCGTCGTCGTCGTCGTCGTCGTCGTCGTCGTCGTCGTCGTCGTCGTCGTCGTCGTCGTCGTCGTCGTCGTCGTCGTCGTCGTCGTCGTCGTCGTCGTCGTCGTCGTCGTCGTCGTCGTCGTCGTCGTCGTCGTCGTCGTCGTCGTCGTCGTCGTCGTCGTCGTCGTCGTCGTCGTCGTCGTCGTCGTCGTCGTCGTCGTCGTCGTCGTCGTCGTCGTCGTCGTCGTCGTCGTCGTCGTCGTCGTCGTCGTCGTCGTCGTCGTCGTCGTCGTCGTCGTCGTCGTCGTCGTCGTCGTCGTCGTCGTCGTCGTCGTCGTCGTCGTCGTCGTCGTCGTCGTCGTCGTCGTCGTCGTCGTCGTCGTCGTCGTCGTCGTCGTCGTCGTCGTCGTCGTCGTCGTCGTCGTCGTCGTCGTCGTCGTCGTCGTCGTCGTCGTCGTCGTCGTCGTCGTCGTCGTCGTCGTCGTCGTCGTCGTCGTCGTCGTCGTCGTCGTCGTCGTCGTCGTCGTCGTCGTCGTCGTCGTCGTCGTCGTCGTCGTCGTCGTCGTCGTCGTCGTCGTCGTCGTCGTCGTCGTCGTCGTCGTCGTCGTCGTCGTCGTCGTCGTCGTCGTCGTCGTCGTCGTCGTCGTCGTCGTCGTCGTCGTCGTCGTCGTCGTCGTCGTCGTCGTCGTCGTCGTCGTCGTCGTCGTCGTCGTCGTCGTCGTCGTCGTCGTCGTCGTCGTCGTCGTCGTCGTCGTCGTCGTCGTCGTCGTCGTCGTCGTCGTCGTCGTCGTCGTCGTCGTCGTCGTCGTCGTCGTCGTCGTCGTCGTCGTCGTCGTCGTCGTCGTCGTCGTCGTCGTCGTCGTCGTCGTCGTCGTCGTCGTCGTCGTCGTCGTCGTCGTCGTCGTCGTCGTCGTCGTCGTCGTCGTCGTCGTCGTCGTCGTCGTCGTCGTCGTCGTCGTCGTCGTCGTCGTCGTCGTCGTCGTCGTCGTCGTCGTCGTCGTCGTCGTCGTCGTCGTCGTCGTCGTCGTCGTCGTCGTCGTCGTCGTCGTCGTCGTCGTCGTCGTCGTCGTCGTCGTCGTCGTCGTCGTCGTCGTCGTCGTCGTCGTCGTCGTCGTCGTCGTCGTCGTCGTCGTCGTCGTCGTCGTCGTCGTCGTCGTCGTCGTCGTCGTCGTCGTCGTCGTCGTCGTCGTCGTCGTCGTCGTCGTCGTCGTCGTCGTCGTCGTCGTCGTCGTCGTCGTCGTCGTCGTCGTCGTCGTCGTCGTCGTCGTCGTCGTCGTCGTCGTCGTCGTCGTCGTCGTCGTCGTCGTCGTCGTCGTCGTCGTCGTCGTCGTCGTCGTCGTCGTCGTCGTCGTCGTCGTCGTCGTCGTCGTCGTCGTCGTCGTCGTCGTCGTCGTCGTCGTCGTCGTCGTCGTCGTCGTCGTCGTCGTCGTCGTCGTCGTCGTCGTCGTCGTCGTCGTCGTCGTCGTCGTCGTCGTCGTCGTCGTCGTCGTCGTCGTCGTCGTCGTCGTCGTCGTCGTCGTCGTCGTCGTCGTCGTCGTCGTCGTCGTCGTCGTCGTCGTCGTCGTCGTCGTCGTCGTCGTCGTCGTCGTCGTCGTCGTCGTCGTCGTCGTCGTCGTCGTCGTCGTCGTCGTCGTCGTCGTCGTCGTCGTCGTCGTCGTCGTCGTCGTCGTCGTCGTCGTCGTCGTCGTCGTCGTCGTCGTCGTCGTCGTCGTCGTCGTCGTCGTCGTCGTCGTCGTCGTCGTCGTCGTCGTCGTCGTCGTCGTCGTCGTCGTCGTCGTCGTCGTCGTCGTCGTCGTCGTCGTCGTCGTCGTCGTCGTCGTCGTCGTCGTCGTCGTCGTCGTCGTCGTCGTCGTCGTCGTCGTCGTCGTCGTCGTCGTCGTCGTCGTCGTCGTCGTCGTCGTCGTCGTCGTCGTCGTCGTCGTCGTCGTCGTCGTCGTCGTCGTCGTCGTCGTCGTCGTCGTCGTCGTCGTCGTCGTCGTCGTCGTCGTCGTCGTCGTCGTCGTCGTCGTCGTCGTCGTCGTCGTCGTCGTCGTCGTCGTCGTCGTCGTCGTCGTCGTCGTCGTCGTCGTCGTCGTCGTCGTCGTCGTCGTCGTCGTCGTCGTCGTCGTCGTCGTCGTCGTCGTCGTCGTCGTCGTCGTCGTCGTCGTCGTCGTCGTCGTCGTCGTCGTCGTCGTCGTCGTCGTCGTCGTCGTCGTCGTCGTCGTCGTCGTCGTCGTCGTCGTCGTCGTCGTCGTCGTCGTCGTCGTCGTCGTCGTCGTCGTCGTCGTCGTCGTCGTCGTCGTCGTCGTCGTCGTCGTCGTCGTCGTCGTCGTCGTCGTCGTCGTCGTCGTCGTCGTCGTCGTCGTCGTCGTCGTCGTCGTCGTCGTCGTCGTCGTCGTCGTCGTCGTCGTCGTCGTCGTCGTCGTCGTCGTCGTCGTCGTCGTCGTCGTCGTCGTCGTCGTCGTCGTCGTCGTCGTCGTCGTCGTCGTCGTCGTCGTCGTCGTCGTCGTCGTCGTCGTCGTCGTCGTCGTCGTCGTCGTCGTCGTCGTCGTCGTCGTCGTCGTCGTCGTCGTCGTCGTCGTCGTCGTCGTCGTCGTCGTCGTCGTCGTCGTCGTCGTCGTCGTCGTCGTCGTCGTCGTCGTCGTCGTCGTCGTCGTCGTCGTCGTCGTCGTCGTCGTCGTCGTCGTCGTCGTCGTCGTCGTCGTCGTCGTCGTCGTCGTCGTCGTCGTCGTCGTCGTCGTCGTCGTCGTCGTCGTCGTCGTCGTCGTCGTCGTCGTCGTCGTCGTCGTCGTCGTCGTCGTCGTCGTCGTCGTCGTCGTCGTCGTCGTCGTCGTCGTCGTCGTCGTCGTCGTCGTCGTCGTCGTCGTCGTCGTCGTCGTCGTCGTCGTCGTCGTCGTCGTCGTCGTCGTCGTCGTCGTCGTCGTCGTCGTCGTCGTCGTCGTCGTCGTCGTCGTCGTCGTCGTCGTCGTCGTCGTCGTCGCACGTCCATCGCATTTTTTACACGAGAGATGGCGCTGACTGCTGTGCCTTCTTTACCTATTTGTACTCTGTATGGTGGTAGTAATTTACGAATACACAACACAATCAAATACACTTTATAAGTGAAGCTACCGTTCATACCGAATTTCCAATTAGTATAAGGGTGCTTTCACAACAGTATAGAATAATTCAGTCATGTGCAGCGCGCGTATATGGGTGTATGTATATGTGTGCTTCGGCATAGTTCCTCGTATTTTAGGTGACAGTTTGTCCAACTGTTCTGCTTCGTAGTTTTCTGTATCTAGATGGCGGACGTGGAAGTCCAGGGTGTCCAGGTATTCTGCTTCGTAGTTTTCTGTATCTAGGTGTCGGACGTAGAAGTCCAGGGTGTCCAGGCATTCCGCTCCGTAGTTTCCTGTGTCCAGGTGTCGGATGTGAAAGTTCAGGGTGTCCAGGTGTTCCGCTTCGTAGTTTTCTGTATCTAGGTGTCGGATGTGGAAGTTCAGGGTATCCAGGTATTCCGCTTCGTAGTTTTCTGTATCTAGGTGTCGGATGTGGAAGTTCAGGGTGTCCAGGTATTCCGCTCCGTAGTTTCTTGTATCTAGGTACTGGATGTGGAAGTCCAGGATGTCCAGGTATTCCGCTCCGTAGTTTCCTGTGTCCAGGTGTTGGATGTGGAAGTCCAGGGAATCCAGGTATTCCGCTACGTAGTTTTCTGTATCTAGGTGTCGGACGTAGAAGTCCAGGGTGTCCAGGCATTCCGCTCCGTAGTTTCTTGTATCTAGGTACTGGATGTGGAAGTCCAGGATGTCCAGGTATTCCGCTCCGTAGTTTCCTGTGTCCAGGTGTTGGATGTGGAAGTCCAGGGTATCCAGGTATTCCGCTACGTAGTTTTCTGTATCTAGGTGTCGGACGTAGAAGTCCAGGGTGTCCAGGCATTCCGCTCCGTAGTTTCCTGTGTCCAGGTGTCGGATGTGAAAGTTCAGGGTGTCCAGGTGTTCCGCTTCGTAGTTTTCTGTATCTAGGTGTCGGATGTGGAAGTTCAGGGTGTCCAGGTATTCCGCTACGTAGTTTTCTGTATCTAGGTGTCGGACGTAGAAGTCCAGGGTGTCCAGGCATTCCGCTCCGTAGTTTCCTGTGTCCAGGTGTCGGATGTGAAAGTTCAGGGTGTCCAGGTATTCCGCTTCGTAGTTTTCTGTATCTAGGTGTCGGATGTGGAAGTTCAGGGTGTCCAGGTATTCCGCTCCGTAGTTTCTTGTATCTAGGTACTGGATGTGGAAGTCCAGGATGTCCAGGTATTCCGCTCCGTAGTTTCCTGTGTCCAGGTGTTGGATGTGGAAGTCCAGGGTATCCAGGTATTCCGCTACGTAGTTTTCTGTATCTAGGTGTCGGATGTGGAAGTTCAGGGTATCCAGGTATTCCGCTTCGTAGTTTTCTGTATCTAGGTGTCGGATGTGGAAGTCCAGGGTGTCCAGATATTCCGCTTCGTAGTTTCTTGTATCTAGGTGTCGGATGTGGAAGTCCAGGGTGTCCAGGTATTCCGCTCCGTAGTTTCTTGTATCTAGGTACTGGATGTGGAAGTCCAGGATGTCCAGGTATTCCGCTCCGTAGTTTCCTGTGTCCAGGTGTTGGATGTGGAAGTCCAGGGTATCCAGGTATTCCGCTACGTAGTTTTCTGTATCTAGGTGTCGGACGTAGAAGTCCAGGGTGTCCAGGCATTCCGCTCCGTAGTTTCTTGTATCTAGGTACTGGATGTGGAAGTCCAGGATGTCCAGGTATTCCGCTCCGTAGTTTCCTGTGTCCAGGTGTTGGATGTGGAAGTCCAGGGTATCCAGGTATTCCGCTACGTAGTTTTCTGTATCTAGGTGTCGGACGTAGAAGTCCAGGGTGTCCAGGCATTCCGCTCCGTAGTTTCCTGTGTCCAGGTGTCGGATGTGAAAGTTCAGGGTGTCCAGGTGTTCCGCTTCGTAGTTTTCTGTATCTAGGTGTCGGATGTGGAAGTTCAGGGTGTCCAGGTATTCCGCTACGTAGTTTTCTGTATCTAGGTGTCGGACGTAGAAGTCCAGGGTGTCCAGGCATTCCGCTCCGTAGTTTCCTGTGTCCAGGTGTCGGATGTGAAAGTTCAGGGTGTCCAGGTGTTCCGCTTCGTAGTTTTCTGTATCTAGGTGTCGGATGTGGAAGTTCAGGGTGTCCAGGTATTCCGCTCCGTAGTTTCTTGTATCTAGGTACTGGATGTGGAAGTCCAGGATGTCCAGGTATTCCGCTCCGTAGTTTCCTGTGTCCAGGTGTTGGATGTGGAAGTCCAGGGTATCCAGGTATTCCGCTACGTAGTTTTCTGTATCTAGGTGTCGGATGTGGAAGTTCAGGGTATCCAGGTATTCCGCTTCGTAGTTTTCTGTATCTAGGTGTCGGATGTGGAAGTCCAGGGTGTCCAGGTATTCCGCTTCGTAGTTTTCTGTATCTAGGTGTCGGATGTGGAAGTCCAGGGTGTCCAGGTATTCCGCTTCGTAGTTTTCTGTATCTAGGTGTCGGATGTGGAAGTCCAGGGTGTCCAGGTATCCCGCTCCGTTGTTTCCTGTGTCCAGGTGTCGGATGTGGATGTTCAGGGTGTCCAGGTATTCCGCTTCGTAGTTTCTTGTATCTAGGTACTGGATGTGGAAGTCCAGGGTGTCCAGGTATTCCGCTTCGTAGTTTTCTGTATCTAGGTGTCGGATGTGGAAGTCCAGTGTGTCCAGGTATTCCGCTTCGTAGTTTTCTGTATCTAGGTGCCGGATGTGGAAGTTCAGGGTATCCAGGTATCCCGCTCCGTAGTTTCCTGTGTCCAGGTGTCGGATGTGGAAGTTCAGGGTATCCAGGTATTCCGCTTCGTAGTTTTCTGTATCTAGGTGTCGGATGTGGAAGTCCAGGGTGTCCAGGTATTCCGCTTCGTAGTTTTCTGTATCTAGGTGCCGGATGTGGAAGTTCAGGGTATCCAGGTATTCCGCTTCGTAGTTTTCTGTATCTAGGTGTTGGATGTGGAAGTTCAGGGTGTCCAGGTATTCCGCTCCGTAGTTTCTTGTATCTAGGTACTGGATGTGGAAGTCCAGGATGTCCAGGTATCCCGCTCCGTAGTTTCCTGTGTCCAGGTGTCGGATGTGGATGTTCATGGTGTCCAGGTATTCCGCTTCGTAGTTTCTTGTATCTAGGTACTGGATGTGGAAGTCCAGGGTGTCCAGGTATTCCGCTTCGTAGTTTTCTGTATCTAGGTGTCGGATGTGGAAGTCCAGGGTGTCCAGGTATTCCGCTTCGTAGTTTTCTGTATCTAGGTGTCGGATGTGGAAGTTCAGGGTGTCCAGGTGTTCCGCTCCGTAGTTTCTTGTATCTAGGTGTCGGACGTAGAAGTCCAGAAAAGTGTGCAACAAGCTTTGGCGCTTCGCTCAAACTATAGTATCCTCTTTGATGTTAGCACGGCCTGAGGTACAAGGCCTGAAATAATCCAGCACACTCTCCTCTCTTACGTTTACCACTCGGCTTTAACAAGCTGAACACCATTAACGACGCTTATATGCATTGAAGATTACATTTTCTTTAAAAATTTGTATATGTCTTTATGCATTTCTAGAAAAAGGAACTTACAAATTAAATTTATATGCCATTAAACATTTTCGACACCGCAATATATTTTTCTGATTAGCAACATCATAATGCATTTACATTTTATATCTGTGACGACAATATAGATTTCAGTGCTTAATACTTCTATGTCCCGTTGAACAACAAAAACTTGTGATATCCCCCAAAAAACACTTACGTGTAAAAAACTACGCCAAGTACAGGTGTGCTGTGTATTCCTCTAATAAAAAGTAGTGATATCAGATTATTGAGGCCAAGTACATAAGTCACTACATGTTTGCCTATTATATGATCTAGCACTGGCCCATCATTTTAATTGTAATTTCAAAATTTCCTATAACGTTTTCACTACTCTTTTACATTACTACTGTTTCTCGTAGTTGATTATGAATTAATGGTTATTTAATAATTAATAAAACTTTAGCTGATTCCTTATCGAGTACTACTTGGCGGGTCCGTGCCAGAAATTCCAAAGTACTTACTTTGAACTTACTAATAGTATCCTAAAATTATATGTTTGTTATTAAGATTTTACCGTGATTATTATTAACGAGTTATCGTTAATAAGCTCTATATAGAAAGTTGACATTGGTTTTGACTTTAATGACTGGCATTATGAATGCAAATTTATATCAAGAAATGCACGGACCCGCCAAGTAGTACTCGATAAGGAATCAGCTAAAGTTTTATTAATTATTAAATAACCATTAATTCATAATCAACTACGAGAAACAGTAGTAATGTAAAAGAGTAGTGAAAACGTTATAGGAAATGTTGAAATTACAATTAAAATGATGGGCCAGTGCTAGATCATATAATAGGCAAACATGTAGTGACTTATGTACTTGGCCTCAATAATCTGATATCACTACTTTTTATTAGAGGAATACACAGCACACCTGTACTTGGCGTAGTTTTTTACACGTAAGTGTTTTTTGGGGTACACTACTATGCAGATACCGTCAGAGGTAACGATAAACGGCTATATCCTGGAAGTTTTGTTCCACATCTTACCGAGCGAGTATTTAAAGCATGACATAATGATCGGTCGTGAGATCCTTAGCCGCGGTTTTGATGTTAGCATGACATCAAGTAGTTTCAGCATTTCGAGAGCTAAGGTGGTGAACATTTGCGCTAAATCAGACCAAGTTAGATCCCAAATTCAGGGGTCCATTCCTAATAGTAGAGATTCTTGAGGGTGATCGATATATCCTAAAATCACTGATGAATAAGAGGACTTACAAGTACGCGCATGAAAACTTGAAAAGGATGCCTGACAATCGCGTCCCCGATGAACTGGATATATGCGGTGAAGAGAGCACCGAAAGTAGTGCCGAGTACGAAAAGGCCACTAGTGCAGGTACTGATGCAAAGCACTAATGGCTGGAGGTCGCACTGCATGTATCACGCTGTAATCGCAAGTGCAAACCCATATGGGTTTGATCATGGAGCGAGGGGCAGCTGGTAATGCGGCGGGGGCCTGGGTCCGAAGGGGACCACGGTGTACATGGGTACATGGTATAGTTGCGTACGTCCGTAAGAGCCATGGGAGGTGTATTGGACGGAATGTTTGATCCGTTGATGCTGGGGACGGCGATTCTGGCCCTATTCAAGGATGTAAGGCATTAAGCCTCTGTTTAAGTTGTAATTTGAATTTTGGATTATTTGTGCAATGAGATTTTTTTTGTGCGGTCTGATATGGCGCGGGTGCCGAATTCTTCAGGCACACGTGGACATGTGAGTGTCAGAATGGCCGTGTCGGAGTGTAGCGTGTTATTATTGTTGTTATTATTGTTATTCGGTGAGAGTGTTTGCGATCCGACCCTATATGGTTTGGGGTGCTACCTGACGGACACTGGGTGTGCTCGCGGTCGTGGAATGTAAACACCCAATCTAATGATAGGGGTGGGGAACTTGAGGATATAAGGTGGATAGATTGACGGGGGAGTCAGTTTTTAGTTTTGGTTTGAGAGAAGAGCTCTGTGTGACCGCGAGTTCGTCGAAAGTTCGAAGATGGAGCTTTCGCCGACAAATATATATTAGATATACACATGTACTTCGTATCACATAAGATGTATATGAAATGTATCAGTAAAGGTGACACTTTTTTATATCCATCCAATGTACATTTTATATCCCTGTGTATATGCCGATTATGTACATCATATGTATCCGCATATCTTTTGGACGTTAAAATGACGTACAGGTAACATGTTTTGAAAATATCGTAGGTATTCGAGCAATTTAGTGTAACGTATTAGGCCTTGTCTTCAAGGGATAGGAGGATTCCTACAAATTATAAATTAGTTTATTGGTTCTAAGAGTTTGATATCGAAGCACTGCGATGGATTGGACTACTAGGTGCTGTACGTTAGTAACTTTTATCGTCTCTTCGTCTCCCTTTCAGGATTCCGTATAGGGATGGGCAATGTGTTTCGATTAAATCGAACGCCGATGCTCTTTTCTTATAACCGATTCTTTTTTCCGATGTTTGTGTTAAAACCGATTAATCGATGTTCGATGTTTATTTCTGAAATATCAATAAAAAAATCGAGTTCGAACTATACGGCGGTATTCTTCCTTCCCATGGAGGCTTTACTATAGTCTAATCTCTGTAGTGCTGTGAAATAAACTACCATTTTTATAGAAGTAACCATCGACTGAAGGTAATTTTGCGTCACTGTTATATCAACCGGTAGACCATGATCCTATTGGCTTTAGTGCTTTCAAATTCTCAGTCTAATTGGTAATTTCTTGTGGTCCCGCTATCTGGATTTTGAATGCGATAAACGCAATCTAATTTTCGAGTTTCATGTGTTTAGGGTGCTGTCCCATTTATAGAAGACAGAAGAGGAATGACAGAATCGGAAAAATAGTTTGGTGGGGGTTGACCACGGTCTTACATACAGGTCTTGCAACGAACGTGGTGGGGGTGACTCACTTCTTGAAGCAGCGCCGTTTACGGCGCTGTGATCGAGTGCTCTCTCGTGCGACAGAGATAGAAATAAATATTTCTCTCCTTCTCTCTAATGGCGCGAGTCTACTGTATAACCCTGTAATTATCCGAATAACAGAATCGATGGAATAAAGAAGAAGAAGCGATACACATGCATACAATGAAACCTGACAAATAAAGAAGGCGCATGTTAATTATTACCTCTAAGCGAACCAAAGTTTTTTATATGCAGGCGGGTGCGCTAAGTGTATACGAGTTTTGTAACACATGCACTATGAGTTTAATTTGGCAAATGGAGTTATTCCGTGCTTGGTTTTTTTAAGCGTATTTTTGTAGCGAATGCTAGACACTTTTTAAATAATCCGGAAAGTGAGACTTTTTCACGAATAAAGAATACATTACATGTATAATTTGCTTCACGAAATCTTCTATCGATACACTGAGAAAAAAGTGTATCTGGATGGACTAAATCAGTGTTTGCCAATGTTTAACCGAATTTGTATTTAATATAACAAAAGATATTGGTTGACTCAAATATATTTTGGTCAGCCGATGCGAATAATTGTTGAACAAACTAATTCTTTAGTTACAAAAATCAATAATTCTGTCGAACGTCGGCAAACGCAAGTTAGTCAATGCAACTATATATTTTTGTCAGTGTAGAATAAACGTTTTTTGATGTTTTATACGGCAGGAACAGGAAATAAATAACTTCAAAATTGGTTTACGAAAGTTTATTGATTCGTCAATTTTGATCATTTTTTCTTAATGACAAATTTTGTAGTCATTTTTGCATTTTCTTGATAAACATACTGCCTCATTCTCAACCGAATGTAGTATACTAATGCATACGACAAGATATCGGATGCGTGCTCTTTGCAAGGAAACGTTAAGTCGTACGTCGTAAGTACATACTTCATCCACTGTCGAATCAAACACGTCAGCGTGGGAGGCATGTTTCGCAAAGCACGCTTCGATATGACGAATGAAGTAGAAAAGTTGTAGATTAACGTGAATTAACCCGCCACGGGATTTGATGTCGACTAGTTTCGTCAGGGAAGTTTGAGTAGAGGAATCTATTTTCATAGCTTGCATACAAGTCTTGCATGATTTGTAACGCTTCAAAACTTGCTTGCACAGATATCCTGAAAGTACTTTCCGCAGCTTGAAGCAATTATCGCATGTCTTCGTTTTCAAGATTAAAGGGCAGTCGTAGTAATGCCATTGATGAAGATAGTCTTGAAATACCTTGTCAATTTGCAGGTGATGGACATTGACGAGGCCTATGCCGCTGCATACAATCATTCTTTCGAATTTATCCAAAATATTTGGCAGTGTTTCAATATCATCCAGAACTTGAGGGAGCTTTGCCTCCTTCGTGTTAACGGGACGACCGTAAACGTGGTAGCGTAAAGTTTTATCACGGTAGAGAGTTATACACTTCTGTATTACTATCGTATCTTGTACGGTTCTTGTTACCGGTTTAGCATATGAGAATAGGAGATTCTCGCCGAATATGTTCGATAATTTTAAAACACTCCACGATTTTGGTACTGCAACAGAAGAGGTTTTCTCGACCTTCGTATCATCGACTTGTCGAATAGTACCTACGATCAGTTACAAGTCAAATATCTAGTAAAATTCAAATCGAAAAAATTATCCGTATTTCTCCTTTATGAGAAAATAATAAATTTATACGCATAAATGACTTACGTTCGGTGATTATCACGGTTGGAAAATCGAAACTGCTGTTACATTCCACCTCTGAGACCACGTCTGAGACTAACACTGGCACTGCTATTTGAGCTGAAGCCGATGCTTCAAGAGACTTGTCGTCGTCCAAAGTCGTATTAGTGTGTAAGAGTTGAGCCATGGAATCTAAGCAACGCCTTTTTGCAGGTTCTCGATCAAAGGCTAAGGATTGTTAAAAATCGTAATATCAATAACATCGCAACTTCAATATTATCAAAAATTAACGTGCATCGCAAATATCTATTACTTGTGTCTGAATGACGTTTTGCAATTTTGTTGATCAGTTCTGGTTGAAGAGAAATTTCCCTGCTGTCTAATGAATTAGCTCCGATGTTTCGAGTTGATGCAATATATGTATCAGGGTTCTCGATGATTGATGCTACTGCGATTGCTTGCTGCGTTTTGTCATCTCCAAATATTGTTGGTATGGTACAGCTATCTAATCGGGGATGCTTCAATGAAACCTCAAGAAAAGAATATATTTATTAATACTGGAAGTGTACAGCACATGAAAATTAGTTAAATGCATATGAAAATGTAAATGAAAAAACTTACTTGTGCAATGACGTTGTTGTGTTCGTCGTGCTTAACCCACTTGTTTATAACGAATTTGTCTTCGAAATGCCTCTTGCAAATACAACTCGAAGATGTTAGTTTTACTTCGCTAGGAATAGCGGCTTCCCATCGTTTCAGCATACTGGCGTCATTCGGCACTTTGAAAATCGAGTTATTTTTTACATTTTTATAACTCGACTTGCAAGCTGGGATGGCACACGATCTCCCCATTTTGCTGTATACAGGGTCCGCCAGAACTACCTGACCCGGTGGGTATGGCGGTGATCGGGAGGCTTCACTGATCACGAATATGACCTTCTTTTTGTCCGGAAGGTCATAGTTTTTAAATGGGAGCAGGTCAAAGTTGACCAATCAGAGGGAAGCGTCAAGAGAAACGTAGGCGCCTGCGAACTCTGAGTTTTCTTCCCTCGCTTTTGTTTTTCGGTGGCTACGGGCAAGATGACGTCAGCCAAAGACATGCTTATGGGATGTCACTCGCTGAGAACGGAGGTTCTCAGTTGAAAATTCAAGCAATTAATGAAAACTGCAATGTCCTATGATACTGCCACATGACTTACACAGATATCTCTGTGACATCTTACGTATATTATCATGATTTTGCTTTTCTTTTATTGATCTCCAGCGATTCGTGCTACATCCCGTTGACGACTTTTCATATGCATAAAGCATATTCCCTAAGAATTTATTATTCCCTGTACGATATGCAACTTTATTGCAAATATCTTTAGTCTTGCAATAATAACATTAATTGTAAAATCAAGCTAGAGAAGCATGGAAGGTATTTAATACTGACATAGTATGGGCTCTGAGAGAGAAAATAATAGATACGTGTAACGCTTTTATCGGCCACGCCAAGTTGCGTAATACTTGTAGGTGACAGATTTTGGATTTGCCTACTACAAAAGATCTGTATTATATCGTACAGGGAATAATACATTCTTAGGGAATATGCTTTATGCATATGAAAAGTCGTCAACGGGATGTAGCACGAATCGCTGGAGATCAATAAAAGGAAAGCAAAATCAAGATAATATACGTAAGACGTCACAGAGATATCTGTGTAAGTCATGTAGCATTATCATAGAACATTGCAGTTTTCATTAATTGCTCGAGTTTTCAACTGAGAACCTCCGTTCTCAGCGAGTGACATCCCATAAGCATGTCTTCGGCTGACGTCATCCTGCCGTAGCCACCGAAAAACAAAAGCGAGGGAAGGAAACTCAGAGTTCGCAGGCGCCTACATTTCTCTTGACGCCTCCCTCTGATTGCTCAACTTTGACCTGCTCCCATTTAAAAACTATGACCTTCCGGACAAAAAGAAGGCCATATTCGTGATCAGTGAAGCCTCCCGATCACCGCCATACCTACCGGGTCAGGTAGTTCTGGCGGACCCTGTATATATACACTTTTCCGAGACTGCGTTACTTTCTTCAATTATAATCACTTTCTCTAATCATGAAAACGAAAGAGTCAACGAAACCAGAGAACAGAAGTTTTCTGACGAAACTGGATTTCCAGGTTATGTTGATCGAGCGCATTCGATAGTAGCGACACGTAGGCAAGATGCCATACATTACAAAACTTCTTCAATATCTATGTTACCCCCACCACCAAAAATTGGCCTCGTTGCAAGACCTGTATGTAAGACTGTGGGGTTGACCAATCATCTTACTCACATTATTAATCGATAATATAACATCTGCTCTTCAAATAATAAATAATCAGGTCAAAACAATTCCAAACGATTTTTCCGATTCCGTCATTCCTGTTCTGTCTTCTATACATGGGACAGCACACTTAGTGAATCGGCGAGAACACACCGAAATATCTGGAAGTATCTTAAATCTATTCCGCGACAGATGTTCTACTACTAAGAGATGAGTTCAAACGAGTCTGGTAAGGCCATATTTAATATTATTTCTAGACTTTTGCTTCAGCATATTAACAAAATCATTGTAATGTTCGTAATGCGATTTTCTAACCTTGAAATTTTTCATAACTAATTGATAAACAATTTTACGAGGAAACGTATGTATTTATTTTCATATTCTATGATATTTAAATAATGCTTAAAATTTGGTTGTAATATTTTTTTAAAATTTGATAGACGTCTTTGAGATTCCTCAACCTTCCAGGTCGACAAACGCGCTGTAAGTATCGTTTATCTGTTCTAATGAAAGATTCTCAGACCGTCTTGTTTATAAAAAAAAAATATGTACGTGCGTGATTTCAGATACATCGTATCATATTACTACATTTTTTTTTTTAATGTATCTTAGCTTCTGTCTTTTATATTATGACGAGGCGCCAGCCTCGCCACGACCGAACGCAAGGCCCCGAGCCACCGCGGAATCTCCCGAACCCAGCCGAGTGGTGACGGAGATTCGCGAGCGGCCGGGGACCGCACATTACGCGTGGTGCGAATAGAGAGTCCGGACGGTGCGTGGAAACGGAGGAGCGGAACGATTGAGAGGAGAGAAAGAGTGAGACCGAAAGCTGAGAGTGGAGAGAAAAGTGCCTAAGAGAAGAGAGTGGCGTGGATGAGAGGGAGAGAGAGAGAGAGAGAGAGAGAGAGACTGGGAGACGAGAGGAGAGAGAGAGAGACGGACCAGGAGGACACACAAAGGCACACAAGTACGTACACTCTGCATCACGGCCGCAACGATACGACAGACAGACGGACAGACCGATCTCACCCTACACACCACACATTTCCCTTCCACACCCCCACACCCCTAGCTTAAGACGCGCGCGAATAGGTTAAGGTTCTCTTAGTTGTAATTAGTCTTAGCAATAAATTTAAGTTTAATTTTTCTAACTCTCGGTGTCCCCTTCATTTCACCCTACCCCTCACAATATATAGTTTGTACCTAAATAATTTGTAATGTATACCTTTTATTTTTATTGCAGTACAAAACAAGCAAGTCCTGTTTGGATACATTTCAGAAAAGTCAACGGCTCTAGTGCTCAATGCAATATCTGTCAAAAGGTTTTGAAGCATGGTGGGAATACTACTAACCTAATGCAGCACCTGTATGCTAGTTTAAAGGTTTAGGTTATTAAAAGTACAAAAGTTTGAAGATCATGAATCAAACTTGATATTCGCGATTTCGACGATCTTAGATCCACGTTTTAGGAAATTGCATTTTCAATGCTCATTAGCCGCGGCTTCAGCTGTTTCGAAAATCACCGACTTAATTAAATCGTCGGGATCTGAAAGAATTACAGCAGCGATGGTAAATCTAAGCTGCCCGGTACGAAAAATAAAGATGTATGAGCGATTCACGACAGTTCGGTAACAAGTAGGAACGATTCGATCGCTGGTAAATCACGAATCAGCCGGTAATTCTACGATACGAAGATGCGTTGAAGCACTGGCAAAAGCTAAATCTAGCTTATCCTTCACTACACAAGGTCGTAATGAAATATTTAAGTGTCGTTGGAACTTCCGTGCTCTCGGAACTCTTTTCGAAAGCAGGTGCTATAAAGGTGGATAATCGAAGCAGGTTGTCTGGTAAGCATTTGAATCAACTTCTTTTCTTAGTATGCCTTTCATCTAAAGATTGGGGAGTCACTGTATAAATACAGAGCACTATTTACTATGACCGCTGTTTGACTATTTTGCTATCTGATAATCTATAATTACACAACTTTATATATTTACGTTTGGTTTTGTCTGCGCTTAAATGCATTCGCTGGGTAATTGAAATTACATTTAACCTAGTTTCACCTCGTCAAATCTAAGACTATGAATGAATTCAACCTACTTTTCCGGTGTGTGCATGAAGCTAACTATTTTTAACGACGATTTCTTTAATTTATTTGTACAAGCCGAGTTCTCTGATCGAAAAAAGTTCCTGTACCCTTAATACCTGTAAATAGTATTACAGAATATAATACAATATTGAATTATCTCAATTATGCTCAAGCTTTATAACCCTTTCACTAAATGGTTTGATATTATTTTACGAAGGTTTGGTTTGTTTTGTTTGAAATAATCTATATTTTATATTTACAATTGTACATGAATCACAATCCTCATGCAATGTATATCTGTTGATATATTCATATTTTAGATTTACGAGCACATTTTCAAATCGTTGACAGATTCGCCAACAATGGGCATTCGTAAATCATGATCGTTGAACGCTCTTTAGAACATCATTATTTATTCAAAGTGTCTCATCTTGCTCGACTATAGTTATTTAAATAAAGTTGTGTTGCTGATTTTATTTAGTATAAGTGCTCAATTTCTATCATCTCAAAAAACGTAAAAACTTAAAGAAATCATGTATTTGCGACGACGAGTTTATTTCGACACAATCAAGACAAATAATATTGGTTATAATTATACGCACGATTTTCAAGATACAATTACGTATATTTTCGATTTCTAATCTTTTTCTACTTTACCGATACAAAATCACCGATGTTCCGATGTTTTTCATAAAACATCGATTCTTTGAACATCGATTTTTTTCCAATATTGCCCTTCCATGATTCCGTAACAAATAAAGTCTGGAGCTTATGGGCTCATTGACCCACTTCCGCTTGCGGGTATGTCTGTCCCTCTGGTGGCCGGTGGCTGTATTACGCCGCTCGACAGTGGGCCTTGTTGTATGGCCCCTTCTCTCGATGGATGGTTCTGGAACGTTGCAATAGTACATTTATTTTATAGATAAAAAAAAGTGTTCTAACAAGATTGTTCAGGTATTTTTTTTTCTTAGTGATTGAAACCCTTTTAGGATTATTGTTTTTAAAAATTAGTGTTCTGAACCCTGACATACAGTAACGTCCAATTGAAGTGCAACACTTGAATTTTTTTACATTTCTGTGAAAGTATGACAGATTTCGAAAAACCAAAGACATATTTTTTAGCAAATTTTCTTCCCGTTCGAATGGTAAAAGTTTTATCCCGATCGGATACAAAATGGCCGAATGGCAGGGGTTGGAGTGAAATAGTGCATTTTCGAACTTTTTGAAAACTTCGAGATCTAGTACTTCCGGAAGGAAATTCATATTTCTAATCAGGGCACGAGAGAGAGCATCCTTCGGCATTAAAAAAACACCCCCATTGAACCCCTGTAGGATCACTCTAGGGGAGGTTACACCCCCTTGAAGTGAAAACACTTAAATGGCCATAACTTCCGAACGCGCCGGCCAATCTGGTCGAGTTTCTGCATGATATCATCTTTAATGATACTGCAGATTCTCACACAATTATTGTTCTCGGAGATGATCCCGTGACGGAGATCTCGAGATTTCGCAAGCGCACCCGAAGCTTCCCCGCCATTTTTAATTAGGAAAGCGATGAAGTAGAAGTTTCATTTTTATCCACGTTGTAGCTGAGATTTCAACGATTAAAACGCGCTTTTAAACATCCAAATACGAGTACGTTAAGGTGTGTAATTATCCGTTTGAAAAAACGCCTAAATTTTGCGAGTTCCGCTCGAGGCGCTCGGGGGACTACTCCCCTACCACGCGCGCCAAGCAACTGTCCCCCGAGCGCCTCGAGCGGAACTCGCAAAATTTAGGCGTTTTTTCAAACGGATACGTACACACCTTAACTTACTCGTATTTGGATGTTTAAAAGCGCGTTTTAATCGTTGAAATCTCAGCTACAACGTGGATAAAAATGAAACTTCTACTTCATCGCTTTCCTAATTAAAAATGGCGGGAAAGCTTCGGGTACGCTTGCGAAATCTCGAGATCTTCGTCACGGGATCATCTCCGAGAACAATAATTTTGTGAGAATCTGCAGTATCATTAAAGATGATATCATGCAGAAACTCGACCAGATTGGCCGGCGCGTTCGGAAGTTATGGCCATTTAAGTGTTTTCACTTCAAGGGGGTGTAACCTCCCCTAGAGTGATCCTACAGGGGTTCAATGGGGGTGTTTTTTTAATGCCGAAGGATGCTCTCTCTCGTGCCCTGATTAGAAATATGAATTTCCTTCCGGAAGTACTAGATCTCGAAGTTTTCAAATAGTTCGAAAATGCACTTTTTCACTCCAACCCCTGCCATTCGGCCATTTTGTATCCGATCGGGATAAAACTTTTACCATTCGAACGGGAAGAAAATTTCCTAAAAAATATGTCTTTGGTTTTTCGAAATCTGTCATACTTTCACAGAAATGTAAAAAAATTCAAGTGTTGCACTTCAATTGGACGTTACTGTATGTATGTACAGTTACGACACTTTTTAACGGTGACGCTCAAATAAATGGTACCGCGAGAAATAATTAATAAAATACTAAATTATTGGGCGCCAGGTATAACCAGAGTTACACCACTGTCTTCTAAGGACACGCTGGCCACCTCTTATGCGGTGGGGTCCTGGGTCTGGGAGACGATAATCAAAATCTGAAAATTAGGGTGGTTCAGTCTAAAAACTATTGAAAACGACGAAGTATCGTAACCAAAATCCGGGGACGGATCCCAATTTTTTAAATAGAAAATATCAGAACAAGATGGTGAAATACAAATGAAAAGTACAGAAAACTGATCAAGATGGTGCAGAACACACTGGGATATTTACCCGAACGATATTATACAATAATGTTCCCGCTGGAACAACGCAACATACGATACGATATAATAAACGGTACGGTAACGATAATAAACGGTACGATATTGACTCACGCATCCATGTGCTAAGGAGACTGAACGGTTAGACACAAAACCGGAAGAATCGAAATAATGAAATGAGAGACCAATCTCCTGTTTGTCACCGGATTAGCTACCCTTGGACCCTTAGCGGTCAGGAGAGCGCAGGATGACGCGTACAAGTACACTACCGGTCAAAAGTTTAAGTTTACTTGCTTTATTTTTGAATTCTACACACTTAAGTCGGATACTCTGTGAATTTTGACAAGCACGTGCGTCTTACCTATAACAAGTCAATACACACTACTGGTTAGAGTGTAGGAGGAAGTTTGGGGCGTTTGGGAAACGCGTAGATCGAGCACAAACTTGTTATGACAGGTTGCATTCTCTCGATGCGTCCAGTGCATATTACGCGTAACATCTTAGTGCTGCGAGATCTCTTTCCAAAAGTTATATTTCCAATTGTTTTTCATATTTTTCTTTACAAAAAGGTAAGTAGAACTAAAACTTACAGCCAATTTTGGACGCGACCACCCGGATATAACAAAATCCGAATTTAACAGTTTCGAAAATAAATAATGGATCCAATAAGATCGCGACTGAAACAATAACGAATGACCATATCAATTTTAGCTTATGTCCTAATCCGATTTTATATGAACAAAGTTCGCGATCTATTCCGCGCTGTGTAAATCTTACAGTTCGCTAAATACAGTCGTACAATCCGATAAAAATTCGACATTTTCAACATTCAATAAATACTTTCATGCGATTCGATCTAATTCGACATTTCGACATTTCGACTTCTTCCGGACAATTCGCTATCGGTTCAATTACATACAATTCTCAATACATGAGACGATTCTAAAATATAACGCGATCTAATCGCGACACTTCGAAAAACACGACCTTAAGGAATATTCCGTGTCTCTCGGCAACACGTCCCTAACGTGAACGCGATACAATAAAATTCGGAGATCTAACACTCAACATTGCCGAGAGAACGTATCATTTAAACACATTCATACTCGATTCGGTTTACATACGCACGATAAATATGTCCACGATGGGCAACATATTTACGTGAACACAGTCCCTTGCTGGTCGGCAAAATCTTGTACTCCAAACGACCGCGATTCTACGAGCGGGAACATCTCCAACGTGCCTACAGGCACAATTCAAACACGTACGAAACGCGGGGTGTTACGAGATTTCGTCGCTCACAAAAATTAATAAATCGCTTACCGAAATCTCTATGTCTTTTCGATCGGGAGAATTTAGCCCGTACACGCGGTCTCGAACGAAGTCCGGATTCTCCACAGACTCGAACCCCGAAACAAAACGGTTCCCAAAAACACGACTCGCGTAGTCGACGGTTCAGGCAAAAAGAAGGAAGTTGCCTTCCCTTTCGATCGTAATCGGCAGCACCAGAGACTATCAGCCTCTCCCTTATTCGCAACCACCGCTGATTGGTCCTACGGCCCCAATCAGAAATCTCCGATATGACACCACGCGCTACCATTCAAATCCGTCTTCGCGACAATTCATACGATTCGGGAACAGCGATTACTAGCTGTCCCGCGATGGGCTCCGTCGTCCCCTAGGAATTCGCAACGGTTCACCAGGCGTCCCCGGATTCCCACTTCGCGAGTCTTCGTTCCTTCCATTGATGGCGGTGGGCCTCGTCATGAGTTGTGGTGCGTTACAGGTGCTCCGTCGTCCGTAGGTCTATGTCACGCGGAATGAGTAATAGCTCCCTGCTAGTTACTCGGTACGCGTAGACCAGTTCATGTAGCTCGGGTGATAGCGTGCGTAGAGTTGATCCAAGTCGCGAGGTGATTGGTGCGGTGAACTACAGCGCGCGCAGCTAGGGCCCCGCCGTGTACGGGCTAAATTCTCCCGGTCGAAAAGATATAGAGATTTCGGTAAGCGATTTATTAATTTTTGTGAGCGACGAAATCTCATAACACCCCGCGTTTCGTACGTGTTTGAATTGTGCCTGTAGGCACGTTGGAGATGTTCCCGCTCGTAGAATCGCGGTCGTTTGGAGTACAAGATTTTGCCGACCAGCAAGGGACTGTGTTCACGTAAATATGTTGCCCATCGTGGACATATTTATCGCGCGTATGTAAATCGAATCGAGTATGAATGTGTTTGAATGATACGTTCTCTCGGCAATGTTGAGTGTTGGATCTCTGAATTTTATTGTATCGCGTTCACGTTAGGGACGTGTTGCTGAGAGAAACGGAATAGTCCTTGAGGTCGTGTTTTCGAAGTGTCACGGTTAGATCGCGTTAAATTGTAGAATCGACTCAAGTATTGAGATTGTATATCATTGAACGGATAGCGAATTGTCCGGATGTATTTATTGAAGTCGAAATGTCGAACTGTGGAATTGTATCGAATCGTATGAAAGTATTTATTGAATGTTGAAAATGCCGAATTTTATCGGATTGTACGACTGTATTTAGCGAACTGTAAGTTTTAGAGTGCACGGAATAGATCGCGAACTTTGTTCGTAGAAAATCGGATTAGGACATAAACTAAAATTGATATGGTCATTCGTTATTGTTTTAGTCGCGATCTTATTGGATCCATTATTTATTTTCGAAACTGTTAAATTCGGATTTTGTTATATCCGGGTGGTCGCGTCCAAAATTGGCGCACGAAATAAAAGATCCATTTTTTTATTGTTGACCCAAAAAGCCGGAGTATTCATTTTGTTGAAGTTGTCCTTACTCTTGAAGATCCCCGACGCCTCCGCGGTGCTGAGTTAGGCAATAGAGGCCCGAACGACCTAATAGACCCGAAGTATACGTGGTTCCTGTTCTGGAACCTGGCGCCCAACAATACCGTAGGTATTATTTCGAATTGTATGTGTTAGCCGTGGGTTGCCTGGAACGCGAAGGAATCGCGTAAGTTGTGCGCCGGCCAGTCTTTTATCTCCCGACGAGGCTCGATCGTGAAATTGACGTCCCAACTTTTTGCGTTTGCTAGTCGCGTCATGAATAAAGCCGAACGAAACTACACGGTAACGGAAAAGGAATGCCTCGCGGTAGTGTGGGCCGTTGAGCATTTTCGAAGATATATCGAGAGATACCATTTCGTGATTATTACCGACCACAGAAGTTTAAAGTGGTTAAATAATTGGAAGAATCCGACAGATCGTTTAGGATGATGGGCCTTGAAATTGCAAAGCTATGACTGTGAAATCTTCCACCGTAAGGGATCTCTTAATATCGTGCCGGACGCGTTGTCGCGAATGTACGAGGAAGATCCCGAGGATGAACTATCGGCGGTAGAAGTGGACGCGAATGAGGCAGTCCCAAGCATGTCGATAGCCGAAGTGACTGACAAATGGTATTCCCGACGAAAGACCGACGTAGCCAAAAATCCAGCGAAGTGGAAAGACTGGACGGTAGAAAACGACTGCTTATATCGATTTAGACCAAGCGCGTTAGTGATTCAAGTGACTGAAGATCTAGACGCATGGAAGTTAGTCCCCGCGAAATCGTCGCGTGAAGGTATGATCCGGGAAAACCACGATGATCCGCAGGCAGGCCACTAAGGAGTCGAAAAGACGTATGATCCTGTGGCATTAGATTATTATTGGCCAGGAATCCACGAAGATGTGGAACAATACGTCTAGAAGTGCGAGGGGTGCCAGACGAGTAAAGTCTTGCAACAAGCACCCGCAGGGTTAATGAGTCAACGCGTAGCTGAAACACCCTGGACTATTGTGGCCGCGGACATCATGGGACCGTTTCTCCCGAGTAAGTCTGGACACGCGTACTTGCTCGTGTTCCATGATCTATTCACGAAATGGATCGAGATATGTCCTCTGAGGAAGGCCGACGGAAAGTCGATTGTCGCGCACTTCGAGGATAAGATTATTTATCGATGGGGACACTGGAAGTTCTACTGACTGACAATGGAACCGAATTTGTGAATCGAACGATCGAAGAGGTGGCACGAACCTCCGGAGTATACCACGTCACCACTCCACCGTATCAAGCGCAGGCGAATCCCGTGGAACGCGTGAATCGTGTGTTAAATTCGATGATTATTACGTTCATTAATTCGGACCATCGGGAATGGGATGTGCACTTGCATGAATTTAGGTTCGCGTACAACACGGCAGTGCACAGCTCCTTGCATGTATCCCTCGCGTTTTTGAATTTCGGGCGACAACCGCGCGTGCCGAAATATCAGCGGCTGCTGCTTGAAGGAGACGTCAAAATTCCTGTACCGAACACCGACAAGTGGAAAGCGCGTTTAGAACGATTATCGGAGTTATGCGATTTAATTATCGATAATTTGAGTAAAGCTTTCGAGAGGCAGGCGCGTTATTACGATCGTCATCATCGTGATGTGCGATTTGACGAAGTCGATTTCGTTCGTCGAAAAGTACGCGTATTGTACTCCGCCGCGAAAGGTTTTACGGCGAAACTGGCGAAGAAGTATACGACCGAACGATATCGAATTAGTAAAAGTATCTCCCCGGTTATGTATGAGCTCGAAGACGAAAAGGGCAAACCGGCCGGTAAATACCATATCAAGGACCTGATTGCATGCCGCGATGAAATGTCTCGCGAAAATGAACCCGAACTTGACGATAATTAACACAGGTAGCTGTAATAACTAACTAGTGAACCTATATCCTTGTGAAACCTGTCGATGATGTGTTGTTGGGGGAGTGGACTGTAGCGAAATTGTGTCTCCTGGTAGCGAAAAGAAATGAACACTGAACGCGATAACGACGCGACCCTGGAGGAAGGATTTCTGGTGTTAGTCCAGCAGTGGATTGCGACTCACGGAGAAGCCGGCCAGAGCCGACTCCGCGAGATCCTCGCGTCAGGAGCGCCAGGGATGGATCAGAAGGATAGGAAGTTGTCCTCTTACTGCAAGAGTCGCGCCCGGCGTCAGCGGAACTATTAGCGCTGCCGGCACCCCCAACGCGTAGAATGCCACCAGGAGAGCGGCCACCAGCATTTGCGAGAGCAATTCCGCTCCCGTGGATAAAGCCTCGGCACAAGAGGACGCCGATCGCGCTATTCTGCGCACCTTGTCCTACGTGCCAGCGACCATTCGTGGGATCTGAGGAAGAACGGAAACGCCTGTTGGAGATGTTAAGGCTAAACCACCCGGATGTAGAGGGGCTGGGGTTGGTGTCCCAGTTATCAACCCGCGAGGCCCGACGACGGACCTAGGACTTGGCAGGAGCCATCAAGACTACACCGGGATGGAAGCCAGTGCCCCGTGTGGGATGTTTCAATTGCCAAGACCCCAATCACGTGCATAGGGAATGCCCCTAATGATTCTTTGAGATTTTCTCGAACCAGGAAAATTCTTGAAAAAAATCTTATTTGCTTCTTAACAAACAATTACTGACTACCCCTAATCAAGACTAATTTCATCAGAAACAACTCTGGTTTAGATCTTCTCTAATTTCCTTGATTTACTACCTTCTGGAAGTTTCAATCTTTCTGAAAATCTCTCGATCTTTGACTCATTATGTTACGTCCGACACGTCTGATTTCCGAGGAGGAAGTACGTGGAGGGCGAACTTACTTATTTTTGGGATTCTTGCCACCTTAAAATGCTTATGCACACCCAACTGCTTTCTGCTGCTTCTTTCATTAGTGTGCAGATCGATGATCAGGCTCGTTGTATGTATTGTGACGTGGCACTTTGTGCACGTCACAAAGGCGAGAGGAAAAAAGCGAAATAGAAGCTACACCGGGCGGTCCGCAAGGCAACCTAACATTTGCGTCGAACGCGGACTGAATTTAGCGTGTAGAATAATTAGTAATTCCCTTCGAGGTCTGTATTTTGAATGTTACTAGCGGTGGTCGGTCCCGTAAGGGAACCGATCGGAGAGAAATTAGAAGCAAAAACGGCCCTGACTACAGCAAAGGGGCCCGATCAGTGAGATCAGCAACACTGGCGTGACGTAGCCAGCAGGAGGAGGGCCAGCGCGACCGCAGAGCACCACTGAGCGAGGCCACCTAGGCGGAAGGACACCGCGAGAAGATTCAAAATTCATCCATCATCCGGAGGTTGCAGTGGCGGCCCGGAGCCGTACAGCGAGGGATAAGGTGCCGATGAGATTCCCGCCCCAAGAAAAGACACTGCAATCGCCCAGAAGAGGAGAAGATGCGCCGATCTATTTTTCTAGGATTTCGAGAAACAATTGAAGATCGCGGGCGAATTGGGCCGCGTAGGGGCTAGCGCGAATTTGATTGGGCCCAAGGGGAATATTCCTCCGCGCCACTAGGGCACGTTAGCGGGCGAGCGATCGGATAGCGTCACTTGCGGTGTAGCGAACTTAGTGAACGAACGTGCCAAAGGTGTCCTTAGAAAGTACGGGTGAAATGAGTGAGAGAAAGGGCGAGAACGAAAAGGAGAATGGATAGACGAGAGTTGGATGATGTGGCGAAAGCTATCCTGGGTGAGTGACGCTACGGAGCTTCCTAATTTTGTAATTGATCGAGATTAACTGGACCATAGAGTTCGCTGCTGGATCTTTGATCCAGTCAGCACGCGTCGCCTTCCGCTTATACGATCGTTGAGATCCAATGTTTGCCAATTCGGTGACGATCTGGAGGATCCGTTATCTCGCATCAAAGTTTAGTTTTTAGTTTTATGGTTGATTATTCGTAGAGCATGTTTGAAGCCACTGCATGCAAATTATGTATTAGTATCCAGTCCACGCTACGCGTAATCGTTTCGGTCGTGCGTTGTGTAGTATAAGTGCCGCGCAGTGGTATTTGTTTCTCCTAGTGATATCTGCGGGTGTGAGGAAGGCGGTTAGGGGATTGGGTATTTTTTGACTGATATTTTGAGTAAGGTAATAGGTCTCCAGAGCTGATTCCGACCGCAGGATTATCTGTGGCGGGATAGGTTATACACGCTAGGCGACAATATAAAGATCTAGATTCCCAGCTGGGAATCCAGAATTCGGTACAGCAGGTGATTTGGACGAGAGGTCAAGTACCGTTAGGATTACCGCGTTCAAACTTGTAAATATTGTGAAGCCGACGATTAGGGCACTAGGCCGCTCGTCAGCTGATTTTGTAAATATTACTGTATGTCCCACTTACGCGTGCCTTACGTGAAGAGCGTGTTGTTGCCGGAAACGTCTGGCATTTTAGGAAATAATTCTGTATTTACCCTAGAGGATTATAATCCTCCTAATCCGTTGCATTGCTAGGATGCGTGTTGCGAGAGGAATCGATATTCCTTGTTATATGAATTCTAAGAGCCCTTTGACCTCTACAGAATTAATTGTTTGAAAGTATCAATTCTTTCATTTTTAATAGAACCGTTGATCGATTTTATTATAATTCTTCGTTCTATAAATTATCTCGGAACCGTTGTTCCGTACCGCGTTTCGTTAGTACCCATTTGCATTATCTGGTTTTTATATTTTCTAATCTTATCATTTTATGTTTCGTCTTATTTTTCTTGTTTTCAATACATCAGGCCCGTCTGTGGGTTCCGTGTGTTTAAACGAAATCTCAGGACTATTTGATTTCTTAAAGCCCCTTCTGTGTTATCTCGTAGTTATTCTAATTTTCAGATTTTGATTATTGTCTCCCAGACCCAGGACCCCACCGCACAAGAGCTGGCCGGGGTATCCTCTGGAGACAGCGGTGTATCTCTCTGTACACCTGGCGCCCAGTAATATAATAATTTATTAATTATTTCTCGCGGTGCCTTTTATCTGTGCGATTCGTCGTTACAGTATATATATTGTGACGTATACCGTTCATCGGCGTCGCCTACAAATAATCCGTGGCTGCTCCCAACGTGCTGTTATCAAAGAAAAGATCCGAAGATCTAGTTGTTGGGCGCCAGGTGCGGCTTTCCCGCACCACCATCCCTTACCACGGCCGTTTCAGGTCTCCCGGCGGCTCAGCCTCAGCGTACTGAAAATGGTAGAGGGGAACATGGGGGCGACGAGAGAGAATTTTGGAGTCAACGGATAGGCGCGCAAAATGATAAAACAGCGAGTAGAATACCGTTCCGTTTATTACCATTAAATAAACGGCGGATTGTACAATACAAATCCCGTCGCGTACAGTGTGTCCTCCAACGGCGGCTCACGACTATTCCGAGTCGTGACTTCTAGCGTGCCCAAGACCTGTCCCTGCCTCGGTGTGCCTACCGAATTCGCGAATCCCCTCGCGATCCTAACAGGTCTCGTTGGAGACGAGCCTTCCCTTCCTCGGGAGTGTGCCCTCCGACGTCGGTAGCCACGTGAGGCATCCGTGTGTCCGCACCACTCCCGCTCGGCTATCTTCTCGCACAAGCTATTCTCTAAATAAGACCGCTCTCGCGGTACTTACCGAGAACTGGCTGTCCCATCAGTCCCGTACCAAATCCAAATCATGGTGGCCGTGTCCCTTCCGCCTATCCCCGTGGTGCCGCCTCCCGGCTCCACGAAGGTGTCTATCAAGCATGCGGAATTTCACCCACTCGGCCACGCACTGGCACTAGACCACACAAAAAACCCGGGAGCCATGGCTCTCTGCGAGAGACCCCGATAATCGCAATCCGCGATTATCCGATAGCTCCGCTATCGCCCGAGCACGGAAGAAGGACCCATTTCTCGCGGTCCGCCGGACACGCGTGTCCTTACGCACGGACTCCCCGCGACACACTCTCTGTTCTACCTACCGCTCTTCGCGGTAGGTCGAAAATCAAAACAAACTCCTCTCCGGCGCCCTCCCCGCGGACCCGCAAACTGTAGCCGATCAAAGTTCCCGGGGTACCGGCAGTGCGTCCTGGCGGTTGAGCACCCCTTACTTGCGGGCTCTCAACCCAAAAGGGCCCTGTGCCTCCGCCGCCAGTCCACTACTTTCCCCCGTTCCCTCCTCCCGAACCACGGACCTACGAACTCCTTGGAGATGGAGGCCGGAGGCACTGCCGTGCTGCCGGCAGCGCGCGGAGGTGCGGGGCTCTTGTAACGTGTCGTCCTGACGCCACGTTACAATATATATATATACATATATTGTGACGACACTTTTTGACGGTGACGCACACATAAATGGCACCGCGAGAAATAATTAATGAAATCCTAAATTATTGGGCGCCAGGTATAACCAGAGTTACACCGCTGTCTCCTAAGGACACCCTGGCCAGCTCTTGTGCGGTGGGGTCCTGGGTCTGGGAGACAATAATCAAAATCTGAAAATTAGGGAGGTTCACTCTAAAAACTACTGAAAACGACAAACTATCGGAACCCAAAATCCGGGGACGGATCCGATTTATTTTAAATAGAAAATATTAGAACAAGAGGGTAAAATACAAATGACAAATACAGAAAATAGATCGAGATGATGCAGAACACACTGGGATATTTACCCGAACGATATTATACAATAATGTTCCCGCTGGAACAACGCAACATACGATACGATATAATAAACGGTACGGTAACGATAATAAACGGTACGATATTGACTAACGCACCCATGTGTTAGGGAGACGATTCCGCGAGACGCGGACTGAACGGTTAGATACAAAACCGGAAGAATTGAAATAATTAAATGAGAGACCGATCCCCTGTTTGTCACCGGATTAGCTATCCTTGGACCCTTAGCGGTCAGGAAAGCGCAGGATGACGCGTAAGAGTACGTCGAACAGAAAAGATCGATTGATCCCGTGAATTGAAAAGTAGCCAAAATATCCCTGAGCGTCACTCACCGTTGTCCAGTAGTTCCTACTATTTCCAGAAACACACTCTCCTGATTTATAGTCCCTCAAACGGATCACGATACGATACAGTAAATACAAAATTCGGTAGAAAACGATAGCACGTCTGTCCCTGAGTTAGGCCACGCCGTGAGTGACGCTACAAATTTCCAAAATCGGGAACCTTCCTGAGAGCGCGCTGTAATACCACCCCCTGGTCCAATCAGGTTCGCTGTTACATCGACTCCGCTAGCCAGCTCGCGATCTTCAATTGTTTTAACGATCCCGGTAAAATAGATCTTTGCTTGTTTCTACGATAGGATGGCTGCAGTGCCGTTTCCGGAAGACGGGAATCACATCCACCTCTACTTCCTCGATATTCGGCTTCACGCCGCTTCTGAAACTCCTGTATGCCCTCTGCTCCTGAAGACGCTCGCCGCTTGATTCGCTTAGTTGAGCCACCAGGTTGTGTGCTCCGGTCTTGACGTCACCTCTCCTCGCAACGCTCCGCCAGGCTCGTAGTTGGCTCTCTCTCAGGCCCCGTCTCAATACAAATTGTGTCGAATCCTCTCGGATCCGCTTAATGAACTCAAAAACAAACGAAACGTTCCCCACGGGGAATGAAATACAAATTCTTAAAATAAAAATCAGTCCAACGCCACGCGAAACGCTCCGTAACCCATCCGGCCCCACGACGTAGCCGAATTCGCCTAATTTTGTGATGTGCATCAAAATGCCACGTCACAATATATTGTAACGTGGCGTTACAGAGCTGGAGGGGATACCACCTAGGAATGACCGAAAGGTAAATAAATAGGACTTATCAGGTCGGACAGTGGGTTCAGTAGCACAGTGGTAAGTGCTCGACTTGGCATTCCGAAGGTATCGGGTTCGAATCCCGATCAGAACTCCTAATTTTTCGGAAATTCCTAGCCCTCTAGCGCTTCCTGGCGGCTCTATGGATAAAAATTAATTATAGCGGGGACGAGCCGAGCCGGGCATCCCATTATAAATGGCGCCCAACGTGGGGCCTCCGATCGAGGCCCAGGTACCAACTCGGCGATGAGGCGACCAGCACGGCCTCTCCGGAGTGTGTGGATTAGAGTAGGAGCGGCCGTTGGGTAGGCAGATAGCGTTGAGGTTGAGGCTTCTCTCCGTATCTGGTCCTCTCCCCTACTTGCAACCGCCGCCGCTTGAAGACCACGCCGGAGGGCACCGACTGGACCATCGCCTGGGCTTGACGTCGCCTGACGTCACAAGAGGGTACCAGCGAGATAGGGGCGGGTGGGCCAAGCAAATTCCGAGTAGCAGGGATTGCGCTCGATGGGATGCTTCGCACCCGCATCTCGCGTTTAAGGGCGGGGGAGTTGTAACGTGGCGTTACAGAGCTGGAGGGGATACCACCTAGGAATGACCGAAAGGTAAATAAATAGGACTTATCAGGTCGGACAGTGGGTTCAGTAGCACAGTGGTAAGTGCTCGACTTGGCAGTCCGAAGGTATCGGGTTCGAATCCCGATCAGAACTCCTAATTTTTCGGAAATTCCTAGCCCTCTAGCGCTCCCTGGCGGCTCTATGGATAAAAATTAATTATAGCGGGGACGAGCCGAGCCGGGCACCCCGTTATAATATATACATATATCGGATTTAGTGGATTTGGGCCCGCTATCTGGGTGTTCTCGATCGTCGTTCATGACGAATACTCCAATAATTCACACAACCCTAACTAGAACTATGATGTATGAAGCGCGGCAAGTTTGCGGTCACCGATAACGTTCGCACTTTCACTCTCGAGTCTCACCCTCAACTGCCCTTTTTCCCGCCCCCGGCTTTCTTATACGGTAATGTTTTGGGACCTCTGATTGGCTACACGGCTCCAATTGTCCAACCTATTAGTGCGAACGCAACCGATTCCGGCATCCATGCCCAAGCTGTTCATAGCTTGACGCTTCTATAATCTAGGTGTCGCTACATTTGAACGACAGGTATTCAGTCTCCGACACGGCCATCCTGACGCCTCACACGTCCTCGTGTGAAAACCCTAGAAAAAGAAATTCTTTGAACAGTAACTTGTTTTAAGGTTCGGTCACCCTGACCCAGGCCTCTTAACACAGTTCTTACAAGTCCACGGCTTTTATGAAAGTTCAATCTTTACATCGTACGACGCGTACCTCATCAGAACTCAACGAACAAACCTCTACAGCAACTCTAAACTTAATAATGCTCATTTCAATGAAAAGAAATCTTGAAAACAACATAAGATTGCCTCTATCCGGCAATAATCACACATTTGTCTTCAACCGACAATAACCACACGTTTGCCTCCATCCAGCAAACAAAACACATTTGCCTCCATCCAGCAAACAAAACACACTTGCCTCTATCCGGCAATCAACACACGTTTGCCTCCATCCAGCAAACAAAACACATTTGCCTCTATCCGGCAATCAATCACCTCCATCTGGTGATATAACCAAGACCAAACGTATGCCACTCACAGTCATGGCCGCACTGCAACGGAATTATGAGGTTCCGAATTTTACGCCTACGTTACGAATGGCCAAGGTTAGCACAACATTAAGCATCATTAAACAACAAAAAAACAACCATTGATTATTAAACGATGAGTTCCGATCAGTACTACAAATCTACAACAAATCTTTGTGAGAGTCATCCAAGTCATTACCGGTCAAATCGTTCTCGTCAGGGAAATTTTTAACAGGCACCGATCTCAACCTGTCGTGCGCGTATTTGTAAGTGCTCTTACCCCCAAATTTCGCGACTATCGCTTCTTTTAACAGGGAACACTCAGCTCCCGAATCAAAACAAAATGAAAATGACTCACTGGATCATGATAATACGCCTGTGGGTACAGCAACCGTACACAGGTCGATGTCGATCCCACTTCTGATATCGGATTTAGTGGATTTGGGCCCGCTATCTGGGTGTTCTCGATCGTCGTTCATGACGAATACTCCAATAATTCACACAACCCTAACTAGAACTATGATGTATGAAGCGCGGCAAGTTTGCGGTCACCGATAACGTTCGCACTTTCACTCTCGAGTCTCACCCTCAACTGCCCTTTTTCCCGCCCCCGGCTTTCTTATACGGTAATGTTTTGGGACCTCTGATTGGCTACACGGCTCCAATTGTCCAACCTATTAGTGCGAACGCAACCGATTCCGGCATCCATGCCCAAGCTGTTCATAGCTTGACGCTTCTATAATCTAGGTGTCGCTACATTTGAACGACAGGTATTCAGTCTCCGACACATATATATAATATCAAAAAAAAAACAAATTAGATTCACTATTTCCGAAGGGTCCAATATATTCTACGTCAGCAAAAACGACCCGCAATGGTCCTCTCTCTCTACCTCCTTTCACCAACACGAAATCACGGGTTGGGCGCCAGGTATCCCTCGCGGGTGTACCACGAGTGCAACGCACTCTCTTGGTCACTAATTTATTTTACCCAATTCGGAATCGGTCGGGTTACGCTAAAACTAAACACTAATATAACGGACACGAGGACCACGCCAACAATCTAAGACGGGTCTCTCGTTCTCAAAAGTATCACCAAGGATTTAACGGATCCGGGGGCGACGCCAACGGTCCTAAGACGTGCCACCCGTTCACAAAGTCACTAAACCTAATCTCACGACGAGATGCACCAAGGGACAACGGCCGATCCGTAAGATGTCCACTAAGCAGCGGAGGAGAGAGAGTCGCTAAACAAGAAGATACCAAATGCCCTGTCCGGTGGCTAGCTAGACGGAAGCGTCGTGGTGTTCAGGCAGGGAACAGAGGACTTAGAGTATAAAGCAGAAAAAGCACTATATTAGGTTAACGCACCAGAGCTATATTTTACAACAAGCAGTCAAAAGCAATCAGAAAATAGCCAAACGAAAATTCATGTAAGCCAGAAACATGCGGCAGAATAAAGTATTAAACAAGAGCGGTGAAGAGCAAATCCATTCAAAATACCAAAAGTCGTATACTAAATTTACAAAGCCAAGAAAATGATTCTATATAAACCAAAGAGAAGTTAATTTAAAGAAATTACTATCAGATACGTGCGGAAAGAAAAGCGTAAGTAGAGATAAGCAAGCACTAGAATTATAAGCAAACGGAGAAACATAAGTAAGAAAATCTACCAAATAATTGCATCGGGGAAACTTCGAAAGGATGACTCTATATAATTCCAAAAACGCAAAATCTACTAATTCTAAGTATACAAGGTACGCTAAATTTAATAATACGCTCAAATGACTTTACTGAAATGCGGAAAGATTACAACAACGAATTGGCTTAAACTACCGCGGAAAGATAAACGCCAAAGACTCTAACAATGCGGAACGATTCCACTAACATCAATCGGACATAGAGTATTAGACCATAGTCTCAGAAATAGTTTATAATAAATTTGGAAGGAGCCAGAGTAGTTCTACGGCTCCTAGCTAAAGTTCGCACGGCGGATATCGCGCGGTTGACGGCGCACGCGTGAGCGGCGAGCTCGGCGAGTTTGTAGGCGCGGGCTTACCGTGGATTCGCGGGGAGCGGTGAGGCTCGTGACGCGCTCGCGGGACAGGGCCGTCCCTAGTAATTCGATTTTAGATTAGTTTTCTGAGAACTAACCAAGTACTCTGATATTTTCACAAACGGCGCTAAATAAATATTACGAATAACGGGCGCGAAAGAACACACGAATAAATAAGAACCACGAACAAAGATTCTGGCGCAATCGCTACTACAATTCTCTAGGTTTTGTTTTTACAGCGTTTTACGCGAATAGGAAATAGTCCATCGCAACACGCGGAGAGTCGAAGAGTAACAGAAAAGCATGCGACAAAGACAAAATACCGAATAGATAACACCAAGAGATCACATAAATAGCGAGAGCATAAAATATAAGGATTATCACTAAGAGCATTCTATAGTTGCCAGTTCAAACTCTTTTTGATATAGGAAATTTATTTTAAAATAGTAATTGTGATTATTAATCGGCCGTGTTCAGAAGGAACGGCCAAACGGCCGGCGAAAACACACGCGGTCGCCGTGAGGTCGGGCGTGTATCTCGCAAACAAAGGGCTGGTACGATTCTACTAGGCCAGAGGGGCGCTCAATATTCATCAACAAAATAATTAGGAAAATCGATTAGTAACGAACAGCAACTAGAAGATGCGAGACATAAATTATAGAGATCAATAAATTGTAACATGAAATATCGCCAAAAGCGCAGCGCTATTGAAAGACTCGATTATAGAAGAAACTTATTTTAAAGACAGATTCCAGTATAGAGCTTACTTTAGGGCCTCATGCGGCAAAAATCCAACAAACAGTAAATTATCGAAATATCACTAATTCGCAAATCCCAGCACTATCGTTCTTTTTGCTAGCCCGATGCGGAAAGACGTTCACATCGGGACTCTCAAAATCGGAGATACGTCCGCTGAGGCAGAAGGCCTAAACGGCAATTTTTCACTAACACAAAGAAATTATTTCGCCAATTTTATAATGGTAGTCAAGGGTCTCACCAAAGCTCGTAGCGGCAAAGTACGTATATTAGGGTATCAAGAGCCAGACGGGCCTCCTTCCTTCCCTCCTTCCTTCCTTCTCGATCTTTATCTTGTCCGTTACTAGTACTACTCTCTTTCTTCTTTTGCCTACTCTTACTACTTTCCCTAGCCAACCACTCGCTAATAAGCTCCAAACGTAAAGGAAGTACTCGTTTAATTTCACTGAGCTCGAGACCTCTTGACCCCCACTATTTACATTATTTCGGCGCTGGCGGAACCGTGACAAAACATCGAACTTCAAACCTATTAATTCCTTAAGGGGTTTTTCGCGACGAGGATCATCGCTAGTCACGAAGATGACCGAAGCTGTCGGCGGCACGTTCGGGAGTCTTCGGGTGCTGCGGTCCGTTCGTAGGCCAGGGACCGCGGGAGTCCGCGGTGCTGGCTGCTCTCCCTGCCCGTCTCCGGCGGTACATCGGCGTGAGCCCGCCGTAGATATTCTCGCGGCAGGACGAGGAGGACACGTCAACTCCTGGTCGGCGGCGAAGGCGGCGTCGATCGTAGGGCGTCCCAGCTGGACGGCCGGCAGACGAAAGCATGAGCCCCATCCCGGGTACTCTGGACTCTCTGGATTCCGTAGATGCAGCAGCCTCTTCTCGTGCAGCGGCGGCCGTCGGTCCCCAAGGGTCACCAAAATCAGCGCCTCTTTCCTCCCTTCCCCCGTTGTTCGGCATTGTTCCACCAGCTCTTACACCAATCAGGCTCACCAAAGCGTCATATAATATCCAACGAAAGAAAAAGAAAAAGAAAGCAAGCAGTATGCAATAAAACCAAGCAAAGAAACATAAAAGCGGACGACAGGCTGGTTACTTAATACTAAAGAAATCTGTGCGTCTTAACCTAGGACTGACGTTTGGAGCGTTAAAACAGTTAAATCCTATATCCCTACACTGGCGGGTCGTTTGTGGCGTGGATTGTCCAAAATTCACGTCACAATATATACAGGGTGTCCCAAAATTACCTGACCAACGGGGTATGGCGGTGTTTGGGAGGCACCACTGATCACGAAAATGAACTTCGATTTGTCCGGAAGGTCATAGTTTTTAAATGGGAGCAGGTCAAAGTTGACCAATCAGAGGAAGACGTCAAGAGAAACGTAGGCACCTGCGAACTCTGAGTTTTCTTCCCTCGCTTTTGTTTCTCTGTACTTCGGGCAGGATGACGTCAGCCGAAGACATACATATTGGAAACAAGAAACAAGCTACCGAGAAACAAAAGCGAGGGAAGAAAACTCAGAGTTCGTAGGTGCCTACGTTTCTCTTGACGCCTCGTTCTGATTGGTCATCTGTGACCTGCTCCCATTTAAAAACTATGACGTTCCGGACAAAAGGAAGGTCATTTTCGTGATCAGTGGTGCCTCCCGAACACTGCCATATCCCGTTGGTCAGGTAATTTTGGGACACCCTGTATATACAGGGTGTTCGTTATGAAACGCACTGTAGTAACACCGTTACATTCCTTTTCAAATTCTAATGAATACGTGTATTTTCATTTTTTATTTCATATATCAAAATTTCGAGATAATCAAGGTTGAAGTTGCAGTAATGCGACCAATCAGAACGCGTTGAAACGGAGCGTAGATGACGTCGCGAGCCAGCCCGCAAGGCCTACTTACAGTAGGCCAACAACACTAAGAGTATCGTCGTAGTGTCCCTGTTTATTTACATGTAATTGAGGAAAATACAAGAGACGATACTTTTAGTGTTATTGGTCTACTGTAAGCAGGCCTTGCGGACTGGCTCGCGACGTCATCTACGCTCCGTTTAAACGCGTTCTGATTGGTAGCATTACTGCAACTTCAACCTTGATTATCTCGAAATTTTGATATATGAAATAAAAAATGAAAATACACGTACTCATTAGAATTTGAAAAGGAATGTAACGGTGTTACTACAGTGCGTTTCATAACGAACACCCTGTATATATATATACAGGGTGTAGCACGACTTCTGGTACATCGGAAGATTTTAGATAGAAAAAATTATTCTAAGCAAAAAGTGTCTCTTGGAAAAATGTTGAAAAGACGAAAATTACTCCAGTTATTTGAGTTTATAAGTTCACTAATCACAGGGCAGGAAAAGTAGGTCAGACCGATAGCGTCAGACACCCATTAGAATTGAAGCCAATAATAGACTGCTGATAGATTCGATAGAATTCGTGGTGCAGAAGCACTATGACGACTTCCGGAGACTCGGGCATGACGGCTCCGTAGTTTTCGACGCCTAAGTGTGGTTCGACACAGAATTCGTGGTGCAGAAGCACTATGACGACTTCCGGAGACTCGGGCATGACGGCTCCGTAGTTTTCGACGTCTAAGTGTGGTTCGACACAGAATTCGTGGTGCAGAAGCACTATGACGACTTCCGGAGACTCGGGCATGACGGCTCCGTAGTTTTCGACCTCTAAGTGTGGTTCGATACAGAATTCGTGGTGCAGAAGCACTATGACGACTTCCGGAGACTCGGGCATGCCCGAGTCGAAAACTACGGAGCCGTCATGCCCGAGTCTCCGGAAGTCGTCATAGTGCTTCTGCACCACGAATTCTATCGAATCTATCAGCAGTCTATTATTGGCTTCAATTCTAATGGGTGTCTGACGCTATCGGTCTGACCTACTTTTCCTGCCCTGTGATTAGTGAACTTATAAACTCAAATAACTGGAGTAATTTTCGTCTTTTCGACATTTTTCCAAGAGACACTTTTTGCTTAGAATAATTTTTTCTATCTAAAATCTTCCGATCTACCAGAAGTCGTGCTACACCCTGTATACTTATACTATTTTTTTTTTTAATTTTTTATATAACAGTACATTGTTAAATAATCAGCTACTACTAATAAAAAAAAAACAATTGTAAACAGGAAATCTCTTTAATGAACCAAGCCTTAACACATGTATCCGTATTTACACCGTGAATATTGTATCCTACCACCGCCACCGCCACCATAGATCTTATTATCGTGCGCATACTGGCGATCAGCCAAACGCTTCTTTCGCACAAAAGCGTCGTAGTACTCTCGGGCAATTCTATCGTTTTTCCGCAAATCATTACTAAATACATTCTGGAAGGCATGCATCCCGAAGCCTGAGGAGAGGTAGTGTAGAAACATCATGCAGAATTGGCCGCACACCGTTGACATCTCGCTCTGAAGCTGCTGGGTGTTCCATCGGAAGGATCGACAGTTCCGTCGGAGTCTCGATGCGTGGTGATGATTCAGCGGTGGTAAGCCGTAGCTGTCAAAGTAGTAACCGTCTCCGTCAGCGTCCACGTACATGGCAACCCAATGTGCTCCTGGCTTCGTATGGTCGTCCGTGTTGGCGATAATCGCAGCGGGTTTCGACCAGCTTCGAGGTATTCTATCAGCTGCGTAGACACCCGTCGTATGCTCCGATATACCGCGAACGCCAAGGTAAAGGTCTAGCGTGTTCATATATGCGGCCCGTTATTTCGAAGCCAGAATTCAAGGCGTAAGGCGTTGTTCAGAGCGCAGGTAAACGATCCTCGGCTCTCCTTACACGCGTGAACGATACACTCGTAATGGTCACGATTCGGTGGGAAGTCCTCGTATGGTGAGTTATCGGGAGTTTCATCCAAATTTATAACCTCCCTTGCCATAACGGTCTGCAGAAAAAGTACGCTCTCCAGACCTCGCGTGTATATGCTCCGCGAAATACCGGCAATATTTCGGAGATTGTTGTATAGCTGTTTGTACGTTACACCACCGTCGAACCACTCTAGACCGTGTCGATAGCGGGTCATGGTGTTGTTCTCGCTTCTGATCGTCGGTGGTAATTCGTTGAAATCGCAGGGTGGTGAAACGATCCAGTGGCCTATGTATTTTCTTTCCACAGCCACGACGCCGATCTCCTTCGGCGCCAGACGTCCCTCGGAGTCTTTGAAGTACTCAATCTCGATCACGAAATCCATCGCTGCGGTGCTAACTCGAAGGCGTTCAACGAGAAACTAACGGCGATGCTGACGATCACAGGCGATACCGAGTGCACAAAAGACGATGACGCATACCCAAAATTGCTGACCTATGTATTTTCTTCGATTGTTTATCCGCCGTAATCTACGACGATTTGCCGCGAAGCGTCGATCTCCAGAACGTTGTCGTACTCAGCGTAAACGATACAGTTCACGGTGGTGGCCAGCGGTTCGTCGAAGCGTACCTCAATTCGTACACTACCGTGCTTGATCAGGTTCCAGTGGGTGTTGCTATTTGCCGAGAGATCAGGTGTGAGATCGAAAACGAACAGGCAGTAGCCGTCTGCGTAAGCGTTCCTAGATATCGAATTACCCTCGTTGAGGAAGTGTATACCCGTGCCACTGAAGAGGGTATGATACGCGTCCACGTAAAGACCGGCTTTACTGAAATCTGTCTGCAATGCTTTCGAGGGTACTTGAACACCGTCGACGTACAGCGATAGGAAATTAATACAATAGTTTTTAAAATTGAACGGTTTGAGTTGATAGTTGCCATTGAAGGCCTTGTTATCGACGAAGCCTATTATAATACGCTTAGGTAATTGGCCGAGAATCACGTTGTCCATAGTACCACCGTGCAAGCCGGCATGCATCGTCAGCGCCTTGACCTCTACACGCGTAAGCGGATACTTTGCAGTTGTCTTTGATAGCATTTTAGAATGAGCAATTAGAATACCGGGGCTTATTTTGGCGCGTCTAACGAGGAGCGTGGCCTCCGTTATATGTAAAGAACACTCGCTCTTTGGATCCATGAGGGAGAAACCGTCTCTCGTGCGTACGAGACGTAAACGGAGCTCAACACCATTTAATAAAAATTTTTCCTGGTTAAACACATCGCAATGCAAATGACCGATCAGATCGACCGTCTTGTCTTTACCGACGAACGCCTGCCTATTCACGAGACCCATATTCTTGCCCGCTGTATCGTCCATATGACCGGGCGTGTCGTCGTACCAGAGCACGCTCGAGAGGTGGGACCCCTTAGCGGCTGGCCCATAATTTAATAGCGTCTCTATGTAGGCCCTGTAAGCGTACGCGTTATTAGGCGGTGATACGAGTTTCTGATTAAGAAACACGTCCACCTGATTGAACAGCGAGTGTAGCAGATTGTTAACAGGGGCTGCTTTGCTCAGAGCGTCAGGGGCTAACGCATCCTTGGATCGTAGCTGTACGCGTAAACTCAGCATGGTGTGTGCTAGATCGAGGTACTCGTCGCCGTTACCCGGTACGACAAATTCAATGGGCGAGTCATCGGTCAGCGATGAGATGGGCTTGTAGTGTACCCACTGCGCGCTCTCTATAGTGGTCTGTGTCGGTGGCAGTGTAAAGAGCTCGAGCTCCGATTTCATACACTCGCAGGAGTGTGCGTGTAGAAAGGCCATGATAGAGGTAGCGTCTAGGAGAAGATATCCAGCACACTCCGCTTTACTTTCTTACTAGCGATCCTACGACGATTTTTGGGTTTCTTGGTTTTTGACTTTATTTTTTTTACTACTTTTTTTTTTCGACGCGGAGCAGCCTTCTTCCCCGTACGCCTCTTACGCTTGTTAGCAGTTCTTGAGGCGATGCTCCTTCCAGCGACGCCGATGATAGAGTGGGTTCCGCGTGTTCGTTTTACAGCTTTATAGCCCGATCCTTTCATGAGCTCGTCAATTTTCGCCTCCGCCTTACGTTTAAGATTCATACCCGATTCGGTGGCCCTGGTGCGAAACGCCTGTTTCAGCGGAGCGCCGCGCTCGCTGACGTCCGTCAAGATATTCATGCCCGCGCGCACCGCCTCCTTACCGAGGGCTCGGGCTCCTCTCGATAGCAAAGGTAACACACGCCGAAACAGACCACCGAGAAAGCTACCAATACCATGTCCTCGCTGATAAGGCGACCCCGCGAATACCCGAAATTTCGTGGAATATCCCCCACCGATCTGCGACTCGTAGTAGTCGGTGTAATGAGCCATCAGTCTAGCCGTTTAAAGTGCAGTGTTACGGAGAGCGTCCCTGATTCGAATGGTATAGGTTCGCCTAGTTGATCTCTTATATCGATGTCGATCGTTTGAAAAGTCGTGCGGAGCAGCGGTATATACTTTAACGGTGAAAACGAGAGTACTTTCATGGCTGCGTAAGCGTATTTGTTATCCGTTTGCAGGGGAACCACACGAAGCAAGGGTGTTTGGACGTCTCCGGTGATATACGGCTCGCAGACATCTGTGTAAACAAAAAGCATCTTAGGTAGGGCGTTGATCAGGCTAATCGGCTGATCGGCCATCACAACGGGTTGTGCTTTCGATACCACGACCGATTCGGGAAAACCTAGGATGCGCGCCAGAGACCGGCAGAGTCTCAGTTCGTGTGGGTCGTCTAGATCGTTATCGGTAGAGACTAGCGATACGCTAGCGTAACCGCCTCTACAGAGCTCTAATTGCAGACGGCCCTTCATAGCCCTGGTAGCGTTTATTTCGTCAACGAGTGTCTTTACGTCGTCATAAACACCGTGCGCCACGCTAGAACCCGTTATCATAAGACCCACTATCGGTTCTTTGTGGTTCTTCCGCGGTTTGGTGCGGGTGGTGACAATGCCCACGTGATCCCAGTCTTTTAGCGCTGCGGGCACGTGAAGAAAGGTCATAGGGATTTGTATTTCGACCAGAGCAACAGCCCATGCCCCGTGTAAATCGATCTGATGCGGTAGATGCGTGGTAAAACTGGTAGTTTTATTTTCGGGATAGTACGACATACTGCTGTTACTGGGTAGAACGAGATAAAATTGGTCCTTCATTGTTCTTTAAGCGGGCAGCCGGTATCCACGAATTAAATTTCTCGGGGTAACCGACCCAGCTGACCAGTACTTTTTGGGCTTTCCCACGGCCGCTTCGTTTTATAACACGGTCGACGAGAAACGTGTCCTTTGCGAGGTCCTTGCGGACTCGAACGAGCTCCTCCTCGTAAAAAATACCGTCAATCTCCTCGCCGGCGAGATCTTCCAAGATGTAGACGGGTGGTTCTCTCGTTGTACCTAGGCGTACGATTTTAAAAATCTCTCGAGTCCAACCCCCCTCGTAACCTTTCGCGAAAGGGTTCCTAGCGCTACTGATGCGTACCAGGTCACCGACACCGTATTTAGGGGTACGCGGGCTCGCTGTGGCGTATCGCATGGATAGGTTCATACGGGCCGTAGCGGCATTATACATGGTTACGTCGACTGGACGCATTCTTATCGCAGAGTGACGTGTCCTGTTGTACGATTCCACGAGGCTCTGAAGAATATCTATGTACCGCCGCGTGTTTCTATGTGTAAAGTAACGCCACATGCGCTCCTTCAGAGTACGGTTGTAGCGTTCGACGACAGCTGCCTTTACGTCGGGGCTGCGCGCTACGCGGAATCCTATGCCGAGCTCCTCGAGCAGACGCTGCAATACGCCATTGGTAAACTCTTTACCTTTGTCTGTCTGTAGGTACACGGGTATCCTATTCTTACTACGTGTCAAAACCCTCCGGAATGCCGCTGCTACCGTTGCACCGGACTTATCGCGTAAAGGCTCGACCCAAGCGTATTTGCTGAGTACATCGATTATTACAAGTATATACGTGTAACCATCGTTGTACTCCTTCAACGAGCGAAGGTCCACGAGATCGGCCTCCCAAACATCGTCGATATTGCTGACGGCGTAAGAGCGGCGCTGAAACGTACGACGTACGGGCTTATGCAGCGTATACGCGTCCTGCGCCTCTAACCAATGTACGACGGAATCTCGCTTTACCCTACCCTTAACCGATCGCTCGAGGTTACCGATACCGGCGTACGAAGACGGTTCTGCTGGTGTGTAATAAAGACGCCTCAGAAGTCCGTCATCACCCGCCTTCTTCTTCTGTTTCACGGCAGCCTTAACCATTCTAATCTTTTCTTTTTCTCGGTATCGTTGGCTGTACTAGCCGACACGGATCGTGTATGTCTTTTCCCCACGACCTCTTCTGCTTCCCCTGAGTCTCTAAACACTTTCTGAAACGCCTCGCCAAATTCCTCCTCCGTGGACGAGCTCTGAGTCGTGTCGATTGGGCGCGGTACGATTGTTACACGACGCCGTGGCTGATTACTGAGAGGCGTCGTGTTGCTCCCCTCCGTCCATAGACGCTGATTGCCAATAAATTCGCGCGGTATACCAGCAGTACGGAGGAACCGCGCAAACTGCCGACTCCCCGCCGGTCTCGCCGTTTTTCTCTCGCGCATAGCGTCATTGATTAAATCAACGATGTTGGCGTCCTGCACGACGGTTCCACCGATACGCGTAACGCCCTGCTTACTCCACGAAATGTGTGGTGAGCCAGCGCCACGTAGTCTGCCTAGTAAGAGTCGCGCCTTAGTCCTGTACTTTTGGGGTACACTGGCAATGATGTCGTCGTCGTCAGCATCGGTGGTCTGGTTCCGGGCGTTATCCTCCGCAGAATTGTTATTTTTTTTCTTGTTATCGCTATCGGTGCGCCTATCCTCGTCGACGTTATTGCGCAGGTCCTCGATAAAATGTAGATAACGCTGCAGCACCTGATTGTACATCTTCCACTTTTCGCGCTCGTCAATGAAATTCGGCGAGTGTAGGATCTCCTTCATCGACGCGTCTAATCTGCTTAAGGGGGTCCCAGGGGTTTGTACGATGTTAACGGTGTCAATGCCCTCCTGACTGCGCTGATGCGTATGAGGCGCTGCACGGTGGTACTGCTGGTGCACGGTATTCACGCTCTCATGAGGAATGAGAATCATCTTTCTCGCATGCTCCATCTCGGCGTATATCCTATCCGCTTCCCCCTATGAGTTTTGATATGACGGTACCTAGTATGGGTGCTAACAGAAGAGGTAGAAAACCGCCGCTCTGAACGATAAGGCGTTTTCTAGTTTTGACTGCTGAACCCGGTCTGGATAAACGTCTCAGCAGCGGTGCGTGTTTTCGTAAGCGCCGTTTCTGAGTCGGTTTGAGAGGTACGTTGCCGCGAAGGATATTCAGAGCGCATTCGCATATACAGTTGACGAGGCGTGGGTCGGCCGCTCGTAACGAGGCGCTACGTTGTTTGCTGTCCAGGTGGCAAATAGCCTTCAACACTGTGGCGTGCTTCCGCCCTATAGAGCAGCGTGCGCTGGATACCATTACAACCGAATGACTGGTACGTCTCGATCGGCGTACCCACCCTTTATACCCTTTCGCGGTACGTACACATAGTGGAACGGGTCCGCAGGAAACACGCTCGTGCGAAAGCGGCAGTTATCGGGCGTCGATTGCTTCAAATCGAGTAGTAAATAACCGTGCGGTTCGGCGGTGGCATCGCGGTAGACTTCCTGCACGAAGCGCGGATTTTTAGGAAACACCTGTCTCGCCAGATGCTGTATCTGCGCTCTGTCGCGCAGATTTTTAAATACAACGATGTAGTTGGCGTTCAACGAGATATCGCGCTGTCCGGGCCCCTGATGAAAGAGATTCTGCGTAATGAAGATCACGCTGATATTCTTATGATGGCTGCCTTTGGTAAAAAGGTCGACCACCGTGTTATTGGACGATTCCCTCATGAGATCGTCGATGATGACGAGTTTCGGGCGTGGGTCGTTGCCGTAATCTGTGTTTTGCGGCAGTCCCTCGTGAAACTCTATAGTGCTCCCGTACTCCCTGTACCCCTCCTGCCACTCTGCATAGTAAAAGAGAACGCGCGCAAATCGCACGTCACTCATGTCATCGATGAACCGTAGGAATTTCTTTACGAAAAACGTCTTCCCGCACCCCGTTGGCCCACAGACCATCGATGTCCACGGGTGCTTCCACCGCGTGTCCATTATGCCAAATGAGTCTATTTGGTGGTGTCCTTTACGAATATACTGTTACAGAGTCTGCTGAATTTTACACGCTCCCCCCTTCCATCGCGGGGCCCGGCCGCGGCGGGCGCGCGACACGCGTGAGGCTCGTGACGTCGCGCGCGCTTGCTAGCTCTTATCGGTGACGTTGCTAGCCCCTCGTCCGGGTGAGCTCATCGTGCACCTGTGAGCTAGTAGTCGGCATGTATGTGTGTCAACCGCATAGCTAGCCATAGCGCACGGCTAGCATGTCCGAAGCGTCGCTGAAAAAATAAATAACATGGTCAGGTTGATGGAGTCTTCGGGAATAGATCGATAAAAGAGGTTTTTTCAAATAAATATGTTTTATTATTATTATTGTACAGGCGATGTATATACATTTATACATGTTTTGTTTGTAATATTAATTACATAAATCCGTAGGGCAAAGAGCCGAAACGACCGTCGCGTCGCCGCTTTTGAAGCTCTGTCGGTTTACACGTTTTTGATTCCAGACGCGTCACTACGTCGTGAAACGGTGTACGCCGTATCGCGTCATAGTGTAAAACGACAGGCTCGCTGGTCTCTCCCGTCACATAGGAGCGTATCCAGTTGTAATTAATGGCCAGGCTCGTAGCGTAGTCGATCGTGATACCTTTGACCTTACAGACCTCAGCGTAGGAACCGTCTGGCTTATGCACTCGGTACGCATAAAATTTCGGGCCTCCCGAGACAAAAGACGTGATATAGCTACCAACACCGTATGACTCCAACTCATCCGTTAAATTGCCCAAAAGACTACCGAGTGGTGGCTCGTAAGCGTTATCGGCGTGCCGTCCACCCGATACGTATATACACGAGTCGGTGTCGTAATACAGAACGCGTCTATCTAATTTCTCGAGGTAGTCGTACAATTTCAGACGCGCCTGAGCCGTGGTATACGCGGCTATAACAACGTTTGCGTATGCCGTGGGTATCAGCGCGTCGTTCGTACTACGCGTACCGACGTAAAGCAGCTCGTCATCTACGGGCAGAATACCTGTAATCTCGACCTCCGGACACGTAAGCAGACTCACGAGCTTTTGACGAGTCGTCACAATTTCAGTCTTTGGCAGATTTTCGCGTTGCCCAAACTTGCCCCAAAACGAATTCAAACATAATTTTGCGACTGACCGCAGACCGGGATTTGATTTTATATTTCCAGGGTCCAGACGAATACCCTCGACCCGATCGTACTCCTCTATATACAGTTTTTTGGCCTCGTCGTCGTCGCCACACTCTCGCGGCCAGCCGCTAGCTTCCTGCTTAATCTTTAGGAACGTGTTTATGTAATCGGCAAAGTGACCGCCCGTCCGTGTCGTCGGATCGTACTGAGTAATCTCATACTGCCATATTTCGTGTATCGTCGTTATTTGATACCCTTTACGTACGGCGCGGTTGACCTCGTCCACGACCCAGGTCCCTTCGAATACTCTATCCGCGGGATTCTCGTGAGGACATGGCCCCTGTAGCATGGCCTCTGCACAGGAACGACACAAGGCGAACAGCAGTTTACCGTGCATGCGTACCGGTAACACGGGATGATACAGATCTCGCGGTGGTAACACCACACACTTAATCAAACCCTCCACGTTATCAATGTTGTTGCGATCACCCGTTAATTCACGACAGTCATCGCCCACGTACACTGTAGGGTGACCTACAGGGAATTTCCCCGTTTTCGAAATGAAGGGGTAGAGCGAGCACACATCTACGTAATGTATCCTCTCAGACCCCTCGACTTCGTAAAAACTGACGGTATTTCCTGTACGGCCACCGAAGAAAGCATCGCGGGGTTCGAGCGGTGCCTGCGATACCAGAGGGTTCTCATTTAGCGATCTATATAAAGCGGCCTGTTCAGAATCTTTTATCCAGCGGTCGAATTTGCACTCCCAAATTTCTGTCAGCTCGTAACCGAGATATCGAATCTTATCGCTCGTAGCCTGCGTTCTCTCGAAGCGCGCGTCCATGGATCCACCCGTGTGTAAATGACTATCTCTGTTTATACGATAGCATTTTGGGCAACCATGCCAGAAACAACCCTGAAACTGGAATACGTGTCGTAGGCCTGTGTCGGTGTCCAGGTAGTAACCGTCGACGGGTGTACCATCCGGTAGACGATACTCCCGAGTGCGCCCTGCGTGAACTATGGCACAGCCCAAACGATGCTCCAGCGAGAGAAGCCATAAGACAGCCTTACGCGATTGTTTGTCACCGTATCGGTACCCGCCCGGTGGCAAAATAGCTATCTGTTCGTCCCGCAAAAAGTTTTTCCGAAAAACTCTCGAACACGCCGAGGCTATGGTTGTGCTCTCCGAGAAAGGGCAAACGCTGCCATGCTGAAGAAACATTTCGCGGAAAGAAACGCAAGCCTGCCTGAGAATGGTAACGTCTGATCTACAGTAATCTATAAACTCGGTTCGAAAGTTAAATACGTATCCCGCAGAGCACTGCTGGTTGTACCATGCTAAAAACTGATTACGCTGAGCCGACGACATCGTATCGGGCGAATAAAACTCGAGCGCTGGTAACGGACCGATATAATGCTGATTCTCAGGTGTATTGAACAGATGCGGGAAGACACCCTTTTGTTTCAAACCGACCGCATCCGCGAGGCCGAAGGCTTTCGGTAGTGCGCTCAGCGGCATATAAAAATAATTAAGACTGTCTATGAATGTTACACGCCCCGTCTTCATCATTATGATACTCGTACCGCTGAGTAGCAGCATCGGCGGCTTTAGGCTTTTTCTTCTACGCTTCACGATGTACCGTAGTACAAACTGCGCGTCGAAACCCTTGGCATTATGCGCCACGCAGATCACTCTCTGAAACGATTTTCTTTTAGGATCGCACGCGAAATCTACAAACTGCCTTACAGGGTCCTCTTCGAAGATGTACTCGTGTACACCGCAAGACGGGCATACCCTCGCGAGATCTGTATCATTTATGCATGCTGTACACACTTGCTGAACGACGCACAAGTTTGGTGTGTGGATACGCACCGCGTCGTCACCGGGCAGCTTCTGTATCTGCTGTGTTTCAAAATCGTAGAAGATGTACAGAATATTTTTTTCCACGGGCGCCTTTTTTACAGGTCTGACGTAACACCGATGTCCAACGTCATTAACACTCTTGCAGACGCTGCAATACACCTTATCGCAAGAGTGCTTACGAGAGGTTCCTTGAAGAGGTCTAAGACACTGCGGACAGCTGCGAACGGTCTGACACACGCTCTTTTCTCTGCCCTTCTGTTTACTAAGCAACGTATTTATGTGATTATCGAAACAACGTTGACCAAAAAAGTACCTATGGCACTCGCGACAATACATTGTGGGTAGAGCCGAATCGCAGGGCGGTTTTCCGAAACATCTAGCGCATTTGTGGCAGCACTTATGCTCTGCCTCGCGCGTGTAAGACCTGTTACATGGTATGCAAAAACCACGACTACCGACCGCACCCCGCATATTTAAAATAGGTTGATAATGCTGCGAATTATTATAATACAGGATGCGGAGAGTCTGCCGTGGTTTTCCTGAACCGTACGCGCTATCGACTATCTGCGATCCGTCGTACACTGGTTTCTCACCGTTGCCTATACTATCGAACTCGTAAACAACAATGGCTATGCCATCCGGAGCAAGATACCTTTGAAATTTATCAATTTCCGGAATACCACAACCATCAGGCGGTATGTCTACACGGGCGTTTGTCACAAGCTCGAGAGCTAATTGTTTTTGAAATTTACCCCGTTGACGCCGTACTGCGTTCCATCTTTTATGCAGTTCCCCGGAGCGTACTTCCCCGCGTTCAGCGTATACCATAGCCACAGCGAGCGATCTAGGTAGACAGAGGTTATCGCTATTCGCTATGGTCAGTATAGATTGTTTATTTACAAATTCGTGCGCTAATTGCACGCGGCCCGTACCTCGCGGTACTTCAACTATACACGACTCGATGACAAAAGACCTATCTATCTGGAATGCCTGGGCGCTTTGTGCGACGGACGATATCACACCCCACACATCGTTTTCGAGAAGTTCTCGAGCCGGTCTGTACGATACCCACGCTGCCCCGCACGCAAAACTGTCTGATTTGATCGTCAGGCCTATATAGTCCTGCGCGGTACACGAGCTTGTGAGGTACGCGTGTATATCTCTGACTGCTCCGTGTAACCATGATACCGTATTCGTATCAGGGTCTTCGGGCGGCCTCCTGATAGCCATTGTTATTTCGCGTCCGTCTAATCGAAACCGATTTATGCGACGCGTCGTTTCGGATTGCACGGTGAACCTATGCCCTGGCGGTAACACATCGCTATCGCTGACTTCCTCGTTGTCAGTGTCTTCGGCTGCGCAACTCTGCGACTGAAGAAGGGGTCCCCCGCCGGTCTGATATTGCGCACCCGCATCTAACGTTTGGAAAAAGAGTTTTTTTTTATTATTTTTTTTATTAATCAAGAAAAAAAGAAAGAGTATTTGGCTCATACTGACTTCTCATTCCTCACGAGGATTAAACATCGACCCGATGTATGAGAATACAGCGCCTACCAGGTTTTCATCATATCCTACATTTTTTTTTAAAGTTAGCCGTTTCGCCAAAGAAGGCTTTAAATGTTAAAGAATATCTCTTTCAACGCTACCTTCTTCTTCGAGGGTATCCGCGGCGCCCGGGACCTCATCGAGCACCGCTAATGCATCGGCCGCTTCGTCGGCATCCGCTGCCTCGTACACGCCGTTCCTGAGAACCCACAGTATCGGTTCTTCCGCGTCGTCGTCGTCGTCGTCGTCGTCGTGCTCCTGTAGCGACCGTGCGTTACCCGATGCATTGCGGTCATTGTAACCAGCAGTCTCCAACGGATCTACAACTTTTTTTTTTACTTTTTATTTTCACACAGATGAGTTTTCAACGATATCTGTAAATTTATAATTATTACATTGATAGCTCTCGTTAGAAGCGTTGGACATGGTGGAGTGGTCATCCTCATCACCATTGTCATGGTCACTATGGTCGCTAACGGCCGATACTATTGACATGATCTCATCTGTAAAGAAAATTATGAAGCAAATTGCATTTGTTTTCCTTTTGTTTCCGATGCTGTTTAACGCATACCCCACGTATCGACCTCTTCTTCTTCTTCTTCCTCCATCGATTGTATGTTCAGCGCTCTCGATGGACCTGCCACTTTTTTAAAAATAAAACGTAAATTAGACGTAATCTTTTTTTTTAAAAAAAAGTATGTTTTACCGTTATCATGTTGCATCCGCGTCGCCGTGCTGGTGCGGGGCTCCGAGTAAACATCCTCTACACAATCGAGGCACCCTAGGAGCAACTGCTCCTCCTCCTCGGGGACGACTTCGTGATGAAAGCGCGTCAATTCTTGTAAAATTGATTTATGTTTTTTTTTTAAAAAAAAGCAATTTGTGTAGGAACTATTGCTGGCAAGCGACAAATACATACCTTCGTGAAACAGATGATCGGATATAATAGCCCTGGTGATATGGCTATCACGCACTCCGCGTTTGTTGATACACTCTACGGCTAGCGAGAGTATGTACGGATCGTTCTTGAAGTATCCTCTTTCATGACCCCTCGCTAGCACGCGCAGAGAACAATGGGCAAACACACTTTTTAATCTACGCGTTAACGTGCGAAAACCGAAATATCGTAACTCGCGACACCACACTGGTGAAAATAATCTCGGGTTTCTAGGGTTATTCAAACGACGTGTCCGGACGAAATCGAGGATACAATCGCGAATATTCACCAAAGATGACATTTTTTTTCTTTGCTTAGAGCTGGTGATTGATGACTATCTCCCAAGACGTCGTGATACGAACTAAAACAGGGTACGTCCAGTCCGCGGACGTCTTACAGTCACGGCGATATTAATTTCAAAACAATACCATGCGATACATCTGAATCAGCAAAAAATGGCACGACTTTCTTATTGAAGCGTTATTCGTCAAAAATCGGATAGAAGCGTTTTAATCGTAAAAAATGAATTACATATTATTGATCGCTCGTTCGCCGATCGCGAAATATTACGTATCCGTAATACGGGTAAAAAAAACCCTGTATAGAGGTGTTGCGTCGGAAGCTGTAGCGATCTGCTGACGCGCACCGTTCGAGGTTGCATCAGCATCTCATCGTCGTAGTGTAGGGTTAGAGATACGAATCATACTACGCCGTGTACATAGGTATCTTTTACTTTATTTATATTTATCAATTACAATCGACTGGTACCAAAAGATCATACCAATCTTTTACAGCATCGAACTCGTCGATATCACCACCGATAAGCTGTACGCCGATATCTTTTCCGCCACGGTCATCCCGCAGCAGTGTTTCGCAGCTCTCGTCGCGAAAAATTGCCATACACCGTATATGCCGTATGTTGCGTCGGGATGCTGTTCGTGTGTCCATTGCGTAGTACGTCAAATTGCTCGATCCTTCAGCGTGTTCCCTCTCCGTATCGTTGTAAGCATCATGGGGTGTATAGGTTTCCCACGCATCGTCGAGTGCCTCCAGGTACGCGTAAAGACCGTGAGGCATGCTGACCACGCTTGTTCGGCATTCCTTGTAGTGTAGGAGCGGTGGACCATCCCGCGTCGTCAGGGTAACGCACCCAATAAACTCTGTCAAACTGCATCGTTTCTCCAGAGTACGTAGCGCTGTCTCGTATGCACGCATAGCCCTCAGACACCACAGTGTGACGCAACTTTCGCGTAATCTCTCAAGATGATTGAATGCCGCTAACCAGGCCAGCGACTCCAGACGCATAGGTGCACGACGCGGTAGTTCTTCCGGTGTGGGCCTGCCCCACCTTTTCCTCAATATCGTTAGCTCTGATTTGGCCATAGGGCGCCGATACGTGATGCGGCATTTGGGATTACTATCGTCGGACATGCACCATTCATGTTTCGCCAACCACTCATTGGTACATATGCGCTGCGCGTAAGGGCTATCGTTAGAACGCTGATCGGAAATAAAACCCAGCGTTACGCTACAACGTGTGAAATCGCGGTGTCCTTTATCCAGTATCGTTGCTATAGACAGCTCGGGTAGTATCACGGGTCTTACACCCGACGGCCAACCCTTACGACAGACCATGTCGGGGTTATCAACGCCTATGTCTTCAATGTTCAGTGCTCCCGGTTTCGTCATGTATATTGAGGCTAGCGGTACACCCGTTAAATGCCCCAATCTCAGCCACTCCCGTACGGCCTCTTTCTTTGGATCGTACTCGGGATTTGCGTACCGATAGAGGGCTCGTGTCTTCGCCCACTGCACATCTCTATGCCTCAAAAAGTCGTTGTCGTCGTCGTCGTCGTAGCGATCCATTTCTTTTTTCTACGGTAGCTGTCGGTAAATTTTTCACTGTAATGATTCTACTGCTTTTCTTAGACTGTACATCGCTGCCTGCTCGCGCGTGCCCCAGCTGCATGTTTTCTTTTTCACAGGATCATCTTAACGCTGATGCAGATGTACCCAGCAGTACAGTGATTCACGTGAATCACTCGCTATAGGATATCAGCATCTCGTCATCTTTGATACATTCTGCGGTATCAGCAGTATCATGGCCATAAGCTCTTTGTGCGCTGCATCCTATAAAAACGGGGTGTGGCTATGGTGGCGGTGGTGGGGGACATGTTCGCCAATATTTCGATGACCTGCTTTTTAGATATCGCCTTAGACAGTACTGCTCAGACCCTCGCACCGATCGTATAATAGTATTTACTACAACCATGTACAAGAAGCAAGTACTGCTGCCCACTGCGTACGGTCTAAACCGATCGCTTTCGAAGCAAGTGATCACCGGCCTCTCTCTAAATCGTTCGGGAAGCTTATCACCTGTAATACGCATCGTTAATCAAGATTATTCCGGCGTGGAGTTTGAACCAACCGAATGGGCCATCATCACCGACCACTTCCCCGTCATCGACAAATTCTTCACCGCCGAGGATAACATCAAGGAGGTACCCGAGGCTTTCAACACTCCTATTCTCATGGCCACTCATGAGCTAGTCTTCACGTACTCATACGGTGAACGGGCAATTATTATCAAGCCGGCAATACCTGTGTCTACGGACAACGATGGCTCAGGTGTTAAAAGAGCTAGGGCATACACACCTACGGTTGTGATGAAGAGGGTGTCCTACCTCAATCTCCAGAGGGTCCTGCGCTGCGTAACCTTGCAAATAACCAGGCTACGCGCAATTACCGACAGTGCTAACAGCTGTAAAGACACGCTGATTGCGGAACTCGACCGGCGCGGAGATGACACCTCCTCCAGGGACAGCATATTGGGCGATCTTCGACAGACTCTGGAGAAGAAAGGCCTGTGGTCACCGGTACTTTACCAATTATTAGTGGAGCTGCTCTCCCTGTATAACCACGAGTACCTCTCCTTCGTGCGGAGCACCATGGAGGACCAGAACAGCCATGCATAACGCTTATTTTCTTAATAAACCTGTATGATTGATGTATCTTGCAATATGCTTATAATATATTTTTATTTAAAACTTTTTTCTTGTTCTGTCTCATACACCTCAGTCTCCCTATATCTTTTCCTCTGCACGATGTTCATCATTGTTATACGACGCCATCGCACACCTGCAGGGATTCTCACTGAGATAAAGACATTCATCAGAGGCGATCTGAACCATGAGTACGTCATTGTTCGGAGAATATCTTGAGCATAACATTCTTAAAGTCACGCGGCTTGGGAAACGGGGGGGACCAGGCCTTACCAATTAATCAGAATACGTTTTTTACGACTTAAAGTAGATTCGCGTCAACAATACGGTAATAATCGAAAATGTATCACACGCTACAGCTTTTATAATATACACAATGGGCCTTACATAATACGGTGTTCTATTTTACCACGGGGACACTCTTAGGGTAATTAAAAAAGTTACCGACAGGCGGTCAATGCATAATTACCGACCGTGGTACGTCCCCTGGGGCTATGCAACGCTGCTACTGAGTTTTGGGCCTTAGGACCAGGGCCGCGTGGTGGGGGAAGTGCCGCGTAGGGTGGCGGTGGGGAGAACAGCCCACATGGGCGAGGGGGTGGCGCCGTAGTGCGGTGCGGGGGACACAGCGCGGCGCGCTCCATGACTCATAGGGGACAGTGGTGGGGGTTTGTTGTGACGGCCAGGAGTGGTATGTAACTACTCCCGTTAAATGTCCCAATCTCAGCCACTCCCGTACGGCCTCTTTCTTTGGATCGTACTCGGGATTTGCGTACCGATAGAGGGCTCGTGTCTTCGCCCACTGCACATCTCTATGCCTCAAAAAGTCGTTGTCGTCGTCGTCGTAGCGATCCATTTCTTTTTTCTACGGTAGCTGTCGGTAAATTTTTCACTGTAATGATTCTACTGCTTTTCTTAGACTGTACATCGCTGCCTGCTCGCGCGTGCCCCAGCTGCGTGTTTTCTTTTTCACAGGATCATCTTAACGCTGATGCAGATGCACCCACCAGTACAGTGATTCACGTGAATCACTCGCTATAGGATATCAGCATCTCATCATCTTTGATACATCCTGCGGTATCAGCAGTATCATGGCCCTAGGCTCTTTGTTCGCTGCATCCTATGAAAACGGGGTGTGGCTATGGTGGCGGTGGTGGGGGACATGTTCGCCAATATTTCGATGACCTGCTTTTTAGATATTGCCTTAGACAGTACTGCTCGGACCCTCGCACCGATCGTATAATAGTATTTACTACAACCATGTACAAGAAGCAAGTACTGCTGCCCACTGCGTACGGTCTAAACCGATCGTTTTCGAAGCAAGTGATCACCGGCCTCTCTCTAAATCGTTCGGGAAGCTTATCACCTGTAATACGCATCGTTAATCATGATTATTCCGGCGTGGAGTTTGAACCAACCGAATGGGCCATCATCACCGACCACTTCCCCGTCATCGACAAATTCTTCACCGCCGAGGATAACATCAAGGAGGTACCCGAGGCTTTCAACACTCCTATTCTCATGGCCACTCATGAGCTAGTCTTCACGTACTCATACGGTGAGCGGGCAATTATTATCAAACCTGCAATCCCTATGTCTACGGACAACGATAACTCTGGTGTTAAAAGAGCTAGGGCATACACACCTACGGTTGTGATGAAGAGGGTGTCCTACCTCAATCTCCAGAGTGTCCTGCGCTGCGTAACCTTGCAAATAACCAAGCTACGCGAGATTACCGACAGTGCTAACAACTGTAAAGACACGCTGATTGCGGAACTCGACCGTCGCGGAGATGACGCCTCCTCCAGGGACAGCATATTGAGCGATCTTCGACTGACTCTGGAGGAGAAAGGCCTGTGGTCACCGGTACTTTACCAATTATTAGTGGAGCTGCTCTCCCTGTATAACCACGAGTACCTCTCCTTCGTGCGGAGCACCATGGAGGACCAGAACAGCCATGCATAACACTTATTTTCTTAATAAACCTGTATGATTGATGTATCTTGCAATATGCTTATAATATATTTTTATTTAAAACTTTTTTCTTGTTTCGTCTCCTACACCGCATTCTCCCTATATCTTTTCCTCTGCACGATGTTCATCATTGGAAATGAGTGTTATACGACGCCATCGCACACCTGCAGGGATTCTCACTGAGATAAAGACATTCTTCAGAGGCGATCTGAACCATGAGTACGTCGTTGTTCGGAGAATGTCTTGAGCATAACATTCTTAAAGTCACGCGGCTTGGGAAACGGGGGGACCAGGCCTTACCAATTAATCAGAATACGTTTTTTACGACTTAAAGTAGATTTGCGTCAACAATACGGTAATAATCGAAAATGTATTCACGCGCTACAGCTTTATAATATACATAAGGGGCCTTACAAAATACGGTGTTCTATTTTACCACGGGTACACTTATCTCCTTAGGATAATTAAAAAGTTACCGACCGGCGGTCAATGCATAATTACCGACCGTGATATGCCCCTGGGGCCATGCAACGCCGCTGCTACTGAGTTTTGGGCCTTAGGACCAGGGCAGCGTGGTGGGGGAACACTGCATAGGTTTGTGGTGGGGAGAACCGCTCACATGGGCGAGGGGGTGGCGCCGTAGTGCGGTGCGGGGGACACAGCGCGGCGCGCTCCATGACTCATAGGGGACAGTGGTGGGGGTTTGTTGTGACGGCCAATAGTGGCCTGTAACTACTCCTAGGTATATTTGAACAGGGATTACACGATAGAATTCGAATGATAGTCAAAGCAAATCATTATGAAACACTCCAGGCGGCAATTACTGGAGCAATAGAGGAAGAAAAAAGTAGCGGAACTCGTGACTCCATTATAGCTAAACGTTATTCTGGACAGGAAAATACAAGGAGGACTATGCCCCCTACTTGCAGCAAATGCAATCGAATAGGACATTTTTCTAGAGATTGTTACTCTAAGACAGTAGCACCGCGAAGAAGCCTACCCACTCCTAGCATTTCTAGGGAGATAAACAAACTACAAATAAAATGTAACTTCTGTCACAAATTGGGACATAAAGAACAAGAATGTTGGACTAAGAATAAGCATTTACGTCCAGGAAACTCTAGGCCCGGAAGAAACGAATTCTCCACGCGGGGCAGAAACTCAGCAAAAGAAAATAGGAACGTGAACATTAAAAATTCAGAAAACGAATCAAAACCAATAGAATCATACGGCGTAAACCATATCAAAGAAAACATGGGAGGAATAAACCTCGTCCAAATAGAAGCAGTAGAAATAGCCGACACAAAATCTATGATGTTAGTCGACTCCGGAGCAGAAGTCAGTCTAATTAAAATAGGGAAGCTGCACAAACATGCACTAGCCCAAGATGAAGTATTAACCTTAAAGGGAATCGGAAATACCGAAGTAACTACATTATGCAAGATATTGCTAACCATTCGCATAGGAGACGCGTGCATTACGCACCTCATGCGTGTGGTAAGAAATGATTTTCCCATAGCAACTGATGGAATATTGGGAAACGACTTCCTCGTGAAGCATCAAGTAATTATCCGAGCAGGCAAATGCCTCCAGTTATACGGAATAACCTGGAAGTTAGAAAACTCCATTAAGAAAATCTCGCTAAGGCCGAGATCAGAAACAATAATAAAAGCTATAACGAAAGATAAAAAGGAAGGAATTATTGAAAGAACTGAACTAATACCTGGTGTAATATTAGGTGGTTGTATTACTCAACCAGAATCTGAAGAATGCTCGGTCAGCGTCGTAAATACGACCGAGCGAGTGGTAAAACTTGACACTCCTACTGTAACCGTTCAAGAATTGCAATGTGAGTCCGTAGAGACCGATTACCAGAAGGAAACATCAATGTTTAAAATCACGTCTATTCCCTTAGCCGGAAGAATGGCCAAATTACGAGAAAATATAAGGACAGAGCACCTAAATGAAGAAGAGAAGGAAAAATTGATCGAAGTATGCGAAAAGTATCACGACGTTTTCTATCTAGAAGGCGACCAGTTGGGATGCACTAATGCAACAGCGCATGAAATCCAGGTCAGCCCAGGGACAGCACCTATTAATATTAGACCTTATAGGTTACCAGAAAGTCAAAAGACGGAAATAAATAAACAAGTACAACAAATGCTGAATGATGGAATAATCCGACATAGTACCAGTCAATGGAATGCACCACTGTTAGTGGTACCAAAGAAAAGTGATGCGTCAGGCATACCAAAAATGCGCATCGTAGTAGACTTTCGAAAGGTGAATGATGTAACCATCGGCGATTCTTTTCCACTGCCTAATATCAACGAAATATTAGACCAGTTGGGTAATGCCAAATACTTTAGTACTTTAGATCTGGCATCCGGATTTCACCAGATCCCAATGAAAGAAGATGACAAATGTAAAACTGCATTTTCTACTTCCCACGGTCACTACGAATACAATCGCATGCCTTTCGGACTAAAGAACGCACCTGCAACATTTCAAAGGTTGATGAATTCCGCTCTTGCAGGAATACAAAGACTCCGATGTTTCGTATATCTAGATGACATAGTCATTCACGCTGTAAATCTGAAGGAACATAATCTACGACTGGAAGAAATATTTCAAAGACTAAGAAGAAGCACTCTAAAACTACAACCAGACAAGTGCGAATTTTTAAGAAAGGAGGTAAACTACCTAGGACACGTGATAACTGAAGAAGGGATAAAACCGGACCCTTTAAAGATAACGGCGGTTCAAACTTTCCCTACTCCGCAAAATGTAAAGGACGTCCAATCGTTCCTAGGGTTAGCAGGTTATTATAGACGATTCATCCATGATGTTTCAAAAACTGCTAAACCTTTAACACAGTTACTAAGAAAAAAAGTCACTTTTGAATGGACAGCCCTGGAACAAGAGGCTTTCGAGAATTTAAAGAAAACATTAACTAGTGCACCATTATTACAATATCCAGACTTTTCAAAACTCTTTGTAGTCACCACAGACGCCTCAGATAAGGCAATAGGTGGAATATTGTCTCAAGGACCAGTAGGCAAAGATTTGCCAATAGCTTATGCTAGCCGTACACTGAATAAAGCCGAGAAAAATTACAGCACGACGGAAAAGGAATTACTCGCTATCGTATGGTCTGTCAACCATTTCAGACCGTACTTATATGGTACCCATTTTAAAATAGTAACGGACCATAAGCCACTAACTTGGCTCTTTAGTATAAAAGATCCAGGCTCCCGTCTGATGAGATGGCGGTTGAAGCTGGAAGAATACGATTACGAGATCGAATATAAGGCAGGAAAAGCCAATGTGAACGCAGACGCTCTAAGCAGGATATGCATCACTACCAGGAGCAAAGGAAAAATAGAAGAAACTGTTCCAAAAGAGAAACCTGACCGAGAATACTCAGAAGAAGAACGGCAACAAATTATTTACGAATACCATGATACTCCTATTGGAGGTCACCAAGGGGTATCTCGAACGATTGAGCGAATCCGACTGAGCCACGACTGGCCGGGATTACGCTGAGACATAGAAGACTTTATATCGAAATGTGAAAAATGCCAAACGAACAAATTAGGAAAGCGGATTAAAGCACCAATGGTAATTACTGACACTCCAGCACAACCTTTCGAAAAATGTGCACTGGATATCGTTGGACCATTAGTAGAAACCCATCAAAGAAACAAATATATATTAACTTTCCAAGATAGTCTCACAAAATTTAGCAAAGCCATACCAATACCAAATCAAGAAGCCAGGACTATAGCCAAAGAATTCGTCACAAAAATCATTTGCGAACATGGAATACCTGAGAAGATACTAACGGATCAAGGAACTAATTTCCTGAGCGAAATGTTCAAAAATACTTGTAAGCTTTTGAAAATAGAGAAAATACAAACTTCCGCTTACCATCCAGAATCTAACGGAGCTCTAGAACGCTCTCATCGGACACTGGCAGAATATTTACGGAATTTCATCAGTCCAGATCAAGAAGACTGGGATGAATGGCTCCCTTACGCCATGTTTACTTATAATACTACTCCGCATACTGCTACAGGATTTACTCCATTCGAATTAATCTATGGCAGGCAAGCCTTACTGCCTAGCACATTCAAAAGGGAACCAAAACCCACATACAATTACGATGACTTCGCATTTGAATTACGAGAACGACTCAGAGCCGCAAACCAAGTCGCTAGAGATAATCTCATTGTGGCTAAAGAAAAATCAAAAGACTACTACGACAAGAAGACCGAAATGAACGAATTCGAAATCGGCTACAGAGTCCTCCTATTCGACGAGGCATTACGAAGAGGACGTTCCTAGAAGCTCTCTGCTAAATGGACGGGACCTTATGAAATACTAGAAAAGAACTCTAAAGTAAACTACACTATAAAAGTGAATAAGAAATTACTAAAGGTTCATGGAACCGCCTTAAGCATTTCCTCGCTTAAGTTAAAAGGAAAGAGGTGTGCAGAGGATTGGAGTGAGGATAAAACCAACTTAGATAAATTAAAACAATACAATTTATTCAAAAAAAAAAAAAAAAAAAAAATTTTACAAATTTGGACTAGAATCAACTCTCTGGTTCGTAGTCCTCCTCTCCGAACAGCTTTCGGAGGCAGAAGAGGTCTGGCTCCGTAACACTTCCCTCTCCCCAGTGCCAGTCCACCAGGGAACGAAGGTCCGCCCGGACTCGCCTCCGCATTCGCATTTCGCGAATATTGATGAATTCGAGCTAGAAAAGGAAAAAGGGGAAAACAGACAATGAATAAATGCAAGGACAAGCAATTTCCAAAAAAAAATAAAAGTTCAAATACTCACTCCGGCCAACGAAATAGTTAGCGCCCTCTCAATTCTATTTCGGAGAGCCACCTCGGCCCTCCGCAAAAGGATGGCGGTCCTTTCCGCCTCCGCAAGAACCCTTACCCCAGTTGGGAAAGGAGCCTCTTCCGACACCCGTGAAATAATTGAAGTATTAGGGCACATATTTCAATGTTTAATGCGTTAGCCACAGCTAATTCACGCTTTATATAGCTACAAAAACTAATACGTCACAAAAAGCTGAATGGCAATTCTCTACTTACCTTTCCGTACAATTCCAAACTGCACATGTTGCAGGTTCACCGCGCTATGGTTCGGGACGACCCAAATCCAAAACGCACCAGCTCAGCAATTGACGATAAGGGAATTCGATAACACTCCAGGAATATACTTCGAAAAAATGGGAAACCTCGTGAACTATAAGGACACTTGGAAGTTGGTCATTCACACTGACCTAAGCCCCATATTCGAAAGAGAAGCTAACATCAAACATTACTTATCGAAAACAAAAAAAATGTGTGGAACTACCACTTTAGAATTGCAAAGAATATGCAAGGCCTTCAGCACTTCTTCTAAGGTTCGTCTCCAAGAAATAGAAGCTAAATTAGAATACGTTAAAGAGACCACACTTGAACCTCCATCAAAAAGGAAAAGAGGACTTATTGACGGACTAGGATCTTTAGCCAAATCTTTGTTCGGTACAATGGATGCCGAGGATGCCAAACTAATAAATGAGCAGATAATGACTCTTAATAAAGAAGGAAGCGCGTTAAAAACCGCTCTAAAAAATCAAGTGCAAATCACCAAAGCAAATTTGCGGATGATAAATGAAACCGCAGCTAACGCTGAACACAACGAGATGATGCTGTTTAACCTCACATCTCATATCAAACAACAAATGGACGAAGGATTCAGACTGGAATCTTTCCGAGAAGAACTCGATGAGCATTTTATTATCCTTTCTTTATACATCGAAATGTTCCATGGATGTGTTCAGGATCTTGTAGAATATCTGGTGGAAATCCAAAAGGGAGTCTTATATCCAGGGATAGTATCATATCCAAAAATAATTAAGCTACTGAAAGAATCTTTAGAACATTTACCTCAAGGGTTAAACTATCCAATAGCCTTGATACCCGAAAACGCAAGATACCTCAAAGAGATTTCAGAAATAGAGGCCTATAGCGAAGGTAGCTCCATCGTTACAATAATCAAAATACCGCTGATATCATCCCAAGAGTACCACGTAAACCGAATACACTCTCTGCCTGTCCATATGAAAAATGGCACGTACGCTTATATAAAGGCGGAAGAGAACTACGCAATAGTAGGACACGAAATGCAAACATTCATCAGGATGACGCGAACCGAGTTGGACAACTGTAAGAAAATTATGGGTCAATACCTGTGTGAAGCAAGACACTCAGTATTCAAAATTAGACCATACGGTTCCTGCGAAACCCAACTTTTACAAATCCATCGTCGTACCCCCTATCATGCGAAACAAGGCAAATCAAAATCGAAAACACACTCCTAATTGAAATGGAGAACCCCAACTCTTGGCTATATGTAGCGGACCAACCAGAACAAATGATGGTATCATGTAATAATGAAAATCCAAAAAGGGTAGTTATGCAAGGCTCTGGTATAATCGAAATAAAAGGAAAATGTAAACTAACAGCCGAAGGTTTCACTCTAGAAATCGAAGGAAAATATAAGTTAGACGTAACTTTAAACTATTTACCTCCTCTAAACCTAACACTTATTACTGACAACTTTGTACCCAATAACGTATCTAATAACAATAATATACAACCTAAGCTAAAAAGTCTCATAAAGGATCCTAGCGAACTAAATGCACTAAGCAAAAAAATATCGGAAATAGAAAATAACTTAAAGGGGATAATATCGATACCTTCATAGATATCATATCATCACCTACACTACCGGTCAAAAGTTTAAGTTCACTTGCTTTATTTTTGAATTCTATACAATTAAGTCGGCTACTCAGTGAATTTTGCCAAGCACGTGCGTCTTACCTATAACAAGTCGATACACGCTACTGGTCAGAGTGTAGGAGGGAGTTTGGCGCGTTTGGGAGACGCGTAGATCGAGCACAAACTTGTTATGACAGGTCGCATCTTTCGATGCGTCTAGTGCATATTACGCGTAACATCTTAGTGCTGCAAAAGATCTTTCCAAAAGTTATATTTCCAATTGTTTTTCATATTTTTCTTTACAAAAAAGTAAGTAGAACATTTTTCATATTGAAAATCGTTACTGTTAAAGAAAAATATATATTTAAATTGACGTAATTCGACAAATATCATCTCATTATTGAAAGGAAAGGAAAACTACATATTTTATTTGTCAATCGTAGAGAAATGGGTCGAAAAGCAGAGCTGAGTGTAGAGACACGAGCAGTCATTGTGGCATTACACGAAGAAGGTTATTCAACGCGAAAAGTTGCTTCTAAATGTGAAGTTTCTCAAACTGCAGTCATGGGAGCGTTACAAAGAAAGCGAGGTGAACATAAACTTTTGACCGGTAGTGTATATCCTATTCCATAGGGACAATTTGTTGTATCACTATTTTTATACTAATTATAGTAATTTATTTCCTAAGAAAAAAGGGAAACTTGACTACTTCCGGAGAAACTACTCCACCTAGTGTAATAGTTATAGGAAACTCTTCCCCAAATACAAATCAAGTCACACCGTAATTTAAGACTCGATTGTAATAAAACCGATGTACACGGGTAGTAAAACAAATGTATAAGTTACAAAACATTCGGATGACTGAACTCGCTGTCAGCAAAAATTTTATGTAAGCAAAGTTACGAGGCAGGAAAACAGTACAACGACCTACGAAGCAATTGGAAGACTAAAAGAAAAGTCCATGAGAATGGATCTTTCCTTTTTCTATGGGGGTAGGCATGTTGTAAACCATAATATGGATTTGGAAACGCGCCTACGTCAGAAGCGGCGGAATGGCCACGCTGCGACGCGGCACATTCCGCTCGCCAATATTATGGAAACAAAGGAGACACATCACCAACTCCATGGCGAAATATAGAAACAATCATTGGTTATTGTATCTCCAAAAAATTCCATAATGAAGATATAAAAAGCAGACGGCCTGTCGGCACGTCAGACGAAGTAGAGAGCTACGAGTGAAGTGTTACCTTGGTAACTTAGTCGAAGTACTAACCTCCAGCCTCGTGATTTCGTACTCACCACGTTTACGGTTAAATTCTAATAGTGTACTCTAACGTAACTTATCTTGTTTCAAATAAATCTTTTACTTGTTATCGAGAGTTAAGTTCCAACTGTTTACTCGGGCAACGAATCCCAAAGTACCTGACTCCCGAAAACCCTTTCCGGCAGTCAAACCCGTGAACCCAGAATTTGGGCGCACAACAGTGAGTATATGGGACAGCGGTAGTATTCTTAAGACTTTGATTAAAAGAACTTGACGTCAACAAGCTGATGCAATCTGCAATTGAATTTTCAAACTAACAATTATGGAACTAATAGAATGAAACAGACTTCACCATAGCTCTGGAAACGGTAAAATGTGACATTTTGGCAACTTGGTGCCATATTTAACCACATGGAGCAACTCCGAAATATAATATAAGTACTAAGGCAAGGCAAGCTTTCGTTGGACTGATATACTGTATACATTCTAATAAAAATAATAGGATATATTTTAATAGAAATAAATAGGATAAGTTCTGAGGATAAATCTATAAAATCACATCTGCAAAGCGGGAAATGGTATGATCTATTCAATGCTATTCACTATGCTCACTTCAAGAAGACATCTTTAACAGCTTACTTCGCGTGGTTTACAGGTGACCAAAGCGACGCTAGTGGCAAAATATCGCAATAAAATTTTCTACCGTTTCACTTGCCACAGTTTCGGCTGCTTCTCTGCAGCCGTGCGGTCTCCTTTACTCTAGTCTCCATGCGCAAATCAATCAGCGGAAAATGAAGAACTTATCGGGGGCCACCACCACCAATCAAGGGAGCAACTATTCGTTCGTGCGCTTATCGTTCGTGCGAGTGCCCGTTATTCCGTATTCTTGTATCGACCATATCTCTAGTTTAAAGTAATTTTATATCTTCTGAGTACCTGTTCCCGAGTTATCGTGAGATGAGCCCTTACTTTACCCTTTACCATCTGATTTCTTAACGAGCCAGCATATTATAGTAGAGTCGGTAGAGTTGTGTCCGGAATCGGCAACGATTCTGATGACATACGTTGAACATTCCCGTCCAGTGCTTGCCTTACCGTTTGACGAGTATTCTATGCTGAGATTTCGTTCCATGATTTGCGTCTGATTATTTTGCATCATATAGTAAGGTATTATCTATTTCATTTGTATCTGAGTGATCAAGTGCCCTGGAGTGTCCCTTGCGGACGAATCCGTGTCTAGCGCTTCCCGGTGGACTTCGTATTGTATATTTATTTGATGTTAATTCTCTTCATGTATATTATTTCCCGTTCTTGCCGTTTTGCGTTTTTGTATTTTGCTCGGGCCCGTTGGCCACCCGAATTATATCAATCTTGTAATTTATTTCCCGCTCCTATTTTTCATGTACGAATCCTTCGCGCGTGTGTGTCGTAAAGACCAGCCCCTCTACCATTCCCGTGGGCTGAGTAGCCAGGATATTGCAGAGTGTACTAGATCGATGCTTGGAAACCTCCTAGGTGTCTGGCGCCCAGTAACCTTGCCGTATCTCGTGTTCATGGAAAAAGCTTATTTTGAAGACTCCCTTACAAAGCATCCTTCTTTGACTCTCCGACTATTGTGATTTTCGCTTATCTATATCGTTAAATATTTCCCGGTCACAATACATAGATGTACACTACCGGTCAAAAGTTTAAGTTCACTTGCTTTATTTTTGAACTCTACACAATGAAGTCGGCTACTCAGTGAATTTTGTCAAGCACGGGCGTCTTACCTATAACAAGTCGATACACGCTACTGGTCAGAGTGTAGGGTGGAGTTTGGCGCGTTGGGAGACGCGTAGATCGAGCACAAACTTTTTATGACAGGTTGCAATCTCTCGATGCGTCTAGTGCATATTACGCGTAACATCTTAATGCGAGACCTCTTTCCAAAAGTTATATTTCCAATTGTTTTTCATATTGAAAATCGTTACTGTTAAAGAAAAATTTATATTTAAATTGACGTAATTCCAAAAATATCATCTCATTGTTAGGCCTTAGCTAGTGAAATTGCTAGGGCGTAGATATATCTAATTGTGGGCTACCATTTAACGCTAGGCGTATCTGTTTCCTGTGGAATTGGGGAATGTAATGCCAACGAATGAGAGCGACGTGTAGGTATATAGATTTATTATTTATTATAGGAAAGGTAGTTTAACTTACAATGGTTGGTAGGTTTAAAAGGGTTGATGTTGCACTTCACTGAGTTCTTTCTGTGGCAATCCGTCGTCTGCCGTTACACTCGCGATAGATTGAATAGAACGCTCACCGCGATGACTTCCCTGGCCCTCGGGTGGGAAGGCTTGGTCACAAGGATCCGAAGACACGTAAAATACTACCAGCGGAGGAACAAGCAAGACTCGATGATTTAGACGGTGACTCTTAGAGGAGTTCCGTCTGTTGCCAGGATTCACGAAAGACTGCCTATTGGCCCCGAATACTGTAGGTGCGTTAGCTCTAATTTTGGGGATAATGCACCGCAATATTGATGATCTTGCAAAAAGAGTCTTGCTTCATTCCTCGCGCTGGCATGTAGTGTGAGCGCGTGGCCTGCTACTCAGCGTTCTAGGAATTACATGAGGCAATCGAAAAGTTCGATGTGCCGAAAAGAATTTACCGATTGCATTTACTTGAGTAGATCCGCTTTGGGATATAACACCCCCCTTGTTAGATTGAAGCTCGGGGATGTAATCTCCGCGGTTCAACAATGATAAGGGATCTACGACAAGACCGAAAAAGCGCGTGAAAAATTATATAATTTGGCTGAGTTGCTGGCGAGGTGCTTTCACTTTATCTCTTACGTAACAAGTGTCACCGCGTGCATATGGTCATATGGGGGTTGTGCTAGGATGGCAGGTGCAATTCGGCTGGGTTCTATGGCAAGCTGCAGGGGTTGTCGGATGTCCATTGGGAAACTGATGTTATCTTGCCTTGATCTGCTGACGGGTTCTCGGCGTGTTCTGCGGCGTGTGCAGCAGCTCAGGAGCAGTCCTGGTATACTATTCCGAAGTGCGTATAACGCCAGTCCTGCTATCGTTGCCAGTGATATGCCAATGCCTCCATATGCCCAGGTTCCTGTGCGGTGATACCATTTTATCGCCTTTTGCTCCTTGGCCAATTGATCCAGATGAGTTTCGATGGCGTCCTAGCATATGTCCGCCTGATGTAATTGTCCCCCTATGGAGGGTTGCCGTGCTGCGAGGACCAGGGGGTCGAGCTCCTTGCCGTATGTCTCGGCTATCGGAAGTGACAGCTCGCTGATGTTGAGAATGGTGGGTGGCTGGTGAACTCAGTCAATTGACGATGGAATCATACTGGATGACGGGAGTGTGATGGTTGAGGAGTAGCCTGTGCATCCTGGATTCAGCTGGAGGACTCCGGTACCTTCAAGGGTGACCGTGGCTGCAGTGCCGTCGCGACATTGAATGCGCAGACTGTCAGACGTTTCGAGTGAGTAGAGCCATTCATAAGTATTCTCCAGAAACGTCCACTGGGCCTGATGATTGCGGGCTATTCTGATGTCACACCTGCGTAGAGTACCGCTGTTCGGTGAAACGAGCAGGCGTGCTTCGCAAGAATCGTCCTCATGGACGTCTCGCAATGGCATGTGCAATGGGCATGCGTAGTTGTTTGGAAGGTGGTAACACTTCTTCAAGTACGGTTCATCAAAAGTGAAGTACTTCCTTTGCTCGTTAGACCACGCCATATATGGTTGCTTAGGCTGGATATAGGCCGTGCCCTTGGTGGTTCCGTTGAAGTTCTGGGGCCGAAGGCATGGGTAGAGCCTATATAGTTGGAAAGGTTTTGCTTCCAGTAACGGCAATGTGATACTCACCAGGAGACGACCCTCCTGATACTTGGTAGTGATGCGACTGATAGTTGAGAGATCTGTCGCTCGCAGGTCAGTCATCGTCACAGGAAACTCGAGAGATGCCGTAGATTCCCTTACATGGCGAGCTGTGGTGGTAAGCTGCTCGACGGAGAGTAAATCGGGGTGCAGGATTCCGAGTTGCGCGTAGCGAATGGCGTCCACGAAGCGTTGCAAGGTGTCGATATAAGCATCAGCAGCGTCGATCATATTGTTCGATAGACTGATGAGATGCATAGTATAGTTGAGGCGATGGATGTCTTGGAGCTCCCAACGTAAGGTGTTTTGGATATCGACAGTAGCGTTGGCGATCCGTTGAATGTCCCTATCAAGAGCGTGTACGTGTGAGCCTACCACATTTATCTCGCCTCGAATGATATGGGTGGAGTTCTTCACGAGGTGCGCCAATTCTTGGCCCTTTTTTTTAAGTTCGGTGATTTCGTGGCCGTATTGCTCCGCATCGTCTTCCGTGAGAGTCCCGAATAGTGCGTGCGAGATGGAGCCGATGAATCCCAGGGGCGCTCCGCGAGTGGCCTGTTGTCTTCCTTCTCGGGTGATACGAGGAGTCGAATTTGTGTTTTCAAATCTTGAATCTTCTTCTCACGGCGATCAAGCCTGGTTTTGGATAGGAAGTTGATGCACTGAGTGGCGCTAAGGTGATTCTTACACTCGTACATAATGCTCCCCATCTGTTGGGTGCCCCAGGGCTGCAGTGATAGATGCCACTCGAGGTCGAGGTAGGTGATGATTTTCCAGTCGGTGGTGGTCACGCGTATGTCCGGAAGGCGCTCATAAAAGATGCCAGGATGGTCCGGCATTGGCCGCGTCTGGTATGCCGTGGGGGTAGCGCCAATAGTTGTCAGGATTAATGTCAGAGTCGTCCCAAATGATATTAACATTTTGCCACGTGCCATATCTGTAACAAGAAATGATCTCGTCGGTGCGATTACTAATTGGCCAATTTTAATTTATTAGGATGTTTAGTTTCGAGCCGCCCAGCCTTATTTGCATACGTCACATTTCCCTTTTCCGTGATATCGACGACCTCGCAGGGCCCATGATATTGAGGGCTAAATTTTCCCTTTAGCGGTTCTTGGAGGACATAGACGTCGTCTCCAATTTTGAAATTTACGGGGTGAGCATCGCGATCGTATTGTTGCTTTGACCGTTCCTTTGCCGAGATGAGGTTGCTCGTCGCTACTCGATGGATTTCGTCGAGTCTGGTCACCAAATCAACCATGTATTGGGTGTACGTCTCGATTTTTTCGACAGGCGGAAACGCGGAAATCGCGCGCGAGATCTTCCCGTACATAAGTTCATATGGACTAAAACTCGTTCCCGAATGAACTGAGGTGTTATATGCGAGCATCGCGAATGGCAGTAGCTCATCCCAATCATCGAAACGAGAGAGGAATGCTTTCAGATATTCGGCAAGTACTATGTGGCTACGCTCGAGGGAACCGTTAGATTGTGGGCGGTACGCGGAAGTGGGTTTTAACTCGGAAAATTCTCGGCTAGTTGTTGAAAAAGCTTACTAGTAAAACATGCGCCACGATCAGTGAGAATAGTCTTAGGAGGTCCGTAAAGCGCGATCCAGTGCTTCGCGAAGGCTAACGCGACGGTTTCTGCTTTGATATTCGGTACAGGGACGGCAGCGCAGAATTTCGAGAAATTGTCCTGCATCGTGAGGATGTACCGATTCCCGGAGGGCGAAATGTCCAAGGGGCCAACGGCGTCAATCGCTACTTTTTCAAAGATGTCAGAGGGCGTATCCGTTATCTGCATGGGCTGTCGAGTTTTGATACGAGCCAGTTTTTGCTGTTGGCAGATTTTGCAGCGGCGCACATAGGTTTCTATCTGTTCTTTCATTCCCTTCCACTGAAATCTCTCTCTTATACGCCTGTAGGTTTTTGTAATGCCCTTATGGCCACCGACGAGACTCTCGTGGTTTTCTCGGAGTATTTCTTCCCGTTGGTCCAGAGGAGGTTCGTTTTGAACGATACCGTTGCACATGGTGATGGTGACTGATACGCCCTTGAATATGGTCTCCAGCATGTCTTTAAGGACATAGTAGGGAATATCATCGAGTCCATCTCCTAACTTGGATATTCGGAGAGCACGAATCTGATAGCGCTCGGCTGCCTGACGTAGTGCATGCAAACCGAGGACTAAGTCTTCAGGCGTCGCTCTATCGAAATGGCGCTCCTTGATAATAACGCTGAAAGTTTTATACTGTCCCTTTGAGGAGACGGCAACGTACCCTTTTTTCAATGGGCTGCTCTTAAGGGCATCCTTATCTATACGTTCGAGATCGGCTAGCAGTTGGGCGACTGGGCTGGTGGTTTCGCAATCGGCGCTGAGGAAGTGTGCTACGTGATTCCTATCGTAGGTCAGCGACTCACGGCTTTGTTCAACGACGCACATGCCCTGATTGTTGTAGGATGGTTCGGTTCCGGATTTCATTTGCGGTTCCTCTTCTTGGGATTCGTCCGAAGAGTCATCTACGTAAGGGGCTTGAATACCCGTTGTTTCGACGCAACGTGATGGGCGTGACCTGGTCGTTGTCGTGGGTTGTATTATTATTTCTGTTCTGTTTGCTATAGCCACGTCCTTAGGGTCGAGGTTCGGTGTTTCTAAGATTCGAGGTATACCATTCGTTTCAGGACGAGGGCTCGATCTAGCTATGGGTTCCCGAGACGGTAGAGGTGTTGGGATTGTCGATCTTCTTCCAATGTGCATAATTTCGGAACCTTCCAAGCCGACGTCGCGATTTTGTACCAATTTAGTAATGGGTTCACTGAGCACCGAAGGGGTATTCTCGGGATCGTGCGCTTTGAGTGCTCGGCTGAGGTCTCGCATGCATTGGTGACCCATATCAATTAGTTCCGACAAGTCATAGGGAGAGGACTGACTATCTGCTGAGTCATCGGGGGAAGACTGGACGTTTTCTGGCGTGGGAGACGTTGGTTCCACCGTAGGGCCATCTATCTCATCGTTACGCAGACGCAAAGATTCGTCGAATTGAGAGAACGATCGACGCAGATCCTCTAAGAAATTCCGAGCCATTGGATCGCGAGGTTCTTCTGCGGCTAGCGGTTGTTTCTCTGGTGTCAACGTCCTTTCTGCGGGTACGTCGGTTTCACTCTCACTAGATTCCTTCGGAGCAAGTTCTATGACTGCCACCTCTGGTCTTTGAAGCTGTGACTCCACTGTGGGCCCTTCGTCTGGTTGGAAAACTTCGTCCTCGATGACCTCGGCGGGCGGTTCATTTTTCTCCAGTGCGTCCGAAGTATTGGGTAACATACTTCGGTGACTGACTCGAAGAGGTGGTACTTGTTCTGTTGATGATTCGTCCCCCGTGGTGTCAGAGTCCGGTTACTTATAGGTTACTCGTTTTGCTGTAGGTCTTATGTCTTCTCGACGCTTGACTCTGGATCCGATGGAGTTGGTGTCAAGACCTATCGTCTTCGGTGGTTTTTCTACCTTCTTGGGGCGATTGTTCATGCTCTGTGTCCGGTTTTGGGATCGGGGAAGGATCGAGGCTGGTGGTGCGGTAGCGGAAGCGGTTCGAGGGCGCGTAGTTGTAGCCTTGGGGATGGGATAAGCGGTGACGGTCGCGATACTTCCAACGGGGTTGCGCGATAGAGCATCTGCATTCTGGTTCAGCTTCCCCGGGCGATATTTAATGACAAAAGTATAATTTCCCACTTTAGTTCTCCACCTTGCTCTACGGTTCGATTGGTCCGTCATATTGTGTAGCCATGTTAGCACTTGGTTATCAGTGATAAGGGTAAAAGGGCGGCCATATAAGTATGGTTTAAAATACCCGATTGCCCACACAGCGGCGAGGCACTCCTTGTCGTTGCTATGGTATCGGGTTTCTGCTGGCTTCAGAGAACGAGAAGCGTAGGCTATAGAGCGCTCTTCTCCGTTGATAGTTTGGCTAAGTACAGCTCCAAGTCCTGCGTCTGATGCGTCAGTGGCGAGGACGAAGGGTTGACTGAAATCCGGATACTGTAAAACAGGTTGCTCACACAGCGCATCACGAAGGTCTTCGAAGCTCTTTTGCTCCTTCTCGGTCCACTCGAATTTACGGCCCTTCCTTAGCAGGTCACTTAGGGGTTTGGCCAAAATAGTGAAGTCCTTAATGAAGCGACGATAGTAATTGGCAAATCCGTGAAATTGCCTCACTTCTGTGACGTTGGTAGGAGGTGGATATTTCCTTACAGCTTCTAGTTTCATTGGGTCGGGTCTCACTCCATCGCTGGATATAATGTGTCCGAGATACGTCACATCCAAGCGAAGGAATTGGCACTTCTCTGTTTGGAGCGTCAGGTTAACTTGCCGAAGTCGCGTCAGCAAATTCCTAACTCTGCGTCCGTGTTCTTCGAGAGTGGGTGCGTAGACGATGATGTCGTCCAGATAAACGAAGAGTTCGATGCCATGGAGTCCGGAAAGTGCAATGTTCATGTGTCGCTGGAAAACGGGCGGTCCGTTGCGAAGTCCAAACGGGAGGACGGTGAACTCGTAGTGCCCTTCCGGTGTCGAGAACGCGGTTTTAGGGCGGTCTTTAGGATCCATCTCAATTTGATGGAACCCGCTGGCAAGATCGAAGATGCTGAAGTACTTCGCTCCCCCCAGTTGGTCTAGGATGTCAGTGATATTGGGAAGAGGATATGCGTCCGGAAGAGTTTTTTCGTTCAGCGCTCTGTAGTCGATGACCACACGCCACTTGCGGTTTCCGTTGGCATCCGGTTTCTTCGGAACAATCCATAACGGAGAGTTATAAGGTGAAGCGCTCGGTTGGATTTTTCCGTCCTTCAGGAGTTTGTCCATCTGTCTGTTAATCTCCTCCTTGTGAACAACGGGGTACCGATATTGTCGGGTGTTAATTGGGACGTCGTCGACAGTAGGAATCGTGCAACGCATCAAATTTGAACGGCCCAGTTTGTCGCCTGGTAGGTTAAAGCGATCGGGGAACGCAGTCACTAGTGTGCGCACGTGTTCTTGTTCCTCGGTATTGAGGTGGTCAGTGCTCAGTACAGCTAACACGGTGGAAACCCGATCTTTCCCGGCGATAGTCGTTTCGTCGACTGAATCGGAGTCAGAAATTTCTTCCGGTGGGCCACGATACTCAAACGGAATTAGTTGTTGAGGAGGGATGGAGATTTCCACGTCTTGCGTCGTAGTGTTGACTGCCATGACGTAGGCGATTCCATCATGGTTAGTAACGGCAGCTTCGCCTAAGAAAATGCCTTCTTCCATCGGAAGCCGAGGGAAATAACCTTCTTTGATTTTGGAATTCCTTACGTTTATTGATATTGGCTGGCGTGTTCGAGCGGGAACTCGCACCGTACAATCCGAGCGCACGTGATCAACTGCTGGCGCAGCAGTATCAGGTGTTGACACGGTCATTCCTTTCTCGGCGCCGGTAGTGTATCCTCCAGAGATAAAATAACTCCTGTCACAAATGAATGGAATGGGACGCGTGGGTCGACTTGCGATAAGTAGAGCATTGTGGTTGTAGGAAATTTCGGCCTTTTCTTGTTCTAGATATTCCTCTCCCAGAAGACCCACACCAGGCATGGGGAGGGTGCCCTGGAAGACATAGAACTTCACTGGTTGTGAGAACAACTCGATTGTCGCGGTCCCTATTGCTTGCAATCGTACTGATGACTCGTTGTCCGAAATTCCGTGCACTCGTACGCGCTCATCCTCATTAATCATGACGTTTCCGCGAAGAGCGTTAACCTCGATCATGTTTACTACCGCCCCGGAATCGGTTAACAGCTTGGGTTTTGCGGCTCTTAAGTCCGGTGATTCCGCTTCGATGACTGCCTTGGGCTGTCTGGCGATTCGCTGCAGATTGACGGTTAGGACTGGAATTTCGTTGCAGGGGTTAGACGCGGTTTCGAAGGATTGGTCGCGGACGCGTCGTTCGAGCGACCAGCTTCCTCGTTTAAAGAAGGGTTCCTGTCGTTGCTCGTCTTGGTAGGAGGGGTAGGGTCCCTAAAGCGTAGGGATTTACGTTCCGGTGTCCGCCTGTCAGGTGAACTATCTCTACGGCGATTTCTTTCACGCGAACTACTGTCTCCTCGACCTCTGATTCGCGGCTCACGCTGTTGAGGTCGACAAGCACATTCGCGGCACGCCTTGCATAGAGAGTGGTCAGCACCGATCGTGTATACCCGTCGACGCGGCGAGAAACCTCTATCACGCGATGTGGACCGATATTCGCCTTCCGAAGAACTATCGTTATACTGACCCGCGTGCGACATCCTTTCGTCCCGAGGTGTACTTTCTTTGCGCCGGGAACGAGCGCGGGAACGTTTTTCGTCCTTTAATGCGAGCTCCCAGGCATCCTTCAAGGTCGCCGGATCACGGCTGTGAACGTATGGTCTTATTCCGTTCGGCAGGCCATCTATATACACATCAAGAGCACGAGCCTCTAGTCGTCTCTTGGTGCTGGCTGCCTCATTGGCACCATCAGTTTCTTCGACTTCGCTAACACCCCGTCGAATATAGCGTTGAAGACGCGAGTAGAAATCAGACACGTCTTCGTCGCTTCTCATTCGGGCATCTAGGAGTCGGCTGCGATAATGTTCGTAGTCATGGTCAGGAGCAAATTTTTCTCTTAGACTTTTTAAAATGGATTTGACTGTGACGAAAGATTTCCCTTCTACATGGGTCCTAGCCCGTCCTCGCAGGCGGCCAAGGATTCCATTGATAAGCCTTGTCTCAGCTCCGGCGGGTAAGCCCTGCTGTAAGGCTTTAATTTCGGTATTGAAATCCCCGAATCTATCATTTTTGCCATCGTATTTCGGTATTTTATCAATGGCATCTTTAGTTGCTAAATAGTCCAGATATGCCGAACTGTCAAGAGGGTTAGTTAGATTGCCAGGGTGTGTAGTATCGTCTGGCATTTTTGGTTATATATAAATTGGGCAGAAAACAGTTATGGTATCCCACCGCTGCCACCAATTTGTTAGGCCTTAGCTAGTGAAACTGCTAGGGCGTAGATATATATAATTGTGGGCTACCATTTAACGCTAGGCGTATCTGTTTCCTGTGGAATTGGGGAATGTAATGCCAACGAATGAGAGCGACGTGTAGGTATATAGATTTATTATTTATTATAGGAAAGGTAGTTTAACTTACAATGGTTGGTAGGTTTAAAAGGGTTGATGTTGCACTTCACTGAGTTCTTTCTGTGGCAATCCGTCGTCTGCCGTTACACTCGCGATAGATTGAATAGAACGCTCACCGCGATGACTTCCCTGGCCCTCGGGTGGGAAGGCTTGGTCACAAGGATCCGAAGACACGTAAAATACTACCAGCGGAGGAACAAGCAAGACTCGATGATTTAGACGGTGACTCTTAGAGGAGTTCCGTCTGTTGCCAGGATTCACGAAAGACTGCCTATTGGCCCCGAATACTGTAGGTGCGTTAGCTCTAATTTTGGGGATAATGCACCGCAATATTGATGATCTTGCAAAAAGAGTCTTGCTTCATTCCTCGCGCTGGCATGTAGTGTGAGCGCGTGGCCTGCTACTCAGCGTTCTAGGAATTACATGAGGCAATCGAAAAGTTCGATGTGCCGAAAAGAATTTACCGATTGCATTTACTTGAGTAGATCCGATTTGGGATGTAACATCATTATTGAAATGTGAAGAAAACTACATATTTTATGTGTCAATCGTAGAGAAATGGGTCGAAAAGCGGAGCTGAGTGTAGAGACATGAGCAGTCATTGTGGCATTACACGAAGAAGGTTATTCCACGCGAAAAAATGCTTCTAAATGTGATGTTTCTCAAACTGCAGTCATGGGAGCGTTACAAAGAAAGCGAGGTGAACCTAAACTTTTGACCGTAGTGTAGGTGAAGTCATAGAGAATATTTTGCAGAAAGACACAGATAAAGGCTGATAGGAAGCTAAAGTAGTTTTCAAAGAATTGATTACAATCTTACCTTTATGCACTCTCTAAACATTTACGGGAAAACCTAGAATTACTTATCTTTATTAGAAATGAGAACGCAATACATTATATCGACATCAGTGATTTTTATTCATATTTCACTATTACATTATAAGAGAGTGGGAAGGAAAAACCATTTTTATTATTAATTAAATATGGTTCTGAAAAGAACCGTTTCGTGTCACCTTGAACATATCGTACGTAAGATATTTTTGGCGGCTCTGAAAATTCTCAGACTGTTCCTAGACGAATGAAAGAAAAACCAGTCAGTTAATTAATAAAATTAAAAAATTCTACCAACGTGGTGCAACACCGATCTATAATAATTCTTGGAAATGACCATCACTCGCTAGAATGCAGCATTTTCAAAATTTCCTATAACGTTTTCACTACTCTTTTACATTACTACTGCTTCCCGTAGTTGATTATGATTTAATGGTTATTTTATAATTAATAAAACTTTAGCTGATTCTTTATCGAGTACTACTTGGCGGGTCCGTGCATTTCTTGACATAAATTTGCGTTCATTATGCCAGTCATCAAACTCAAAACCAATGTCAACATTCTATATAGAGCTTATTAACAATAACTCGTCAAAAATAATCACGGTAAAAGGTTAATAACAAACATATAGTTTTAGGATACAAATAGTACGTTCAAAGTAAGTACTTTGGAATTCCTGGCACGTCCCTTTTTCTAGAAATGCATAAAGACATATACAAATTTTTACCGAAAATGTAATCTTCAATGCATATAAGCGTCGTTAATGGTGTCCAGCTTGTTGAAGCCGTGTGGTAAACGTAAGAGAGGAGAGTGTGCTGGATCATTTACGTACCTCAGGCCGTGCGAATATCAGAGAGAATACTATAGTTTGAGCGAAGCGCCAAAGTGGCACTCGTTACACACTTTTCTGGACTTCTACGTCCGACACCTAGATACAAGAAACTACGGAGCAGAACACCTGGGCACCCTGAACTTCCACATCCGACACCTAGATACAGAAAACTACGGAGAGGAATACCTGAACACCCTGGAATTCCACATCCAATACCTGGACATAGGAAACTACGGAGCGGAATACCTGGACACCCTGGACTTCCACATCCGACACCTAGATACAAGAAACTACGGAGCGGAATACCTGGACACCCTGAACTTCCACATCCGACACCTAGATACAGAAAACTACGAAGCGGAATACCTGGACACCCTGAACTTCCACATCCGGCACATAGATACAGAAAACTACGAAGCGGAATACCTGGACACCCTGGACTTCCACATCCGACACCTAGATACAGAAAACTACGAAGCGGAATACCTGGACACCCTGAACTTCCACGTCCGACACCTAGATACAGAAAACTACGAAGGGGAATACCTGGACACCCTGGACTTCCACGTCCGCCATCTAGATACAGAAAACTACGAAGCAGAACAGTTGGACAAACTGTCACCTAAAATACGAGGAACTATGCCGAAGCACACATATACATACACCCATATACGCGCGCTGCACACGAATGCTATTAAAAACTTAATAATTCTATATTGTTGTGAAAGCACCCTCATACTAACTAGAAATTCGGTATGAACGGTAGCTTCACGTATAAAGTGTATTTGATTGTGTTGTGTATTCGTAAATTACCAACACCATTCAGAGTACAAATAGCTAAAGAAGGCAAAGCAGTCAGCGCCATCTGTCGTGTAAAAATGGTGATGGACGGGCGAAAACGACGACGATGACGGACCTGAAATAAAATCATCTCGCTCGCCATGTGTATACATTCTGATCCTGTACACTAATCGTATTAAATTTGGTGGCAATCAATTCAGAACCCTTGATACCTAGAGTGAATGTATCAATAAAATTCTCACATACAGCCGTTCATAAGATATTTGAGTCGAAACATAGGTATAAGAGATGCTTCCATTAAAGTGTCTCGGCGGGCCGTGCCCCGTACAGCGGGTTGCCTGTACTTGGCGCGAGACCCGACCGAGTCTCTTGATGATTTCACTTATGTCTTCTTCTTTGTTTTTCTCCATATCCACCTGTATGTCTCATCTCAAGTAGGACACCTGAAGCTATCACTTATGAGAATTTGCCCTTTTTTCTGTGTTACGTCCGCGTGGAAAATCAGACTCTAGGTGCGTGGTCCATAATCAAAATGTCAGAGGACTGAACAGTGGGGTCTGGTTTTCATCACATAGCAACCCTAGGAAATGGTTATCTGGCGTATGGGTTTTGGGTCTACCGATAATGGGGTGCATCCAACGGAAAATGTTATAGAAATATTTTGTCTACGGCTTGACCGTTATTACCGTTATTTATGCGATGCACATGCGGACGTACTCGACTTTATGACTCCATGACCTTTCCTAGAAAATCCCACTAAAAACTCCTTATTCAGTTACAAAGAAGTCATCCTAGTCCAATCCTGATCCAGAAATTCTTTCACCCTTATGCAGAGTACCCCCGCCAAAATTTCCAGCACCAATCAGTTAATTTCCTTAACCACTCCACGCTCTTTTTCCTAAAAACTTCTTAACTAAACCAATAGTAATGATCCTCGACCCCACTCCGACAATCCACCCCCGCTAACTAACATCCCTAATTTTCTCTAAGACTCACTCTTATTCTCTTCCGATCCGTCGTGTAGTCAGTTTTTATTTTACTCCGCTCACTAACTTCACATTATAATTCTCAGTGTTATTTTCATCCGCTAATTTTCATAGTACCAGTCGATATTGTTTCGCTTGCTATTAAGTAGATTGCGCTTGTAGAGCTTGTTCTCTGTGCACATTCATAATAAATTTCACTCATTTGCTCACTTAATTTTGCTTCTTATATATATATATATATATATATATATATATATTGTGACGTTATTTTTGGGACGTCACAAAGGTCCCGGATTAGTTACTTTCGTTTTTCAATTTCGGGACGCATTTACGTCCCTCTTTCCAATAAAATGTTACGCAACCGGCCAAGAGCTCCAGGGTCATAGGCATTAGGGAACATTAAGTTAATATTTTCGTATACAAATATTTCATACGTCACGACCACTTCACCGGAACCGAGCCATCCGGACAGCTGGAAGCCAACGAAGGAGGATAAGCAGATTTTATGCCGAGGAACGTGGAGAGCTGCCGTGTCGACCTGACGACTCCACCCTATAAGGGACCCTACCCGACAAAGAAGACGGAGGGTCAACCCAAAAGGACAGCGCCATGGACTCCATCCTATCAATTGATATCGTCAGTACCGATAGTCCCTAGCAATGGGACTAGTAACGAGGACGAGGAGGTCCCGAGTTCCGCGAGACTCCTCGTGCTGGAGATCAACGGGCCCCTGCGTGGAGGCACCGTAACTGGCTTGCCATAGGAGGCAGAAACGACCAGACCTACCGAAGTCATCAGGATCTCAGCCACTATCGCCGAGGACAGGGCAGGAATCTCATCGCCGCCAGAGGCCACTGGACACCCCGAGCTACGGCAACGAGGCCGTGACTACGTTCCGCGTGGCTAGCGAACTTACGACCTGGACGTCAAAGTGTTGCGTTTAGTCCGCGATTGGAACTTTTATTTTACGCCGTCCTTCCGAGTACTATGTATCGTTTCTCAAAGGAAGGCTCCGGCATCTACCGAATATTATCGAAGTCCGTCTCGTAGGGGTAAGGCGATTGAGCCACAGATGTCACTCGTGTATTATATCGTGTGTTTTTATCGAGGAATAGTCCAACGGCATGACTTTTGTAACGGCGTAGTAATACGAGTATTGTAAATCCTCCCGAGGATCTAATTGGCTATCTAAGGGCACTACTTTTGATTGTTGGTGGGGACGCGAGTCCCAGCCCTACAGTGAACTTTGCGTAGAGAACATTCTTGTCTGAGTTACCACCGTGGTCGGGTGCGAATTTTGTATCGTCAATAGTTTCAATAGTACCGGTAAGCATCTTGTAACGAGTCACGAAATCTTTTCCACACAGTTAACTTTCCTATCGTTTTCGCGTTCGCGTTTTTCCCAGGGCCTCCGCCTATGGATGATTTCGGTATCGCTAACGTGGAAAAGATTCCGTGTATCGCCTAAATTTCTCTGTTGAATTGTTATTTCTTGATTTTGTAATGTTTTCTTAGCGCAAAAGTCTCGTGACCCTGGAGACCTAACAGACAGAATCCGCGAGTTCTCGCCTCACGAGAACGCGTGTAGTGTATCGTGTTTGTCTCGCTTCCCGAGACTTCACGTAGCGTCGCGTGTGTCCCGCTTCACGGGAGTTCACGTATCGTATCCAAAAGTTTCGTAAAAGAATTATTTTAGATTTCGTTTGATTTGCCTAAATTGTTATTAGTTACCTTTATTTGACTTGTTTCGAAATTATTATTTGTTAATTGTTGAAATTCTCAATCGTCCTGAATAAAAGGACACCTGTTATTGTTTTCTATTCCGAGGTTCTCATTCTCCTAATCAAGTCCCTTACCAACACCTCGGTGATCCCTGCCCCTCTACCATCTCGCGAATTATCTGTGCTGGTCGGTGGCACTTTCTCCGTCCCTTCTGGAATTATTTTGCAGATTTTGTATCGTGACGCAAAGGTGCGTCTGGCGCCCAATCGGTCTTTGTCGGTATCGTATTCCAGGGGGATAGGGGTTTATAATTTGTCGACGGAAAATCAGCTGTTTTGCTACGAACGGCTCGAGTAGTTGAATTCGGTCATAATTCGAGGAAAGAATTTTCGTCACAATATATATATTGTGACGTGAATTTTGGACAATCCACGCCACAAACGACCCGCCAGTATAGGGATTTAGTGATTCACTGTTTTATGCTCCAAACGTCAGTCCTAGGTTAAGACGCACAGATTACTTTAGTATTAAGTAACCAGCCTGTCGTCCGCTTTTATGTTTCTTTGCTTGGTTTTATTTGCATACTGCTTGCTTTCTTTTTCTTTTTCTTTCTTTGGGTATTGTATAACGCTTTGGTGAGCCGCATTGGTGTAAGAGCGGGTGGACCGACGACGAACAACGGGGGAAGGGAGGAAAGAGGCGCTGATTTTGGTGACCCTTGGGGACCGACTGCCGCCGCTGCACGAGGAGTGGATGCTGCACCAAAGGAAACCAGAGAGTTCCTGAGTACCCGGGATGGGGCTCAAGCTTTCGTCTGCCGGCCGTCCAGCTGGGACGCCCTACGATCGACGCCGCCTTCGCCGCCGACCAGGAGTTGACGTGTCCTCCTCGTCCGCCGCAAGGCCGCGAGAATATCTACGGCGGGCTCATGCCGATGTACCGCCGGAGACAGGGAGGGAGAGCAGCCAGCACCGCAGGCTCCCGCGCTCCCTGGGCTACGAACGGACCGCAGCACCCGAAGACTCCCGAACGTGCCGCCGACAGCTTCGGTCATCTTCGTGACTAGCGATGATCCTCACCGCGAAAATCCCCTTAAGGAATTAATACGTTTGAAGTTCGATGTATTGTCACGGTTCCGCCAGCGCCGAAATAATGTAAATAGTGGGGGTCAAGAGGTCTCGAGCTCAGTGAAATTAAACGAGTACTTCACTTACGTTTGGAGCTTATTAGCGAGTGGTCGCAGTAGGGAAAGTCAGTAAGCATAGGGCAGTCAAAAGAAAGTACGGATAACGGAAAAGAGATAGACTAAAAATTAGAGAAGGAAGGAAGGAGGGAAGGAAGGAAGGAAGCCCGTCTGGCTCTTGATACCCTAAAATACGCACTTTGCCGCTACTAGATTTGGTGAGACCCTTGATTACCCTTATAAAATTGGCGAAATAATTTCTTTGTGTTAGTGAAAAGGTACCGCCTAGGCCTTCAGCCTCAGCGGACGTATCTCCGATTTTGAGAGTCCCGATGCGAATGTCTTTCCGCATCGGGCTAGCAAAAAGGACGATAGTGCTGGGCTTTGCGAATTAGTGATACTTCGATAATTTAATGTTTGTTGGATTTTTGCCGCATGAGGCCCTAAAGTAAGCTCTCTAGACTGGAATCTGTCTCTAAATTAATTTTTCTTCGATAGTAATACCTGTCCTTAGCGCCGCGCTTTCAGGCGATATTTCATAGTATAATCTATTGATGTCTCGCATCTTCTGGTTACCGTTTATTGTTTATAGATTTGTCGAATTATTTAACGGCTGAATTTTGAGCGCCCTCTGGCCTAATAGAATCTTAGCAACTCCTTTGTTCGCGAGATACACGCTCGACCTCGCGGCGACCGCGTGTGTTTTCGCCGGCCGTTTTGCCGTTCCTTCTGAACACGGCCGATTAATAATTACACTGAGTATTTTAGAATAAATTTATTGTATCCAAAAGAGTTTGAAACCGGCAACTATAGGATGCTTTTAGTGATAATTATTATATTTTATGCTCTCGCTATTTATGTGATTTCTTGGTGTTATTTATTCTGTATTCTGTATTTGTCGCGTGCTTTTCTGTTACTCTTCGACTCTCCGCGTTCTGCGATGGACTCTTTCCTATTCGCGTAAAGCTCTCTTAACATCTAGAGAATTGTAGTGACGAGTACGTCGGATTCTTTGTTCGCGATTCTGATTATTCGCGTGTCCTTTCGCGCCCGTCAGTCGTAGTATTTATTTAGTGCCGTTTGTGAAAATCTCAGAGTACTTGGTTAGTGATACGAAAAATAATCTAAAGTCGAATTACTAGAGACGGCCCTGTGCCGCGAGCGCGTCACGAGCCTCACCGCTCCCCGCGAATCCACGGTAAGCCCGCGCCTACAAACTCGCCGAGCTCGCCGCTCACGCGTGCGCCGTCTACCGCGCGATAGCCGCCGTGCTACTCTAGGCGAAACGCCGTAGATCTTTGTACGCCCGATAATACCTTATTATAAACTATTGTAACGTTTTACGAGAGTGCAATTTCGTATGCTCCTTATGAGTGTACGAAATGGGAGGTAGGTAAATGCTCGGGGCTGGCGGCTTTAAGAATGTAGGCGACACAGGTGGGTAAAGTATAATAAAATAATAAAATTTTATTAAATTAATCGATAAGAAGTATACAGGATTGACAATCGGTAATTATTCCGTAGTGATCGATAGTCGGTATCGTAGGGAATCGTATGATCTAGGATTCGGCCTATGTTTATTTTTCTATCCCTGTCTCTCTCTGACCTGGACGTGAGGTTCAGAGGACCTGCCTGTATTGGTTCGCTAATCCTAGTGGCGCTTAGCCTACCTAAGGAATGTGGCACTGGGTGCGACGCAACTACCTAAGGCGCGGATGAAAGATATAACATAGCCCGACCTAACGTTTCTGCGGACGATCTCGGTGATCTCCTTAGAGCCGTGACAAATTTTCCCTACGAGACGGTCTATGCGAAATAGCGAATGCTAATTTGCGGTAGCCGTTGACAAGATTTCACACTGATATGGATAATAATATGCTCTGTCCCATCGGGCATAAATCGAGCTGATTAATCTTTACTGGTTATCTTTTTTTTAGTTTAAGTTGTAATCTTACTGACGTTTTTAACTGATGTTTTTGACTAACTTGTAGGGATGACCGATATTTTCCGATTAATCGAAATATCGATATCATTTTTGTTGATAATCGATTATTTCTATCGATGTTATCAAAACTCGATATATCGATTGTTGATTTTTTTTCTCGAAACATCGAGAATATTTAAAAAATGCTGAAACAGATCGTTTCAGATCATTTAGATCAATTTAGATGTAAATAATCCTGCAATAATGAATGTAAACGAAGGTAAGATACATTTTTTTGTTAACAATCGATAATTTACAGATACATATCAAACAGATATAATGGAAAGTTGCATTCAACTATTTAATATATGACGTGATGTTCTCAGAATATAAACTTAACCTTGAACTTATATTTGTTGTTCATATGCAGAAACGGATGAAAGGCGATTCATAATATGGTTTCGAATCAATGAGCAGGAGCCCTTTGCAATAACCGGTTTGAATACAAAAATGTATTCAAGGCTGAAGCGTATATTTATAATGATTCTAATTAATGAATTTGATATTGAGAATTACTTTAACTATTGTTATATCATTATAGGTAACAACGAGGAAGCCTATACCTTTGAGCCTATACTTATGTAAATAAGTTAACAATTTATGTATTTCATAATACGTCATATGCGTACATACATTGAACTATTCCATATCTCCTCATCTACAAAATCAATCAAAAAAAAGTATTCAATTTTGTATTTTCCCGCCAATTTGAAGTATCGATTATTTATATTTAATCGATTTTTTTAGAGAACATCGATTAATTATTAATCGACGATCTCAAAAATCGATGATCTGATATCGATGTTTTTTTCCAACATCGGACATCCCTACTAACTTGGTAAGCTTCAAATGCCGTATTTCATGAATTGTAATCCGATAGTTGTTAGAGGGAAGCGCTAACCACCTATCGGATTGTCTTGGGACTATCTTCCCGAATTTGTACTTTCGGGATATGTTTTCCATCTGCCGGCGCGTGTTTATACTAGCCGCGTGTCCCGGTCGTCCCATTGTAACGTGTGCGCTCTCAGTGCCGCCGCACTGAGAGGTTGATCGTTTTGTAACGTTACACTATGTCTGAGTTTATGGTCGAATATTAGTTGTCCGATTGATGTTAGTGGACTCGTTCCGCATTGTTAGCGTCTTTTGCGTTAATCTTTCCGCGTTAGTTTAAGTCAAATCTTTAGTGTAATATTTCCGCATTTCAGTAAATCCCTCAGAGCGTGTTATTTAGTTTGGCGAACCTAGTATTCGTGTAATCAGTAAACTTTGCATTTTTGAATTATATAGAGTCACCCGTTCGAAGTTCAAACGATGTAATTCGTTAGTAGATTTCCTTACTTATGTTCCTGCGTTTGCTTATATTTCTATTGCTTGCTTATCTCTACCTACGCTTTTCTTTCCGCATATATGTTATAGTCATTTCCTTAGATTAACTTCACTTTAGTTTATATAGAATCATTTTTCTTGGCTTTGTTAATTTAGTATACGACTTTTGGTATTTTGACTTGATTTGCTCTGCACCGCTCTGGTTTAATACTTTATCTTGCCGCATGTTTCTGACTTATATGAATTTTCCTTTGGCTACATTTTCTAATTGCTTCTGATGACTTATTTTAAAATATAGCTCTGGTGCGTTAACTTATTATTGTGCTTTTCCTATTTTCAATTGCTATACCTCTGTTCCCTGCCTGAACGCCACGACGCTTCCGTCTAGCTAGCCACCGGACAGGGCATTTGGTGACTTTTTGTTTAGCGACTCTCTCTCCTCCGCTGCTTAGTGGACATCTTACGGATCGGCCATTGTCCTTTGGTGCATCTCGTAGTGAGATTAGGTTAGTGACTTTGTGAACGGGAGGCGCGTCTTAGGACCGTTGGCGTCGCCCCCGGATCCGTTAGAAATTTGGTGATACCTTTGAGAGCGAGAGGCCCGTCTTAGGTTGTTGGCGTGGCCCTCGTGTCCGTTATATTAGTGTTTAGTTTTAGTGTAACCCGGCCGATTCCGAATTGGGTAAAATTTAATTAGTGACAAAGAGAGTGCGTTGCACTCGTGGTACTCCCGCGAGGGATACCTGGCGCCCAACCCGTGAATTCGTGTTGGTGATAGGAGGCAGAGAGAGAGGACCATTGCGGGTCGTTTTTGCTGGCGTAAAATATATTGGATCCTTCGGGGAAAGTTGTTCTGTACGTCGCAAAATTTGGCGCCCAACGTGGGGCCCGAGTAAGTTTTTTTTTTGGTAGTTTTACGTCGCAATATATATATATATATGTATATAATCTAAAACCAACCTCTTGTACATCGCAAACATCTTCGACGACCATAAACAGCAGAAGCAAGGTAAGCATACTCAAAATATTATTGGTGACGGTACTTCTTAATTGTGTTGTATAATCATAAATGTTAGATTTTCCAAGTTCAATTATTTAGTTGGTGACGGGTTTTCATCTGTTTAGAAGCTTTAAAATCAATCCTATTAAATATCCAGTACAATTCATCCTTCCCTTGCTAATTAGAGGCATAGCCCAATCCCGAGTAAAGTGCGCAAGCATTGACTCAAAACAGGGCAAATTAATAGTATATTACGGTTCGGTAAAGGCACCAGTCTAAAGCCTCCATTCTAGTTCGGACGTAACATCTGCACTTTCAAATAACCAAATTTCGGCTCATTGCACCGCAGTTTGTAAGAAGTTAAAATTACATGTCGCTATATAACCATGTTATTCGTTACGTTGCAGCGTTTTGCTACTTCCGGTGGCAAAGCTACACAATACTTGTCGACTCCTGATCTTGTAAGAAATACGTCAAATTGAAAAAATGGTCCAGGAGAGAAATGCAAAAACACGTATCCCTTTTTCTCGTCGCAAGAATAAGTATACCAATTTGCAGCCATTTGCGACTTTCGGTGTAAAAGTTAGAGAGCACTTGCCGACTCTGGATTTCGTAGAAATAGTCGATTTCGAAATCTGTGTCCAGGAGAACGAAGACTCCAAAATCTACGACGAGGAACACGAAGACTCCAAAATCTACGTTCAGGAACACAAAGACTCCAAGTTGTAAGGCGAGGAACACGAAGATTCCAAAATCTACATCCAGGATCACGGAAATCTACATCAGTAATACTTCGGTTTATGACTTTTAGTAAAAAATGGCATTGGAATATGTTTCAGCAACCTTGTACGGGTTTGCGTCTGACTGAACGCTTACCTCAAAACAATTGTGAATCGTGAGTTCGGCGTGAAGCTGTTGCACGAAGCTAAGGTATTCCACCAGTATTAGGAATTTGTCAAAAAATTATATAATTTCGAACGCAAATATCTCCCTTATTATGTGTGCAATCCGTCCGATTTTTTTTCATCTGTATTATTTTTTCTTGCTCTACAACTTTTGCATTTAAATTTTTTCAATACCATTTGAAATGGCGAAGATAATTTTTTTTTATTGGCGACCGGAAGTTAAGCGAACAATAATAATATGCCGATTCGATGCGCAATCAAAAAATATTCAATGGTCGTGATATCAGATTTTCGAAATTGTGCACCATTTCACTACAAATCTCAAACGTGCATCTTAGCTGACACACTTTGTATAAACAAAATATCACCAATACAGAAAACTGAAGTTATCATTTTTGCGCTATTTCATCCGCTTACCGCAATTCTTTGATATGCAGCTATTATCACAATGAGTAATGAGATCTGTGTTTGTCAGTGATGAGTCATTTTTAATGACTTTCGTTCGCAAAAACTATATATTTGTAACGTTGAGTGTAAATAGGTATAGAGTTGTGGAGGACGTTGTGGGGGTATGTCAAAGCATATACTATAGCAAAATTGTAGTTCCAATCCCGGCGGGTAGTTGGCAACCCAAAAAGTCTATGGAGATCAACCTAAAAGAAATGTAGAATTGTAAACTAGCCTTAAAAACGCGCAGCGACGAAAAAACACTAGCGCCACGGCTAGGCGTAGCGTTAAAGGCCCAGTCACACTCGTCAAACGCGCGTTCGAACGCGAACGCGTGCGCGGACGCAAAGGTTGGAACACATGTAATGTAATGCGACAAGTCAAGCTGGCATTGAACGCACGGTCAGACGTGCGTTCGAGCGCAGCGTTTTGCCCATTTTATAATTTTGTGTCTACGCGCACGCGTTCTCTCAGTAGTTTCTCATCTAAACTTCGTACTTTTTATGGTTAAGAATTCAAACAGTTTTGCTCATGTGACTTTATTTCAAATGTTATGTGTGATCTTATAGTAAGGTATTACATTAATGACAATTTTTGAGTCGTACTTTTACCATAGATAACAATTGATCAAACATCTGTGCATCCATACGTGTATATCGGAAGAACTGTTCTTTGTCATGTTCCTTCATTTCAAGAAATAAATTCCAATATTCGCCTTGCTGCTTTCTCAACCTATTTATTGGTAGAACTCCCCATCTACGACTTCTCGTTCGCAGCCATAAAAGTAAAGTTAGTGCAAGAAGAATATTGTTTTCTTCTAAATCCCAAGCATACATCTAAAAAATTAACAATTTTTGTATTATAATTGCATGCCATTTATGCGACTTACTAATAAGAAGCAATGGGAAATTGACAGAATATAAAAGAACATTCAGAAATTTTTACAACCGAATATACATAATAAAATTTTAATTAAATTCTTAAATTAATTTCTACGTACCTTTCAATTATTCCTTCCTTACTTTTCAATGCTTCAATAATTTAAAGGTTAGCTGTCAACAACGTAGCATAACACATGCACTCTAGTGGACTTACGTATAAACGGCTTTGCGTCGGACGAATGTGACTAGGAACGCATTAAACTGCGATTGCGTCCGCGCACGTTTGACGAGTGTGACTGGGCCTTAAGTAACACACTCTTACTCCTATTACTTACTTCGCGGCATTGCTCAGTGTACAGTCAACCGCATTAATGGTGACAACGGTGGACGCCGTGCGGTGAGGTAAGAGAGGAGATTTAGGAGGCGCTTGTTCGCATATCTTGGCCTATGCGTGCAACGCAGAAAGCTCTACGGTGCGAGCAAGGCGCCAGAGCGTCGCTCGGTGCATACTTGTTACACAGCACGAGTATAAGCGAGACGGCAATAGGTCTCTCAGTCGCACCTATTCACAATGCGTTAGAGAGGGAGGGAGGGAGGGAGGGAGGGTAGGAGGGAGGGAGGGTGGGAGGGACGGAGGGAGGGAGAGAGGGGAGAGAGGGAGAGAGGGAGAGAGGGAGAGAGGGATTGATTGATTGGATTTATTAATGCCATAGCAATGCTTTTTTGGCAAGGTTGAAGTACAAGCGGTATTAAATACTGATTGTTATAGCAATCGCATACAAGTGTTAATAGTATAATAATATCCAAAGAACATGAAGAGAAAGAAGCAACTGAATACAGTTGATCAACTAAAGTAATACATCTAGATACAATAATAATCCGCGAAGAAATTAATCAAGGATGAAAGAAGATAGAAAGTAAAAGAAAAGAAATATGGAGTATAGATATACAAAAGAATTGCATTATAAGTAAAGTCTTACTCTACACTTAAAAATACTTAAAAATACTTAAAATAAGGTCCCTACACTACACTTACAGATAAAGTCGGTACGCTACATACGAAATAGAATGCTAATAAGAATGCTAATAAGAACGCCTGAGACGTTAAGCTACGCCACCTAACTCTTGTACCTCTAGCGAGAAAAGGTGAGAGAATAATAATTTTTTAAAAATAGAGAGAGAAGGCACAAGAGTGATGTGTGCCGGGAGGGATCGCCAGAAATATAACGCAGAGAGGTGGAATGAGTCGCGGTAAGTAGTGGTGCGATGGTGGGGAATTTCATACTCAAGGGCTGGTGATAAAAGTCTATTCGAGCAACGATTAGAGGAACTACGTCGAATGAAGAGATCGTGAAGATAGGAAGGGGAGTTCATATGAAAAGTACGGTAAGCAAGAATGCCAAGAAAATAATTTCTTCTACTCGTCACTGACAGCCATTTGAGACGATGTCGGTATGGAGTTATATGCTCATCTCTCCTTAAATTAAAAATGAACCGAATCCCAACATTAATGAGTTGCTGAAGCTGTACATCAAGATAGGTGGAGCAGCCCAGAAGAAGAATGCAGCAATAGTCGAGGTGAGGGAAAACTAGTGCAGAAACAAGCTTGATCCTAAGATCACGAGATAAAGAATTTTTATGATACTTTAGCTTGAACAATGTGAAATGCACTTTTTGTGAGACTAGAGCAACATGTCTGTTCCACGACAGGTCAGAGCTCATGGTGACACCAAGATTACGTACTGAATCGACGACTGGTAACTGGATATCATTGATGAATACTGGAGGGATAGGAACGAGGTCCAGGGCTCTAGTGTAAGCTTTACTACATAAGATGAGTATTTTGGACTTGCTAATGTTGAGTTTCAGTTTGTTGGATGCGGCGTACTCAAAGATACTGCGCGCGTCTTGACTGATGCGATCTAATCCCTGGTTAAGAAGGGAAGGTCGGCAAGAGAGATAAATCTGGGTATCGTCGGCAAAAATCATATGCTTGGTATATTGAAGAGACGATGCAATGTCATTGATGAACAGAGAAAAAAGAACTGGACCAAGGACGGAACCTTGCGGAACACCAGTAGTAGTGGAGACCCAGCCAGATGTGGCACGTTTGTCATCAATAATTGCCTGGGACCGTCCCGTGAGATACGAAAAGAACCAGGCCAGCACAGGCTGAGAGAACCCGATCCGTTTGAGTTTTGCGAGGAGGATATCGTGAGGCACTGTATCGAAAGCTTTGCTGAAATCAAATAAGACTAAGATGGTGACAAGTCTTTCATCAACCCCGCGACGAATATCGTCACATACCCTAATAAGGGCGGTCTGAGTACTGTGGTGAGCACGATAGCCAGATTGTCTGGAGTCGAGGATATTATGAGTGTCCAGGAAGGCCGATAATTGGTTGAGTACGATGCGCTCCAGTACCTTGGAAGGTTCACATAGGTTAGCAATGGGCCTAGTATCTCCAGGTGTCAACGGTGTTGAAATCTTGGCTAGCGGGCGAATAAATGCCCTCTTCCACGCGGCAGGGAAGTACGCGAGAGTGAACGAGGCATTAAAGATTTTGGCTAGGAAAGGAGCAATGACAGGTAACGCGTTTTTTAAAAAGAAAAGAGAAATACTATCCGGACCGGATGAGTGATTAATCTTTGGGAGAGAGTTGATAAGATCACTGATCATGCTAATAGTGATTGGTGTAAAAGAGAAGTAGTGCTCCGGTTGGTGAAAGAAAGAAGTTGAGCATAGAAAGTTATCTAGAGAACAAGCTGGCGCTGAGCTAGAGACAGAGGAATAATAGAGATTAAGAACATCAGGAGCGAAAAAGTGAAGAGGGGAAGAGAGATTGTTCTTAATTAAACCTAGAAGAGCAAGCTGTTTCCACATTTTAGAGGGATCCGTGATAGAGGAAAGTGTCTTGTGGTAGTGTCGTTCTTTAGCCTCTCGTATGTCTGTCGTGAGTTGATTTTTAAGACATCTATACTCCGCAAACATTGTAGCATTGCCAGATCGTTTAGCTCGTGTATAGAGGGTCCTACAATACTGAACCTTCGCCTCAAGATCCCCAGAGAACCAAGGATGTGGGGGTCTCCTGACGACGAAAGTGCTAAGCGGAGCATGTAAATCAAGTGCTTCAATCGATGAGGAAGTGAAGAAGTCCACAAGTCGATCGACATCATTTTGCGTGTCAAGAAGTTCGAGATTAGGACAATCCTTGGATCCTAACGTAGTTCTCAGAGTGCTCAGAAACTGAGGGATGTTAAAGGACTTGAAATTGCGCCTCATAAGTGTGCGTGCAACCGGGGCAGAGATGTGATCGAGCTCATAGTGCAGTGATAGAATGTCGTGACCCGCAATGAAGGGGGAATCAGATTTAGTATAGGACAGCAGCTTTTCTTGACTGTCGATGATAAACGCATCTAACCAAGAGTCGCAGGAGACGGTATGATAAGTCGGCTCAGACGGGACAAGATATAGCGATGTTGACAAGATCCAATTGTTCAGGTAGCGAGCTTCAAAGCCATTAGCTTGAAGGTTGCAATTGAGGTCACCCGATATGATAATATTCTTATAGGCATGGGTAAGTTGATTGAACCCCTGGAAAAACTCCTCAAAGAGACGCCCTTTAGGACGTCGATAGACTGAAGCAAAAAGTACTGGTGCCGATCGCGAGGACTTCGCCTCATAAACTCAGGAGAGTTCGAGAATGTGCTTGGGGAGGTAAGAAGTACCCGAGCAGATAAAGAACTGTGAATGAAGCAGGCGACGCCACCTCCTACTTTGCCTTCACGATCGTTTCTTATAATAATGTAATCAGGAATCGAAACTAACGCGTCAGAGATTCCTGAGTGCAGCCAGGTTTCGGAGACAGAGATAAGGTGAAAGAAATGTGTCACAAGGTATTGCCGGACAAAGTCAATATGCCCCAGGAGAGAGTTCGCATTGAAGTGAGCGACTTTTAAAACATGAACGTCTTGAGGCAGTGGATCTTGTATATTAGGCAGTCATACCAGTTTAGCTAAATCGGTATCTGAGTGAACCTGAATGAGAGGGGATCCGTTGTCTTTCTTCACAAAAATGCAATTACTCTTGACCCAGACAAATTTGTAGGAAGCAGCAACTGCTTTGGCTTTTGTCCGCCGAAGGAGGTCGTATTTCACAGGAGATAGAAGCTCGTTTACAAAAATATTTCCCGGAATATTAGCAGAGAAAACATCACTAAGAGGGAGATTACGCTTGGCCCGTTTTTTTACTAATAATAAAATCGCGGACACAAGACGACTTAAGTGAGACTACCAGTGACTGTGTGCCTGTGTTCTCCGCAACACTAGAGGTAGTAGAACCTGCATGCGGGGGACGAACAAGATTAGAAGCATTCCTTTTCAGCATGCTACGAATAGATAGTATGTCACCAACAAGATTAGGTACTCCTAATGCACTAAAAACCTTGAGGGCGATTTGCTCATGCGAGTCAGTTAAAGAAGCAGGAATACCTGCTATGATGAGTTCGTTTGCAGTAGAAGACTGCACGGAATTGGTAGTATTACTAGCAACAGACTCCAGGCGTTCGAGACGGACTGCGTGATCCGCTACTCTACCCTTGAGTTCAGGAATGACGGCAAGGGCGGCAGAAATTTCTGCATTGAATTTAGTCTGATAATCAATAAAGTTAGAAAGCTTGGAGAAAATAGCCTCTAAGGTCACGTTGGGTGTTAATGTTTGTGAAGTAGAAGGAAGCGGTTGAAAATTGCTTGAAAAAGATTCAGCGCCAGGATTAGCCGGCATGAGTCCAGGTTGATCGGTACTAGGCATTGCAGAAAATTGACTGATACAGCACGAACTGGCAGATTTAAATGTAATGTAGTTCCTGCTGCAGCCCGGGTGGAACGTTTTAAAGCACGTATTGCACTTAGTGTGATCTCCCGCTACTCTCTTGCCACACTTGCCACATGTAATGAGCGACATTAGGTTCTAAGCAAATATCAGTGGATAATGAAGAGACCGGGAAAGTTCGATGATAAGTGCTGACAGCGATCTTCGGTTGTGGTGGTAGATGGCAGTAGGCCCACGATGAAGAAGTCACACCGGTGGTCAATGAGATAATCCAAGTGATGGCAGCACAAGCGTAGATAACCAGGCACAGGATCGATAAATCGATAAGACTGATGATCCAGTGATAGTCGCGCATGCGTAAATCAATCTTCTAGGTGAGGATGTGCTCCGTGACAGGTTGAGGTTAGGAAGAGAGCCAATATTCACATAGCAAAAGATCCCAAAGCAGTAGGCCAGAGACATAACAAATATGCAAGCAGAAAGCGCACAAAAGACTCGCTCAAGCCTGGAACAAAAGCAGCCCGAAGGCAGACTACGGCAGAAAGTCTTCCAGGAAAAGCCACAAGCATGCAAAAGAGTGTCAGCCTACTTACAGAGAGAGAGAGAGAGAGAGAGAGAGAGAGAGAGAGAGAGAGAGAGAGAGGGAGAGGGAGAGGGAGAGGGAGAGGGAGAGGGAGAGGGAGAGGGAGGGGGAGGGGGAGGGGGAGGGGGAGGGAGAGGGAGAGGGAGAGGGAGAGGGAGAGGGAGAGATTGATTGATTATTTATTTATGCCCTAGTGATTCTTTGGGGCAAGATTGAATAATACAAAGATAACACTTACACTTGCAAGAAAATAGATTTAGGTAGGACAATTTAGAAGTACGTAAGTATACGCTTAATACTAATGATACTAATACTAATGATACTTCCAGATAATGAGTAATAAGATAAGAATTAAGAATAGAATTAAAATTAAGATTTAAGATTCAAGTAAGATTAAGGTAAAGGTTGGATGTGAGATAGTGGCTCATGGATGCGTCTGCTCTAGGGTGAGTAGGTAGTCAAAGAGCTTTATCTTAAAGGTTGCAATATTTCTATGAGCAACCAACTCAAGTGGTAGAGAATTCCATAGATAGATTCCTGCTAGATGAAAAAATTTATGGTAAGTCTCAGTTCTACGAACAGGAACAAGAAAAGTATGGAGACTGTCGGTACGAGGTGACCTTCGAAGTGTGTCATTTAATCTTACAAAAAGTTTAGTGATATAGTTGGGAGAGATAAGATGAAAAATCTTGAACATTTCTATTCCAAGAAAGTATTGTCTTCTACTTTTCACAGATAACCACTTGAGTTGGTGCCTATACGGAGTGATGTGTGTGTCACGTTTAAGACTGAATATGAACCTAATTCCATTATTAATTAGTCTTTGGAGCTTCGTGTTTAGGTCATCGGTTATATCATGATATACTAGACAACAATAGTCGAGAAGTGGGAAAATTAGTGATGACACTAGTTTAACTCGCAGGTCGAAAGATAATAAGTTTCTCCGGAATTTTAATTTATGTAACGTAAAATGCACTCTCTTTGATATATGAGAAACATGCTCATTCCATGATAAATTGCAGTTCATGATCACTCCCAGATTTCGAGCACTAGAGACAAATGGGATACTGGTACCATCTAACTTTATAGGGTTTAAGTCTTCTAAATTAATTTGATCAATGTATGATTTACTTCCAAGTATAAGAACTTTAGATTTTACTAAATTAAGGGACAGACCGTTTGTGCTAGCGAATTCTGATATTATGCTTGCATCATATGCAATGAGTTGAAGACCTCGGTTGAGTTGATTCACTGGACAGCTAAGGTAAATTTGTGTGTCGTCAGCGAATACCATATGTTTAGAGTAACAAAGTGAGGCACTGATGTCGTTAATAAATAACGAAAATAGGAGTGGGCCTAACACGGAACCCTGAGGTACTCCCGAAGTGGTGGTTAGCCAGGTCGAACACGTGCCATCTGGATTGATTACAGCTTGTGTTCGACCCGTGAGATAGGAAAACACCCATCTCAGGGCCTGATCTGAGAATCCATATTTTCTAAGCTTGGTTAGTAGGCATTGATGAGACACTGTGTCGAAAGCTTTACTAAAATCAAAGAGAATCAGAATGGTGACTTCTTTCAATTCAACACTGTGCTTAATATCATGATTGACACGTAAGAGAGCTGTTTGTGTGGAGAAGCTTCTGCGATATCCTGATTGCTAATCATCGAGAATGTTGTTGACAGTTATGAATTTGGTAATTTGACTGTGAATGATTCTCTCAAATATCTTTGAGAGTTCACATAGATTTGCTATAGGTCTAGTGTCCGATGGATGGTTAGGTAGCTTTATTTTGGAAAGTGGCCGTATAAATGCTCGTTTCCAATTTGATGGAAAGTGCGCTAGTTTGAGACAGTTATTGAGGAAGGAAGTCAACAAGGTACCTAGGTGAGGCAATGCCTTAGTAATCGAAAATAGGGGAATGCAATCAGGGCCAGAAGTGAATAGCGAAGATGGCGAAGAGGAGATTTGCGAAAGTACTGAGTCCAACGATATCTGAGAAAAATTGAATTGAGTATTACTGGAAGGAACTGATTTGATAATTTGAGATAGTTCTGAGAGAGTACAAGTAGGAGAGCGGCTAGAAATGGATGTGTAATGCGAATTCAATTCTTCAGAAGAGAAATAGTTCAATGGTGACAAGAGAGGTGACTCAATAAGGCCAAGGTTGGCGAGTTCACGCCACATTTTAGAGGGTTCAACAATGGAGGATAGTTTTTGTAAGTGGAACTGTTCTTTAGCTTGCCTTAAATCTAACGTCAATTTGTTCCTGAAAAGTCTATAACTGAGCATATCTTGAATATTATTTGATCTGCGCGCTTTACTATAAAGTTTGTTGCGATAATTTATTCTATTGGCGAGGGTGTTTGTGAGCCAAGGAGCCGGAGGCTTTGAGACGCTGAAGGTATGCACAGGGGCGTGAGCATCTAAGGACGTGGTGATGTCATGCGTGATAATGTCTACGAATGTATCAAGGCCTGCCTCGTTGTTGCTTGCTTGACTTAATACAAACGCATTCGATGCTAATAATTTAGAATTCAGAGTTGTAAGATAGTCTATCTCGGTGAATTTTTTATAAGTTCGTCGCACAATTGTTCGATTCCTGAAAGGCGGAACTTCAAAAGAGTAAGTTAGTTTGATAAAATCATGGCCATTTATGAATGGTGCTTCAGATTTTTCAAAAGAAATAACTTTATCCAGGTCATCAACTATGAAAACATCCAACCAAGTGTCTGAATAGCTAGTATGATAAGTCGGTTCAGATGGAATAATATGCAATGATAGCTGAGAAGTAATGTCTCTTAGATGATTAGGTTCATACGATGATGCGCAAAGATTACTATTAAAGTCGCCAGTGATAATTATGTTTCTGTAGTTATGAGCAAAGGTTGTAAGGGTATATGCTTATTCATCAAAGTTTCGCCCTTTCGGTCTCCTGTACATTATGGTGAGTAAAAGAGGTTCAATGTTACAACCACGTATGTCTAGAATCAAAAATTCAGGCGCATTCGAAAAACTACAAGAAGATGATGCGAGAATATATGCTTTTAGCGATTCATGGATGTAGCACGCCACACCACCACCTTCTTTGCCTTCCCTATCTTTGCGAATTAGTTGATAGCCATTTACTCGTGCTAGATCATCAGAAATGTGTGAGTGAAGCCATGTTTCAGAAATTGTGATGATGTGGAAAGAGTTGCTAGAGATGAATGTTTCTATAAGTTCGAGATGACTGAGAAGGGAATTCGCATTAAAGTGAACAATGTTAAGATAGTGGTAATTATGATTATGATTTTCGGAGCGAAAAACTTGATTGATGTTACTAATTGATGGTCATATCAGTTTGTTAAGATCAGCTTCGCACATGATTAATATTGGTTGGCTCGCTTTATCTTTTCGAACCTAGATCTGATTTCCTTTGTTCCAAACGTATTTATAAGAAGTGAGTTTTGCTTTTTCTTTAACTCTGCGCTGTAAATTATAAATTTCTGAAGGGAGTAGTTCTTTAAGGAAAATAAGAGGGAGAGAGGGAGAGAGGGAGAGAGATTTTTTTTTTTTTTTGATTGATTGCTTTATTATGCCTTAGCACTGCTATAAGGCAAAGTAGGTAAAGAACGGTTTACTAAACTAAACATAAAAGTAGTGACAATGAAAATGAAGATAGTAGTGGTGGTATTGGTGATAATGGTTATAATGATAATAGTAATATCACTAAATAAGATAAAAATAATAATAGCAATAGTGATGTATGCATGGTGATAATAAAGAAAAGAAAAAGACAAGCACATGCAGTTTAACTGATCTGAATATCGCATAGATATTGAGTATGGTTGAATGTGATAAAGAGCTTAATGATGATAATGATATATTATAGATTATAAAATGAGAAATAATAATAACAATAACAATGAAATACTAAAGAAAATGGTGTATGCCAAGTCCTTTGGTGGCTAACAAGATATGTACTATAAAACTAGTTCATGCATAGAGTGCTACAGAATTCATACATCTGATAACATGCATTGTGAAATAAAGAGGATTGAGCAATAGAAATACAATAGAATAGAATAAGAATAAGAATAATATCTAATTTCTAATGAAGCTTAATAATAATAACTTATAGGTATTTTATACCTAATTGGATACTAAGATAATTACATGATCAGCAAGTTAGATTAGATTAAATTAAATCATAGATACCAGTTCAAAGGACGGGTTCATTTCTCTCTAAATCTAAAAGATACATGAATAATGAAGATTTGAAGGTTGGGAGTGAAGAGACACTCGTGATGTTAGAGGGTAACGAATGCCAGAAGTAGACAGCAGAAATTTGAAAGGAGTTCTGGTATGTAGAAGTTGAATAATTTGGGATGTGAAAGGCTGGTGTAGGAAGTCTGGGTGAATGTCTAGTTCCATCATCTTGTCTTACGAATAATTCGTTAATATAGGGTGGAACAAAGCCATAGATTAGGCGATGAGTCGCGGTGCCAAGAAAATACAAGCGACGACTACGGACAGACAACCAGTTAAGCCGATGACGGTAAGGGGTGATGTGCTCGTCCCTCTTTAGTTTGAAAATGAATCTGATGCAGGTATTAGCTAGTACTTGGAGCCTGTTGTTCTGCTCTTTTGATAGGTCATGGTAAACGAGACAGCAATAGTCAAAGTGAGGAAAGATAAGTGTGGAAACTAGTTTGGCTTTAAGCTCAAGAGAGAGAGCATTTTTGTGGAACTTAAGCTTATGCAATACACTCCAAACTTTTTGACTTATATGCGAGATATGAGACTTCCAAGACAAGTTTGCAGAGATATGAACACCCAGGTTTTTAGCTTCATTGACTAGGGGAAGAGTAATACCGTTGATAATAATCGCCGGTAGATTAACATGATCAATTGATGTGAGGTAGGCTGAGCTGCCTAATACCAAAATCTTCGATTTAGCAATGTTGAGTGATAGGTAATTTGAATTTGCATAATTAGCTATGGCTATAACATCCTCATTTAACTTGGTAAAGCCACTACGAATGTCATGCGGGTCACACTGCAGATAAATTTGGGTATCATCAGCAAATACCATATAGTCGGAGAATTTTAAGCAATCACTGATGTCATTTATATACAATGTGAATAAAAGTGGGCCTAGAACTGATCCTTGGGGAACCCCTGCGGCCGTATTGAGCCAATCAGAACAGTTGTAGTTATCATCAATAACTGCTTGGGATCTATTAGTAAGATACGAATGAAGCCAAGAGATTGCAGAGTCGGACAAGCTAAGATTCTTCAGTTTGGCCAAAAGATGTGAATGACAAATAGTGTCAAAGGCCTTGCTGAAATCGAAGAGGACTAGGATAGTTAGTTTCTTGTTTTCGATGCCTAATCTAATGTCGTCAGTGACCCGCAATAGAGCAGATTGAGTACTAAATCCATGGCGGTATGCAGATTGTCTTTTATCTAGGATGTTGTTGGATTCAAGAAAGTGGAGTAGCTGCTTGTGGATGATGCGTTCAAAGATTTTAGAAAGCTCGGATAGATTAGCTATTGGTCTTGTGTCAGACGGTGAACATGGAGGGTTTACTTTCGACAATGGACGAATGTACGCTCGTTTCCAGACAGAAGGGAAATGAGATGATTCGATAGACTTGTTGAAGATCAATAGCAAATGTGGAATGATCTGTGGAAGGGATTTAGTGATGCAGAAAATAGAAATATCATCAGGTCCCGCGTTGAGTGAAAGTGACGAAATAGAGAGAATAGTCCTATTAATATCAGTCAAGGATATGCAAGAGAAGGAGAAAGATTGACCAGAGAGATTGTGATTCGGAGGAGAAAGTGGTGGGGGTCCAACGAAGGTGTGATTAGAACCAGTGGAATTAGAAACATAATGCATATTTAATTGATCGGGTGTGAAAAAGTGTAGCGGCGATACTGATTTAATTTTCGCTAGACCAAGGTTAGCTAACTCCTTCCACATTCTACTAGGATCGGTGATAGAACTGAGTCTATTGAACTGGTATCTGTCTTTAGCATTTCGCAGATCCGCAGTGAGGTTGTCTCGATATGATCTGTAAATTTCTAAACCGAGCAAACTGTTTGCACGCTTCGCTTGCTTATAAATAGCGTTTCTGTGTTTGATGCGAGCTAATAATTCAGGTGAGAGCCATGGGGTAGCTGGTTTCGACACAGAGAAATGTCGAAGTGGGGCATGTATGTTGAACACGTGTGACACACAATCGATCACAGAGGACGCAAACGAATCAACTTCGTCTTGCAGAGATGGACACTCCGGGGCACTTAATTCAGGCAGAGGTAGCGAGTTTTCCAGATTGCTAAGAAAATTACCCTCGTTGAAATTTTTCATGTTTCGACGCCTGAGAGAGCTTTTATTGGTAATGTTAGTATCAAAAACATAGTCGATAGCAATTAGATCATGGCCATTTATAAATGGGGCATCAGATTTATAAAAGGAAAGTAATTTATCACTACTATCAGTTATGATCACGTCAAGCCAAGAATCGCAAGTACTTGTATGGAATGACGAACCAGTTTCAACCAGGTGTAGAGAAGATGAAGAAATAAATTCCTGAAGGTGCTGAGTTTCAAAGCAGGCTTTGTGAATATTAAAGTTAAAATCGCCTGAGATAACAATGTTTTTATACGCATGAGCAAACCGATTAAAGACTGATATAAACTCGTAAAGGAGGCGACCAGTGGGCCTGCGATAGACAGATGTAAATAGTAATGCATCTAAATTTGAAGATTTGACCTCAAACATAATGTATTCGGGCGAGTTGGTGAAAAGACTAGGTGAAGTATGAAGAATATTAGTCTTCAGAGAGTTATGGATGTAGCATGCAACTCCAGCCCCTTCCTTACCTTCACGGTCATTGCGGATTAGATAATAATTAGGTATGCTAACCAATACATCTTGTATATGAGAATGTAGCCATGTCTCCGAGATAGATATAATGTGAAAGATATTTTCCGCTAGTAAGATCTTAATTTGCTCTAGGTGAGCTAATATGGAGTGTGCGTTAAATTGAGCAATTTTGATGTGAGATAGTGTTTTAAATGGAGCGGAAACACCAGTAGATGAAGTTGATGATATATCCGTGTTAACGTTGCTTAGTCAGGCTAGTCTATCTAACAAGGGGACCCTCAGGTAGCCGGGTCAGGGATTTTTTTCATATTTATGGTACATAAAGTTCAGACCCCCAATAACACATGAGCAAAGCCATTCGACCCAATATTCAGGCATTTTCGAGAAAATCGATTTTGAAAATATTCGAGTACCGTATATCTCTTAGATGTAGACAATGGAAGCAGTGAGGCCGTGGCTCAGTGGGCAGCGCGTCAGCTTAATAAGTGCAAGGTTGCTGGTTCGAGTCTCCCTGCATGCGTGTTACATCCCAAAGCGGATCTACTCAAATAAATGCAATTGGTAAATTCTTTTCGGCACATCGAACTTTTCGATTGCCTCATGTAATTCCTAGAACGCTGAGTAGCAGGCCACGCGCTCACACTACATGCCAGCGCGAGGAATGAAGCAAGACTCTTTTTGCAAGATCATCAATATTGCGGTGCATTATCCCCAAAATTGGAGCTAACGCACCTGCAGTATTCGGAGCTAATAGGCAGTCTTTCGTGAATCCTGGCAACAGACGGAACTCCTCTAAGAGTCACCGTCTAAACCATCGAGTCTTGCTTGTTCCTCAGCTGATAGTATTTTACGTGTCTTCGGATCCTTGTGACCAAGCCTTCCCACCCGAGGGCCAGGGAAGTCATCGCGGTGTGCGTTCTATTAAATCTATCGCGAGTGTAACAACAGGCGTCGGCTTGCCCCGAAAGAACTCAGTGAAGTGCCAAATCAACTGTTTCAACTAATCAACCACTGTAAGCCAATTTATTCTACTTATAATAAATAACCAATCTCTATACCGTCGCTCTCATTCGTTGGCATTACATCCCCCAATTCCACAGGAAACAGATACGCCTAGCGTTAAATGGTAGCCCACAATTAGATATATCTACGCCCTAGCAGTTTCACTAGCTAAGGCTTAACAAATTGGTGGCAGCGGTGGGATACCATAACTGTTTTCTGCCCAATTTATATATAACCAAAAATGCCAGACGATACTACACACCCTGGCAATCTAACTAACCCTCTTGACAGTTCGGCATATCTGGACTATTTAGCAACTAAAGATGCCATTGATAAAATACCGAAATACGATGGCAAAAATTATAGATTCGGGGATTTCGATACCGAAATTAAAGCCTTACAGCAGGGCTTACCCGCCGGAGCTGAGACAAGGCTTATCAATGGAATCCTTGGCCGCCTGCGAGGACGGGCTAGGACCCATGTAGAAGGCAAATCTTTCGTCACAGTCAAATCCCTTTTAAAAAGTCTAAGAGAAAAATTTGCTCCTGACCATGACTACGAACATTATCGCAGCCGACTCCTAGATGCCCGAATGAGAAGCGACGAAGACGTGTCTGATTTCTACTCGCGTCTTCAACGCTATATTCGACGAGCTGTTAGCGAAGTCGAAGAAACAGACGGTGCCAATGAGGCAGCCAGCACCAAGAGACGACTTGAGGCTCGTGCTCTTGATGTGTATATAGATGGCCTGCCGAACGGAATAAGACCATACGTTCACAGCCGTGATCCGGCGACCTTGAAGGATGCCTGGGAGCTCGCATTAAAGGACGAAAAGCGTTCCCGCGCTCGTTCCCGGCGCAAAGAAAGTACACCTCGGGACGAAAGGATGTCGCACGCGGGTCAGTATAACGACAGTTCTTCGGAAGGCGAATATCGTTCCACGTCGCGTGATAGAGGTTTCTCGCCGCGTCGACGGGTATACACGATCGGTGCCGACCGCTCTCTATGCAAGGCATGCCGCGAATGTGCTTGTCGACCTCAACAGCGTGAGCCGCGAATCAGAGGTCGAGGAGACAGTAGTTCGCGTGAAAGAAATCGCCGTAGAAATAGTTCAGCTGACAGGCGAACACCGGAACGTAAATCCCTACGCTTTAGGGACCCTACCCCTCCTACCAAGACGAGCAACGACAGGAACCCTTCTTTAAACGAGGAAGCTGGTCGCTCGAACGACGCGTCCGCGACCAATCCTTCGAAACCGCGTCTAACCCCTGCAACGAAATTCCAGTCCTAACCGTCAATCTGCAGAGAATCGCCAGACAGCCCAAGGCAGTCATCGAAGCGGAATCACCGGACTTAAGAGCCGCAAAACCCAAGCTGTTAACCGATTCCGGGGCGGTAGTAAACATGATCGAGGTTAACGCTCTTCGCGGAAACGTCATGATTAATGAGGATGAGCGCGTACGAGTGCACGGAATTTCGGACAACGAGTCATCAGTACGATTGCAAGCAATAGGGACCGCGACAATCGAGTTGTTCTCACAACCAGTGAAGTTCTATGTCTTCCAGGGCACCCTCCCCATGCCTGGTGTGGGTCTTCTGGGAGAGGAATATCTAGAACAAGAAAAGGCCGAAATTTCCTACAACCACAATGCTCTACTTATCGCAAGTCGACCCACGCGTCCCATTCCATTCATTTGTGACAGGAGTTATTTTATCTCTGGAGGATACACTACCGGCGCCGAGAAAGGAATGACCGTGTCAACACCTGATACTGCTGCGCCAGCAGTTGATCACGTGCGCTCGGATTGTACGGTGCGAGTTCCCGCTCGAACACGCCAGCCAATATCAATAAACGTAAGGAATTCCAAAATCAAAGAAGGTTATCTCCCTCGGCTTCCGATGGAAGAAGGCATTTTCATAGGCGAAGCTGCCGTTACTAACCATGATGGAATCGCCTACGTCATGGCAGTCAACACTACGACGCAAGACGTGGAAATCTCCATCCCTCCTCAACAACTAATTCCGTTTGAGTATCGTGGCCCACCGGAAGAAATTTCTGACTCCGATTCAGTCGACGAAACGACTATCGCCGGGAAAGATCGGGTTTCCGCCGTGTTAGCTGTACTGAGCACTGACCACCTCAATACCGAGGAACAAGAACACGTGCGCACACTAGTGACTGCGTTCCCCGATCGCTTTAACCTACCAGGCGACAAACTGGGCCGTTCAAATTTGATGCGTTGCACGATTCCTACTGTCGACGACGTCCCAATTAACACCCGACAATATCGGTACCCCGTTGTTCACAAGGAGGAGATTAACAGACAGATGGACAAACTTCTGAAGGACGGAAAAATCCAACCGAGCGCTTCACCTTATAACTCTCCTCTATGGATTGTTCCGAAGAAACCGGATGCCAACGGAAACCGCAAATGGCGTGTGGTCATCGACTACAGAGCGCTGAACGAAAAAACTCTTCCGGACGCATATCCTCTCCCAAATATCACTGACATCCTAGACCAGCTGGGAGGAGCGAAATATTTCAGCATCTTTGACCTTGCCAGCGGGTTTCATCAAATTGAGATGGATCCTAAAGACCGCCCTAAAACCGCGTTCTCGACACCGGAAGGGCACTACGAGTTCACCGTCCTCCCGTTTGGACTTCGCAACGGACCGCCCGTTTTCCAGCGACACATGAACATTGCACTTTCCGGACTCCATGGCATCGAACTCTTCGTTTATCTGGACGACATCATCGTCTACGCACCCACTCTCGAAGAACACGGACGCAGAGTTAGGAATTTGCTGACGCGACTTCGGCAAGTCAACCTAACGCTCCAAACAGAGAAGTGCCAATTCCTTCGCTTGGATGTGACGTATCTCGGACACATTATATCCAGCGATGGAGTGAGACCCGACCCAATGAAACTAGAAGCTGTAAAGAAATATCCACCTCCTACTAACGTCACCGAAGTGAGGCAATTTCACGGATTTGCCAATTATTATCGTCGCTTCATTAAGGACTTCGCTATTTTGGCCAAACCCCTAAGTGACCTGCTAAGGAAGGGCCGTAAATTCGAGTGGACCGAGAAGGAGCAAAAGAGCTTCGAAGACCTTCGTGATGCGCTGTGTGAGCAACCTGTTTTACAGTATCCGGATTTCAGTCAACCCTTCGTCCTCGCCACTGACGCATCAGACGCAGGACTTGGAGCTGTACTTAGCCAAACTATCAACGGAGAAGAGCGCCCTATAGCCTACGCTTCTCGTTCTCTGAAGCCAGCAGAAACCCGATACCATAGCAACGACAAGGAGTGCCTCGCCGCTGTGTGGGCAATCGGGTATTTTAAACCATACTTATATGGCCGCCCTTTTACCCTTATCACTGATAACCAGGTGCTAACATGGCTACACAATATGACGGACCAATCGAACCGTAGAGCAAGGTGGAGAACTAAAGTGGGAAATTATACTTTTGTCATTAAATATCGCCCGGGGAAGCTGAACCAGAATGCAGATGCTTTATCGCGCAACCCCGTTGGAAGTGTCGCGACAGTCACCGCTTATCCCATCCCCAAGGCTACAACTACGCGCCCTCGAATCGCTTCCGCTACCGCACCACCATCCTCGATCCTTCCCCGACCTCAAAACCGGACACAGAGCATGAATAATCGCCCCAAGAAGGTAGAAAAACCACCGAAGGCGACAGGTCTCGACACCAACTCCATCGGATTCAGAGTCAAGCGTCGAGAAGACATAAGACCTACGGCAAAACGAGTAACCTATAAGGAACCGGACTCTGACACCACGGGGGACGAATCATCAACAGAACAAGTACCACCTCTTCGAGTCAGTCACCGAAGTATGTTACCCAATACTTCGGACGCACTGGAGACAAATGAACCGCCCGCCGAGGTCATCGAGGACGAAGTTTTCCAACCAGACGAAGGGCCCACAGTGGAGTCACAACCTCAAAGACCAGAGGTGGCAGTCATAGAACTTGCTCCGAAGGAATCCAGTGAGAGTGAAACCGACGTACCCGCAGAAAGGACGTTGACGCCAGAGAAACAACCGCGGGTCGCAGAAAAACCTCGCGATCCAATGGCTCGGAATTTCTTAGAGGATCTGCGTCGATCGTTCTCTCAATTCGACGAATCTTTGCGTCTGCGTAACGATGAGATAGATGGCCCTACGGAGGAACCAACATCTCCCACGCCAGAAACCGTCCAGCCTTCCCCCGATGGCTCGACAGATAGTCAGTGGTCTCCCTATGACTTGTCGGAACTAATTGATATGGGTCACCAATGCATGCGAGATCTCAGCCGAGCACTCAAAGCGCACGATCCCGAGAATACCCCTTCGGTGCTCAGTGAACCCATTACTAAATTGGTACAAAATCGCGACGTCGGCTTGGAAGGTTCCGAAATTATGCACATTGGAAGAAGATCGACAATCCCAACACCTCTACCATCTCGGGAACCCATAGCTAGATCGAGCCCTCGTCCTGAAACGAATGGTATACCTCGAATCTTAGAAACACCGAACCTCGATCCTAAAGACGTGGCTACAGCAAACAGAACAGAAATAATAATACAACCCACGGCATCGACCAGGTCACGCCCATCAAGTTGCGTCGAAACAACGGGAATTCAAGCCCCTTACGTAGATGACTCTTCGGACGAATCCCAAGAAGAGGAACCGCTAATGAAATCCGGAACCGGACCACCCTACAACAATCAGGGCACGTGCGTCGTTGAACAAAGCCGTGAGTCGCTGACCTACGATAGGAACCACGTAGCACACTTCCTCAGCGCCGATTGCGAAACCACCAGCCCAGTCGCCCAACTGCTAGCCGATCTCGAACGTATAGATAAGGATGCCCTTAAGAGCAGCCCATTGAAAAAAGGGTACGTTGCCGTCTCCTCAAAGGGACAGTATAAAACTTTCAGCGTTATTATCAAGGAGCGCCATTTCGATAGAGCGACGCCTGAAGACTTAGTCCTCGGTTTGCATGCACTACGTCAGGCAGCCGAGCGCTATCAGATTCGTGCTCTCCGAATATCCAAGTTAGGAGATGGACTTGATGATATTCCCTACTATGTCCTTAAGGACATGCTGGAGACCATCTTCAAGGGCGTATCAGTCACCATCACCATGTGCAACGGTATCGTTCAAAACGAACCTCCTTTGGACCAACGGGAAGAAATACTCCGAGAAAACCACGAGAGTCTCGTCGGTGGCCATAAGGGCATTACAAAAACCTACAGGCGTATAAGAGAGAGATTTCAGTGGAAGGGAATGAAACAACAGATAGAAACCTATGTGCGCCGCTGCAAAATCTGCCAACAGCAAAAACTGGCTCGTATCAAAACTCGACAGCCCATGCAGATAACGGATACGCCCTCTGACATCTTTGAAAAAGTAGCGATTGACGCCGTTGGCCCCTTGGACATTTCGCCCTCCGGGAATCGGTACATCCTCACGATACAGGACAATTTCTCGAAATTCTGCGCTGCCGTCCCTGTACCGAATATCAAAGCAGAAACCGTCGCGTTAGCCTTCGCGAAGCACTGGATCGCGCTTTACGGACCTCCTAAGACTATTCTCACTGATCGTGGCGCATGTTTCACTAGTAAGCTTTTTCAACAACTAGCCGAGATTTTCCGAGTCAAAACCCTTACCACTTCCGCGTACCGCCCACAATCTAACGGTTCCCTCGAGCGTAGCCACATAGTACTTGCCGAATATCTGAAAGCATTCCTCTCTCGTTTCGATGATTGGGATGAGCTACTGCCATTCGCGATGCTCGCATATAACACATCAGTCCATTCGGGAACGAGTTTTAGTCCATATGAACTTATGTACGGGAAGATCTCGCGCGCGATTTCCACGTTTCCGCCTGTCGAAAAAATCGAGACGTACACCCAATACATGGTTGATTTGGTGACCAGACTCGACGAAATCCATCGAGTAGCGACGAGCAACCTCATCTCGGCAAAGGAACGGTCAAAGCAACAATACGACCGCGATGCTCACCCCGTAAATTTCAAAATTGGAGACGACATCTATGTTCTCCAAGAACCGCGAAAGGGAAAATTTAGCCCTCAATATCATGGGCCCTACGAGGTCGTCGATATCACGGAAAAAGGAAATGTGACGTATGCAAATAAGGCTGGGCGGCTCGAAACTAAACATCCTAATAAATTAAAATTGGCCAATTAGTAATCGCACCGACGAGGTCATTTCTTGTTACAGATATGGCACGTGGCAAAATGTTAATATCATTTGGGACGACTCTGACATTAATCCTGACAACTATTGGCGCTACCCCCACGGCATACCAGACGCGGCCAATGCCGGACCATCCTGGCATCTTTTATGAGCGCCTTCCGGACATACGCGTGACCACCACCGACTGGAAAATCATCACCTACCTCGACCTCGAGTGGCATCTATCACTGCAGCCCTGGGGCATCCAACAGATGGGGAGCATTATGTACGAGTGTAAGAATCACCTTAGCGCCGCTCAGTGCATCAGCTTCCTATCCAAAACCAGGCTTGATCGCCGTGAGAAGAAGATTCAAGATTTGAAAACACAAATTCGACTCCTCGTATCACCCGAGAAGGAAGACAACGGCCCCAGACAACAGGCCACTCGCGGAGCGCCCCTGGGATTCATCGGCTCCATCTCGCACGCACTATTCGGGACTCTCACGGAAGACGATGCGGAGCAATACGGCCACGAAATCACCGAACTTGAAAAAAAGGGCCAAGAATTGGCGCACCTCGTGAAGAACTCCACCCATATCATTCGAGGCGAGATAAATGTGATAGGCTCACACGTACACGCTCTCGATATGGACATTCAACGGATCGCCAACGCTACTGTCGATATCCAAAACACCTTACGTTGGAAGCTCCAAGACATCCATCGCCTCAATTATACTATGCATCTTATCAGCCTATCGAACAGCATGATGGACGCTGCTGATGCTTATATCGACACCTTGCAACGCTTCGTGGACGCCATTCGCTACGCGCAACTCGGAATCCTGCACCCCGATTTACTCTCCGTCGAGCAGCTTACTACCGCAGCTCGCCATGTAAGGGAATCTACGGCATCTCTCGAGTTTCCTGTTACGATGACTGACTTGCGAGCGACAGATCTCTCAACTATCAGTCGCATCACTACCAAGTATCAGGAGGGTCGTCTCCTGGTGAGCATCACATTGCCGTTACTGGAAGCAAAGCCTTTCCAACTATATAGGCTCTACCCATGCCTTCGGCCCCAGAACTTCAACGGAACCACCAAGGGCACGGCCTACATCCAGCCTAAGCAACCATATATGGCGTGGTCTAACGAGCAAGGGAAGTACTTCACTTTTGATGAACCGTACTTGAAGAAGTGTTACCACCTTCCAAACAACTACGCATGCCCATTGCACATGGCCCTGCGAGACGTCCATGAGGACGATTCTTGCGAAGCACGCCTGCTCGTCTCACCGAACAGCGATACGCTGCGCAGGTGTGACATCAGAATAGCCCGCAACCATCAGGCCCAGTGGACGTTTCTGGAGAATACTTATGGATGGCTTTACTCACTCGAAACGTCTGACAGTGTGCGCATTCAATGTCGCGACGGCACTGCAGCCACGGTCACCCTTGAAGGTACCGGAGTCCTCCAGCTGAACCCAGGATGCACAGGCTACTCCTCAACCATCACACTGCCGTCATCCAGTATGATTCCATCGTCAATTGACCGAGTTCACCAGCCACCCACCATTCTCAACATCAGCGAGCTGTCACTCCCGATAGCCGAGACATACGGCAAGGAGCTCGACCCCCTGGTCCTCGCAGCACGGCAACCCTCTATAGGGGGACAATTACAGCAGGCGGACATAAGCTTGGACGCCATCGAAACTCATCTGGATCAATTGGCCAAAGAGCAAAAGGCGATAAAATGGTATCACCGCACAGGAACCTGGGCATATGGAGGCATTGGCATATCACTGGCAACGATAGCAGGACTGGCGTTATACGCACTTCGGAATAGTATACCAGGACTGCTCCTGAGCTGCTGCACACGCCGCAGAACACGCCGAGAACCCGTCAGCAGATCAAGGCAAGATAACATCAGTTTCCCAATGGACATCCGACAACCCCTGCAGCTTGCCATAGAACCCAGCCGAATTGCACCTGCCATCCCAGCACAACCCCCATATGACCCTATGCACGCGGTGACACTTGTTACGTAAGAGATAAAGTGAAAGCGCCTCGCCAGCAACTCAGCCAAATTATATAATTTTTCACGCGCTTTTTCGGTCTTGTCGTAGATCCATTATCATCGTTGAACCGCGGAGATTACATCCCCGAGCTTCAATCTAACAAGGGGGGTGTTACATCCCAAAGCGGATCTACTCAAATAAATGCAATTGGTAAATTCTTTTCGGCACATCGAACTTTTCGATTGCCTCATGTAATTCCTAGAACGCTGAGTAGCAGGCCACGCGCTCACACTACATGCCAGCGCGAGGAATGAAGCAAGACTCTTTTTGCAAGATCATCAATATTGCGGTGCATTATCCCCAAAATTGGAGCTAACGCACCTGCAGTATTCGGAGCTAATAGGCAGTCTTTCGTGAATCCTGGCAACAGACGGAACTCCTCTAAGAGTCACCGTCTAAACCATCGAGTCTTGCTTGTTCCTCAGCTGATAGTATTTTACGTGTCTTCGGATCCTTGTGACCAAGCCTTCCCACCCGAGGGCCAGGGAAGTCATCGCGGTGTGCGTTCTATTAAATCTATCGCGAGTGTAACAACAGGCGTCGGCTTGCCCCGAAAGAACTCAGTGAAGTGCCAAATCAACTGTTTCAACTAATCAACCACTGTAAGCCAATTTATTCTACTTATAATAAATAACCAATCTCTATACCGTCGCTCTCATTCGTTGGCATTACATCCCCCAATTCCACAGGAAACAGATACGCCTAGCGTTAAATGGTAGCCCACAATTAGATATATCTACGCCCTAGCAGTTTCACTAGCTAAGGCTTAACATGCGTATTATTTTAATTTTTTTTTTAATTTTTTTTTTTTTTTTTTTTTTTTCGTTCTACGTTTATTGTTGGTGGAAGCATTTGTAACGAATAACGATTTGGTTGCAAAATAAAAGAGATTGGGTCAGAAATAAAAATTTTTTTTATTTCTCCAAGTTAAAGACAAAATGAAATGTTAGAGTACTGTCTAACAATAAAATAAAATTATTATACATTCACATCGGCTAGATGCCGCAAAACCTTTTGCTTTCCATGTTTTTACGACGAGTACCATCCAGACTCTTGTGAAACTCCACTACAAAAATCGAAAGGTGCAGTAGCCGATGTGAATGTACAATAATTTTATTTTATTGTTAGACAGTACTCTAACATTTCATTTTGTCTTTAACTTGGAGAAATAAAAAAAAATTTTATTTCTGACCCAATCTCTTTTATTTTGCAACCAAATCGTTATTCGTTACAAATGCTTCCACCAACAATAAACGTAGAACGAAAAAAAAAAAAAAAAAAAAATTAAAAAAAAAATTAAAATAATACGCATGCAGGGAGACTCGAACCAGCAACCTTGCACTTACTAAGCTGACGCGCTGCCCACTGAGCCACGGCCTCACTGCTTCCATTGTCTACATCTAAGAGATATACGGTACTCGAATATTTTCAAAATCGATTTTCTCGAAAATGCCTGAATATTGGGTCGAATGGCTTTGCTCATGTGTTATTGGGGGTCTGAACTTTATGTACCATAAATATGAAAAAAATCCCTAACCCGGCTACCTGAGGGTCCCCTTGTAAGTCACTTTCGGTATAAATCTTAATGGGTGGGTGGCCATTATCTTTCCTAACAAAAACTGTGTTGTTTCTGCACCACACGAATTTGTACGACTTTTCCTTGGCACGAGCCTTCGAGCAACGGAGTAGATTGTAGACTGTAATTGGGAGGAGCTCATTGATGTAGATTTGACGATCGGAGGTACAGTCACAAACTTCACATTGTTTTAAATCACGTTTGGTTCGCTTTCTGGCAAGCACAATATCTCGGACAGCCACTGATGTAAGAGTCACTATGAAAGCAGTCATAGCTTTAGACGTTTTAGCAGAAGATGAACATGGGGCTGATGCAGTAGGAGGATCAAATTTATAGTTAATATTTCTAACCGCTAGTATATGAGTAGAGAGCTCTGGTATGCCCAAGGCTTGAAAGACGTTTTTTACTATTGTGACAGGAGTTAATGACGTTCCCATGGGAATGCTCGACATTATAAGCTCGTTGTCTTCTTGCCCGCGCGGTTTGGAAGGAGGCGAATTGGACAGTTGATCCTTCAATGATTGAATTTCAAGACTAAGAGAGGTATTATTTTGTTCTAATATAGAGATGCGTTGACTATTTTGATTGACTGTATCAGCTATTTTGTTTAGGTTATTTAGTTTGTCATTTATCTCTTTATTAGTTTGAAGTTGCCCTGCAATAAACGCCGTTATTTTATCATCAGATTTTTTGATTTGAGTGATGAGAGATTGAAGCAAGTCGTTAGTGGTAGGTTGAGCTGAAGGACAAGAAGAGACCGGATTCTGTGTTGACAGTGGCAAATCAAGAGATTGCGGATTGTGCAAATTTGTAGGCGTGAGAGGCATATTAGATAGGTTATCTCTACAACAGAGATTCGCAGATCTAGTATATGTATACAGAGTGTATCACCAGGAATGCACGTTTGAGATTTGCGGTGAAACGGTGCACAATTTTGAAAATCTGATGTCACAACCATTGAATATTTTTTGATTGCGCATCGAATGGGCATATTATTATTGTTCGCTCAACTTCCGGTCGCAAATAAAAAAAATTATCTTCGCCATTTCAAATGATATTGAAACAAGTTAAATGCAAAAGTTGTAGAGCAAGAAAAAATAATAGAGATGAAAAAAAAATTCGGACGGATTGCACACATAATAAGAGAGATATTTGCGTCAGAATTTTTCTCATTTTTTGACAAATTTCTGATACTGGAGGAACGCCTTAGCTTCGTGCAGCAGCTTCACGCCGAACTCACGATTCGCAATTGTTTTGAGGTAAGCGTTCAGTCAGACGCAAACCCGTACAAGGTGGCTAAAACATACTACAATGCTATCTTTCATTACAAGTTAGAAGCCAAACTATTCCTGCTGTAGATTTCCGTGATCCTGGAAGTCGGTTTTCGAGTCTTCGTCTTCCTGGACGTGGATTTTCGAGACTTCGCGTTCCTCGTCGTAAATTTTGGAGTCTACGTGTTCCTCGTCGTAGATTTTGGAGTCCTCGTGTTCCTCGTCGTAGATTTTGGAGTCTACGTGTTCCTCGTCGTAGATTTTGGAGTCCTCGTGTTCCTCGTCATAGATTTTGGAGTCTACGTGTTCCTCGTCGTAGATTTTGGAGTCCTCGTGTTCCTCGTCGTAGATTTTGGAGTCCTCGACTAGGATCTACGACGAGGAACACGTAGACTCCAAAATCTACGACGAGGAACGCGAAGTCTCGAAAATCCACGTCCAAGAAGACGAAGACTCGAAAACCGACTTCCAGGATCACGGAAATCTACAGCAGGAATAGTTTGGCTTCTAACTTGTAATGAAAGATAGCATTGTAGTATGTTTTAGCCACCTTGTACGGGTTTGCGTCTGACTGAACGCTTACCTCAAAACAATTGCGAATCGTGAGTTCGGCGTGAAGCTGCTGCACGAAGCTAAGGCGTTCCTCCAGTATCAGAAATTTGTCAAAAAATGAGAAAAATTCTGACGCAAATATCTCTCTTATTATGTGTGCAATCCGTCCGAATTTTTTTTTCATCTCTATTATTTTTTCTTGCTCTACAACTTTTGCATTTAACTTGTTTCAATATCATTTGAAATGGGGAAGATAATTTTTTTTATTTGCGACCGGAAGTTGAGCGAACAATAATAATATGCCCATTCGATGCGCAATCAAAAAATATTCAATGGTTGTGACATCAGATTTTCAAAATTGTGCACCGTTTCACCGCAAATCTCAAACGTGCACTCCTGGTGATACACTCTGTATATGTGCTTTAGCACATCCAGGGTGGAAGGAACGCCCACAACCAGTGCAAGTTAGAGAGTGACCAGCAATGGATTTGCCACACTTATGACAATCGCGCTGCATATATGAAGTTAGATAAATACAGTAGTTGAAGTTTACGCTAGACAGCAGCTAAGTGATAGGTTCGTAGATCTCTCACGGCTCTAAATCACTATCAATACTTTACCGACGCAGGCAGTGAGTACGAGGGAAGTGATCAAGGATCCCCGTAGATGTCACTCTGAAGCGATGATTGTGGGTAGATAGCAGACCAATGGTAGATACGGATCACAGCAGGTGTCACTCGACGATGTTGATCGGAGGCAATTGAAGACAGACGCATGCGCAGACAGATGATAAGCAGTAGAAAACAGCGTGGCTTCAGAAGTGAGGTTAGGAAGTGCAGATACTGATTTAAAGAAATCCCGTTGAAAGAGGTATCCAAAGTAGAATTT
>OZ020580.1:10266119-10394802 GCA_963971525.1 Cephus spinipes | reverse complement strand
AGAGAGAGAGAGAGAGAGAGAGAGAGAGAGAGAGAGAGAGAGAGAGAGAGAGAGAGAGAGAGAGAGAGAGATAGATAGATAGATTTATTATGCCTTAGCTCAGCTATGAGGCAAAGTAGGTAAAGGTGCTATACATAGCAGTACAGTACTGTGATGATCATAGTAATAATAATAGAAATAATAATGATAATGATAGTAACAATAGTAATGATTACAATAATAACAATAGCAATAGTAATGATAGTAGTAATAATAATAATGATAATAATAATAATGGTAATAATAGTAATATCATAATAGTAGTATCTTACATTAATGTGTGAGGCAACACACGTAGCGAAGTAGCATTAAAGAGCAGACGTAATGATTAATAATGATAAAATTAAAATAGTAATGATAATCATCAGACCTTGCTAAACGCAATATAAATATATGCTTACATTGCAAGAGATAGAACTGAAAGGGATAAAGATAGATAAAAGTGAGTATTAATAAGCCTTAAGAGTCTACTAGAATTAAGCAAATCCAGATGCACAGGATGTAAATTCCATTCATGCAATGAAATCCAAGGTCGTACCTAGTACAGTTGCACTGTTGATATATCGAGCGCATGCTCACTCCAGATCAAGAAGGTAAGTATATGTGAATGTAGTGTGTATATATGAATGTAGCCATGTCTCTGAGATTGATATGATATGGAAGAGATCTTAAGTAGAAAAGATTTTTATTTCGTCAAAGTGTGCTAGTAAGGAGTGAGCGTTGAATTGTCCAATTTTTATGCGAGATAATGAGTGTCAAGAAGCAGGAACAACTGCCGATGTGGTAGATGTTGTGTTCATGCTATTTATATTTGGTCATACTAGTTTCTCCAAGTCTTTCTCAGTTTGAATCTTAATCGGTGGAAGGCCATTGTCTTTTCTAACAAAGATCGTGTTGTTTTTACACCAAACAAATTTGAAGGATTTTTCCTTAGCAAGAACCTTTGAGCGACGGAGTAGGTTATAAACAGAAGTTGAAAGGAGCTCATTTATATAGATATGCCGATCTGAAGTACAATCGCAGATTTCATTATGTTTTAAGTCACGTTTGATACGTGTCTTAGATGTACCCCTTTACCTATCCGTTACCATTACATTCTCTTCTTACATTGTCTTTCAATTTTCTTTTGAATTCTTTCAGTGTTTTTGCTTTTCGTATTTCTTCCGGCAACTTGTTATACATTTCAAAGCCGTTATGCGTTATGCATTTCTGTGCGGTTGCTGTTCGACAGTACCTAACCCTTATATTATATATTTGACGCGTATTATAATTATGATTATCTCCTACAATTTCCATTTCAGCGTTTAGGTAATTTGGCATCATTCCGTTTTTGATTTTGAAAACAAATACACATACATTATATTTTATCCTTTGCCGTATATTCATAAATCCTAGTACGTCTAACATATCCTTTATTCTCGTGTATCTATCTACTCTTAGAATTGCACGCATTGCTCTATTCTGAGTTTTTTGTAATATGTCCTTGGAATGTTCACTTAGGTTTATCATCAGCGTACTGCAATAATCAAAATGAGGCGCAACAATCGTTTTATACACAGTGACTAGCGTTTCTGCCGATATATATTTATTTATTCTATACATAAAATTGATTTTTTTAGCTATTTTCTTCACCATGAACATTGCATGATTTTCAAATGATAGATTATGATCAATTAACACTCCTAGATATTTTATCTCTGACACTTTTTCAATATTTACGTCTTCTATTACAATGTTACATCCCTTTGTCACATTTCTTTTTCTGTAGTCATGGATCATCATGAACTTAGTTTTTGCCTTATTAAGCCTTAACGTGTTTTTCTTAAGCCATAAGATCACTTTCTGAAGGTCGTCATTTAATTTTCGTTCTATTGTTTTTACATTATCATCGCTCACATACAGTACTGTATCATCTGCAAACATTTTACACGAACAATGTGTCAGCTGGTTTACAATGTCATTTATATATAAGACGAACAAAAGTGGTCCCAGTACAGATCCCTGTGGTACACCATGTACTGTTTCCATTTCACTGGATGTGCTGCTTCCATATTTTACACGTTGTTTACGATTTTGTAAGTACGATGTGAGCCATTTCAGTACTTGTCCCCTTATCCCATATTTGCTTAGTTTATCTATTAATACTTTTCTATTGATTGTTTCAAATGCTCGTTTAAAATCTAGAAAGACTACACCGGTTATTTTACTTTTATCAAGGCTCCTTTTCCATGTAATAATAGTACTTTGAAGCGCAGTCTCGCACGAGTAATTTTTCCGGAAACCTGACTGTTCGTCTCTCAATATATTGTTGTGTTCTATATATTCTGTCAGTTGGTTTTTAACTGCTATTTCTAAGATTTTTTCGTAAATTGGTAGTATGTTTATCGGACGGTAATCTTCCGCTTTCAGGCTTCCCGGTACTTTTAGAATTGGTACTATTGTCGAAGTTTTTCATGTTTCCGGAAAGACTCCCTCCTGCAGTGACTTGTTTATTAAACTTAACATTGTTTTCCCTACACTTTTCCAACCACTTTTGACTAATTCCGTACTTATTCCCTCGTCAGTTCCTTTTTTATTTTCTAAAGATTTCACTATCTTATTTATTTCCTCTATGTTAATTTCTCTAAATCTGTCAAAATTACTATCCCTTTCTATGTTTTCTATTTCTACTATTTGCTCTCCCTCATGATATTCTTCATCACTTTTAATAATCTGTTCAATACTGTCTAGGAAGAATTGATTAAACATTTTTGCTGTTTCCTTGTCATTTGTGTGCAGATTTCCATTAAATAGTACACCCTTTGTATTTTCTGTTTTGCACTTATGCCCTACAATCATTTTCAGTGTCTTCCACATCTTTGTTGGATTTGATTTCATTTCATCGATGTTCTCCTTATAATAATTGCTTTTGCTTCTTCTGATTTCTGCAACAACTGTATTTCTCATTTTTCTGTATCTCTCCCAGTCATATGCCTCATTTTTGTTTTTTGCTGTGCTATACGCCTCGTCCCTTCTTTTTCTCATTTTTCTTATTTCTTCTGTAATCCATGGTTTTTCCAGAAATTTTGTAGGCACTTTTTTTTTAACCATAGGTGCTGTTTCATTGATAGCTTCTATGAGGCAATTTATTATATTATCTGCTAAGACATTCACACTACAGTTTTCTTGGCATCGTGTCATTATTAAATTAGATAATATTATATTAAAAGTATTTTCGTTAAATTTGGTAAAATCTCTCTTGTAAAATTCCATAGTTTTATTTCTTTTTTTGTCCTTTTCTAAAATACCTACTATCACTATTTGGTGGTCTGTTATTTTAGGTGTTTCAACTACATGTGTACTTACATAAAAATTTGAGAAAACCAGGTCTATGATTGTTTTCGAGGTATCTGTGATTCTAGTATATTCCTTTACATATTGTTTCATTCCTATATTTGTCAATTTCTGTAACATTCGTTTTGCGTATTGGTTGTTATTTTTTTTAACATCAATATTAAAATCACCCATCACTATAGCATGTCCTACATCCACCAATGTTTCACATTCATTTACAATTGCCTCAATAAACGCCCCATCGCTTGAATTTGGAGAGTGATATACATTGCATACAAAAATTCCATTATAACTTCCCATTAGTTGTATCGTATTTATCCATATGTTCTGGTCAATATTTTTTATCGCTCTGATCTTATAATTTATTTCTTTCTGGACGAATGTCAGGGTTCCGCCTGTTCTTCTATTTGTACTATCACATCGTATTAAGTCATAATTATCAATTTTTAATTCCACGTTGTCTATATCTTCAGTTACATGTGTCTCTGTCAAGCACACAACCTTAGGTTTCATCTTTATAATAACGCTTTCTATTTCTTCTTTGTTTTTAAGATATCCTTGTGCATTTAGAAGGAAAGCAAATGTATTGTTTATGTAATGTTTTCTGTCCAATGGTTGCTATATTGTATCGTACATGATATTATTTCGATTTCTGTTAACAATTTGCTTGTACGCCTCACAATTTTTATCAGTTGCTTCATGTTCATCAACAATGTCTTCACGTTTGAATTTTTCTCTCATTTTGCAGCAGTTGATGCACCTTTTGGTTCTAGCTTCACACTCGGTTACGTCAGGTGCATCCCCGCAGTTACGGCACGCTTTTTCATTTCGGCAATTTACCGCGAAGTGGTTGTATCCCCAACACTTGAAACAGCGTACCACACTTACATAGTCGTATACTGGGCATCTTTTCCAGCCTACTTTAATTTTTGTTTCCTTCATTAAACATTTATGCGTTTCTGGGTCTACTTCTATAATTATCGTTGTTTCTTTCTGGTTAACCTGTATCGTTTTGACTATTTTCATCTTGAAAGATTCCCTGTCTGTTTCCATTTCATTTTGTGCTCTTATGGTCTCGATGAATTGTGTTTCATTTTCTTTTTCTACTTTTTCTCCAATTCCTACTATCTTAATTTTTGGCAACTTTTGGTTTGGAGCAAATACTGTATAGTCTGGTCCTAAGTTTTCCTTTAGCGCTTCTGTTAATATTTGTCTGTCTCTACTCTTTTGACATTTTAGAATTACGGTTCCTTTTTGTCCTTTTACAATATTATTTACCCCGACTCCTAGTTTCATTATATATATATAGAGAGAGAGAGAGAGAGGGAGAGAGGGAGAGAGGGAGAGAGGGAGAGAGGGAGAGAGGGAGAGAGGGAGAGAGGGAGAGAGGGTGAGAGGGAGAGAGGGAGAGAGGGAGAGAGGGAGAGAGGGAGAGAGAGAGAGAGAGAGAGAGAGAGAGAGAGAGAGAGAGAGAGAGAGAGAGAGATGCGGATTTATTCAGTCCTGAGACAAATGCTTCCTAAGAACTGCAAAAAACAGTGTACAAAAAATTGCATAATCGTAATAGCTTGCAAAAACAGAGAGAATAAAACAGAATGGATTGCTTATTACAAAAAATTCCAAATTACAAAATCACAAAACAAAAGTACCTAATTAGTTTTAATCAAAAAAGAGGTGTTGAGATTTACTCAGCTAGTCTCTTTTCTTCAGACATCAGGTAATGATAACATCTCGTATGAAAATCATCAAACGAAGCAGCCGATGAAATGCAGAGCGGCAAAGAGTTCCAGAATTGGGAAGCAGCTACGATAAACGATCTGTTCATCGCTTCTGTGCGCACAGAGGGTACAAATAGTTCATCTGTACGTCCATGGTCCCTGCGATCTGACATATTTGGGCCAATACAAAAATCACCACCGAAAAGGCCAGACTCACCCAGGCGCAAAGCTTTGTAAACATGGTTACCCAATAGTAGGCGTCTCCGATTTCGTGGTGTAAGCCATCCAAGATTGTGACGGTGTTGAGTGATGTGTGCCCACCTAGGTACTCGTGCCACAAATCGAACACAGTTATTGAGTGCCACCAGTAAATGTTGATCCAGTCCTTTAGATAGATTTGTGAGAGCTGCAGTACCGTATTCCAGAATGGGGAAGATGAGCATCATTATAAGTTTACGTCTCACGGGAAGGCTAAGTCGTTGGTCATTCATACGAAGCCGATAGAGTGCAGAGGAAGATGTATTCCGAATGTGAGAGACATATGCTGCCCATGTGAGTGTACTATCCAATGTAACTCCGAGGTACCGCATGGAGTGCACGTAGACAATCTCTGTGCCGGAGACGATGAGTTTTGGCAGCGAGGCTACGTCGAGACAGTTTATATATTTAGCACTGCCAAAGATCATGGCCCTGGTCTTCGCTGGATTTAGCCATAGCCTGTTTAGTTGACACCATGCTTCTACTCGCTGTATTTCCTCATTAACCCACAGAATAGCAGTCTCTATGTTATGCCGCGAGCATCTGAAGTATATCAAAAGATCATCTGCATAGAGAAGATGAAGGCATCGCTGGAGGCTTCGAGGCAGGTCATTAATGAAAATGGAAAATAGTAAAGGTCCTAAGACACTCCCTTGAGGAACACCGGTCGTCACTAGTAGCCATCTGGATAACTCGTCATTGGCTCCCTTAACTGCTTGCGCGCGACCACATTGAAGCGCACTGTCTGAGAAACGTAGTCCGCGGAGTTTCCGAAGAAGGAGATCATGATCAACCGAGTCAAAGGCCTTTGAGAAATCAAAAAATACTGCAATAGTTACCATACGATCATCAATGCCCTGCCGTATGTCATCTACGAGACGCAAGATGGCCGTGTGCGTCCCCATTCCACTCCTGAAACCCGTCTGCCTGGGGTCGAGCTGGCCGCTGCTGTCCAAGATACTGGTTACTTGTTCAAAGACTATTCTCTCAAGAGACTTAGATAAAGCACACAATATAGATATGGGCCAAAAATCCATCGGATCCCTCGCCCCTTTTTTTTTCGCAAGTGGAGTAATTATGGAGAATTTCCACATCGACGGAAATTTGCAATCGTCAAGCGACATGTTAAAAAGAAGTGTTATCAGTGGCAGCAGGAGTCGACGAAAAGTCTTGAAGGCCTGGATTGGAAAGCCATCTATGCCGCGTGAGCGTGTGGTGATGCGAGAGAGAGTACTATGAACATCACAGTGATCTATTTCAGCAAAACTAAACAGCTCCGATGGTGTCTCATAATTATTCTCCGACAGTATTGTGCAGAGTTCAGGAGGATGATCACACACTACTGGTAGAAAGAAATGAGCATTCAACGCGTCCAGTGAGATGTCAGCAGGTATACTTCGGTCAGTTGATTTAGCCACTCCAAGCCTATCTATCTCTCTCCAGAAAAGACGCGTATTACCCCCATTCTTAAATTTGGATGATAAGTATTCAGAGTGAGCGGAGACAGTCTGTTTGTTGATCATTTTACGAAGGAGACGGTATCTGTCGAGCAATGCAGTGTTTTTCTTGCCAGATCTTTTAAATGATCTATAGCATGAGTCTCTCTCCTTCATCTGGCGCCGAATGTCCTGGATAATCCATGGAGCTGGTGGTCTTCGAGCTACAATAGTCCGCGAAGGAACAGTATGATCAATCATGTCACGTACAAGGCAATTAAATACCGTCACAGCTGCATCAATTGTAGGTAGTACTCCACACATGTCATTAGGAAGCGATCGTAGGATGTCCTCCGCAGTGTCAATCCTTGCCTCCTCCCAGGCATAATATGTGAAGGTCCTCGGAGCCTGTCTTGGAATACAGTATTTTAGAGCGATATATATATAAGGTCATGCCCAGAGAGGAAAGGCTGGCCTGACTGTCCTGAAGCAACAAGCAGCTGGCGACTACTAATAACAGAAATATCTAGCCATGTATCAGAGTTTTGAGTATGATGTGTAGGGGAGAAAGGAACAATGTATAGGCTTAGAGATGAGAAGAAATCCTTAAGGTGCTGGGAATCATATGTGACAGTCAGCAGATTAGTGTTGAAATCTCCAAGAACACATGACATTTTATAACATGGTAGATTCTTCTCCAATTCAGTCTCGAACACATCTAGATGGCCTAGTTTTGGCGGCCTGTATACAACGGCAACCAGAATCTTAGACTTTGAGGGTGCCCATACTTCAGCGAGCATGAACTCTGGTCGTCCTTCAGGCTCGGAGGCAGATGACGAAATGAGCCGTAAACAAAGTCTATCGGCAATAAAGAGAGCCACCCCTCCACCATGACGTACTCTTCTGTCAACACGGATAAGACTGTATGATGGTAGCGCTACTTGAGCATCACTGATGCGCTCATTTAACCAAGTCTCAGTAACTGCGATAATGTGGTAGGGATTTTCACGAAAGAACTCACGAAACTCGTTAATATGAGCGGGTAATGATTGAGCGTTGATGCAGCATATGTTGATAGTTGAGTCCGGAATGGTTTTAACAGCCGTTTGACAATCAGCCATGACGATACAACTATCAAAAAGACAGCTTGCTTAAATCTGTAGATGGTAAGACTCTAATTGGCCTTTCACCAGGAGCTTTCCTCACAAGTACTGCACCATCAGTTGTCCACACTTAGCGTGATTGAAGCGTGGGGAACATCTGAAGTATCTTATACCGTAGTTGCTGTAGCTGAAGAGGAATGCGGCGATTGACATTAATTCTTGAGTCAAGTTGACCATTTACGAAAACAGTGGAGCGAAGGTTGGGTACCGTCCGCTTAGCAGCTAGAACTTGATCACATTTAGCTTTCGTTGTCAGCTCTAGGAGAATAGCACGCGTTTTGGATCCTGTGTCATCCTTTTTAACCTTTCCCATTCTTTCCACACGCACAATTTCAGCCGCGGGCAACGGTACCTTAAGAATATCACTGAGGGTATAGATGAATTGTTGGAGGTTTACCGCACGACCCCCGGCCTCAGGGATACCAGGGATGATAATTTGAGTAGCCATAACTTTGCAAATAACCTTCAGGAGCATCGATTCCTGGGTCTCAGAGAGTTCTGAAATTGCTGAAGAAGAGGAAGAAGAGGCGGGCCCCATTGCCAGCTGATTAGCAATGTCTTTTATCCTCGCGTTTTGTTGACCAGTCTCACTAGTTAAACTGCTGAGATTTTGTTGCATTGTTGCCACTGTTACAGACATGTCGGAGAGGTCTCGTTTCATAGCAACATTGTCATCAGCTACTGATTCAACTTTTGCTGCTAGCTTCGTTACGTAGTCATGCACTGCAGAGATTTTTACTGCTGTGTCATCCACTTTCGCCAATTTTTCATCGATCTTCGTAATCTTGTCGCTAATTGACTGCAGTAGCGTATAACAATCCAGTGATTGGCAGGATGGACAACCATTTTTAATACGCTCTGTCACTTCACTAATTAGGGAAACATTTAGCTTTGTTTTTAGACAGCAGTGATGGAAAGAGTGTGCACATGAGGCAGCAGTAGTGATGGCATCCTTCGGACTACTAATTTCGGCAAAACAGAGCGAACACAAAGGTTTTGGCATAGTGGCTGGAGATATAGCTGTGGGATACACAATATCAATATAATCAATATAGGGAATAAGATCAACACTCATACACAACGCTTGTAAGCAGCTGTCACAGAGTCGCACTCTATTGTTGACTTATCAAACAACACGCTTTAGAACCGTCGGTAATGAAAATCCACCAGACATGTGCTTGAGATACTGTCCAGGAAATTATGGAGGCAAGGAATAACCTCAAAAATAGCCAATTTTGAAATCCAATTTTTCAAGGGATACACCAAGATACAGCACTGTTTAATGTTCTAGTATGTTCAACTCAATTAATTGTTCACTGCAACGTCAGAAAAACTCAGCTCGCGACAGCGAAATACAAACAATTTTTAGAATTTGAGACCACAAGGTATAGCACTGTTACACACGCGCGAGCACGAGCAAGAGCTCGAGAGCTCAAGAGAGAGAGAGAGAGAGAGAGAGAGCAATCCCCCACCAAGCTCCCTATTGCGCATTAGGGGCCTTGTAGGCGTCTCGCTTACACTAGTGCTGTGTAATAAGGACGCATCGAGTGACGGTCTGGCGTCTCGCTCGCACGGTAGTACTTTCTGCGTTGCACGCATAGGCCAAGATACGTGAGCAGGCGCCTACAAAATCTCATCTCTCACCTCACCGCACGGCGTTCACCGTTGTCACCATTAATGCGATTGACTGTACATCCGCGGGAATCTAAAAATAAAAAAAAGACTTGTTAAAAAAATTACCTGTTTTCATATCGCTTGCCTTTTGACGCTATTAGCATTAAAGAAATAGTGGTGGTGAAACTAATTGTGCCCCCACAATTTAATTGGTGACCCCGACGTGATCACGTCAACCACGTGGCGAGACAAAGGGACAAAGGGCCTGCGAAAACGTGCATCGGCAACTGCGTCACATGCAAAACAAAGGACAGGTAAGCGCCTAACTTAGGAAGACCAAGTCATCACACCAAAATAAAATGGCTGAGAATCCTCTAAACGCGGAAAATCAGCTTCTCGGCGGAAACGCTCCCAAGGATCAAGTATCTTTGGCGGCACCCAACCTGGCTTTTGACGCCGTTCCCCGAAGACAACAGTCACTGGCATTGGACCCGCAGGAAATCGAAGCCAACGAATTCCGAAACGTCAAGGTTCCTTCTGGAAACACAAACCAAAACTCTGGTTCGTTCAGCTAGAGAGCCAGTTCACCCTGTATCGCGTCCGATCAGACAAGGTAAAGTACACCACCGTTGTTTCTCATCTGGGTGCCGAAATAATGACTGTCATAGAAGACGTATTAGAGTCTCCACCAGATCAAGACTAATACCAGCACCTCAAGAAGATCCTCAGAGATTCACAGAATCGCAGGAACTGTAGCTACGCAAACTATTCAGTGGACCCGAATCAGGTGACAAACGTCCCACGAGCCTGCTCAGGGAAATGAAATCCTTCGGAGGAAAAGGCCTACCAGACCGAGTTCTGCAAACACTGTGGCTCCAACAGCTTCCAGACAACGTTCAGAAACTCCTTGCAGTAGTCGAAGATGTTGAACTTAAAAAACTGGCTGAGGTAGCAGACAAAGCAATGGAACGTGCAAACACTCCCTTCGTGACAATGGTCGATGGCAGCAAGGATCCAGCACCAAGTTACGGTGCAGACTTGTCGAAGAGGATCGATGACCTATCACTACTGGTGACCAAGCTGGCAGGTCAATCTGGTAACAGGCCAAGTTCAGAAAGTTCCACACCATCGGAGGTTGACAAATTGTCTGAGATAAAGGACATAATAGAAGCCTTCACCAAGAAACAGCGAACAATCCAACCTACGGATTTCACACAACAAGCAACGCTCAAGATCTCGTTCTAGAGACCATCAAGAGGGCTTATGTTATTATCACAGAAGATTCGGACGTAATGCAAGAAACTGCACAAGTCCGTGTTCCTGGACGAAACCTTCACAGACAGACAATCACACCGCCTCACCGTGACAGATAAAGCGACAGGGTTGCGATTCCTTATAGATTTCAGGAGCTGATGTTTCAGTTCTTCCACGACATCTGACAGGGAGAACATCCGTCAAGCCGACCACAACACAGTTGTTTGCTGCTAACGGTTCCCCAATCGCAACTCATGGCACCAGAACTCTTAGCCTAAACCTAGGACTTCACACAAAGATCACCTGGGTATTCATAATCGCCAACGTGACGAAGCCAATCCTCAGCGCAGACGTCATTCACCATTACGGTCTACTGATAGATCTAAAAGGTAAGTGCGTTACGGACGCGGAAACTAAAATGTCTGTTCCAGGTACAATTTCAGCATCTGCTGACTCAACGGTGAGAACTATAGCCAGCCACATCCCATTCAACGACCTACTACGTGAGTTCAAGGATATCATGCGCCCGGTGCAGTTCACTGGGGATCCCAAACACGGGGTTTAACACCATATCGAGACGAAAAGACTAACGGTCGTTGAACGTGCCCGCCGCTTGACTGGCGAGAAACTAAAGACTGCCAAAGCGGACTTCGAATTCATGCTGGAACAGGGCATATGCTGACCTTCCAAGAGCCCGTGGGCTAGCCCGCTCCACCTAGCTCGTAAGAACTCAGGAGAGTGGGGATCCTGCGGAGATTACCGAAGGCTGAATGCAGTCACACTACCGGATAAGTACCCGATTCCTTCACGATTTCTCGCACAGACTTCGTGGTTGCAGGATATTCACCACACTGAACCTGACAAGGGCCTACCACCAAATTCCTATGGCGGAAAACGACCGTCCAAAAACAGCGGTGATCAAACCTTTCGGATTGTTCGAATTCAACGTAATGACTTTTGGCCTCTGCAATGCAGCACAGTCATTCCAACGCTTCATGGACGCAGTCTTGAGAGGAATTGATTGCTATTTCTGTTATGTCGACGATATTATTATCGTATCGAAATACGAACAAGAGCACAGGCAACATCTCCGTGAAGTTTTCGAGCGATTACAACAGTATGGCCTATCAATAAAAGTTGGCAAGTGCGCATTCGGAGCAACATCAGTCCAATACTTGGGTTTTATGGTGGATCAACATGGAACACGTCCACTGGACGAAAGAGTAGCAGCCATCAAGCAATACGAAAAGCCCACAACCGTTTTCAAACTGAGACGATTCCTTAGTATCGTCAATTTCTACAGGCGGTTTGTAACGAACGCAGCGGAAACACAGGCTCCACTAAAGTCCTACCTGGTCGGAGCAAAGAAGAAAGACAAACGATCCATCGAGTGGAATCCTACCACGGAACGAGCATTCGGGGAGTGCAAGAATCAGATAGCTCACACTACACTATTGGCTCACCCCATTGAAGATACCATGCCTGGCTCTTCACACCGATGCATCGGATACAGCCATGGGAGCTACCTTGGAACAACTCGTCGATGACACCTGGGAACCACTTGGATTTTTCTCTAAAAAACTATCCAACGCACGGAGAAATTACAGTGCATCCGATAGAGAACTTCAATCCATTTATCCTGGACTCAAGTTTTTTCGCTTTTTTGTGGAAGGGCGAAGATTTATCATAAAAGCGGATCACAAATCGTTAACTTAACGTACGCGTTCCGATAGAAATCTGACAAGGCATCACCACGACAACTAAGACAACTAGATTTCATTGGACAGTTTACTATCAACATAGTTCATGTTGCGGGATCAGACAATATCGTCGCAGACGCATTCTCCCGGGTAAACGAGATAAATCTACCAATAATAGTATCTACAGATGACATCGCTAACGCACAGGCTGTTGATCCGGAATTGAAGGAACTACTCAACTCAAACTTAACACTGAAACTTCGGAGACTACACGTAGACGACACCGAAACCGTAGTCTACTGCGACACATGCACTGAGTATATTCGTCCGTACATTCCTCGTCCATTGAGAAAACAAACATTCGATGGAACACACGGACTGTCGCATCCCAACGGATGCACTACGAAGAAGATAATTCAACGCAAATTCATATGGCCGTCCATGAACAAGGACATCATAGAATGGGCAAAAACTTGCATCACATGTCAGCGAAGCAAAATCTCACACCACAATCATAACGTTTTTGCACACATTCCAGTTCCTGACAAACGTTTCAGTCACATACACATGGATATTGTCCGACCAATACCACCATGCGGAGATTACAAATACTGTCTAACCATAATTGACAGATTCACAAAATGGCCTGAAGCTATTCCGATTAAGGATACATCAACCGACACCATAGTTGATGCACTTTTCACCAACTGGATAGCAACTTTTGGACCGCCGATAACCATAACTACTCATCGTAGTTCGCAGTTCGAATCTACATTCTTTGAAGCCGTAGTTAAATTCATCGGGGCTGAAAGAACAAGAAGTACAGCATACCACCCGGCTTCCAACGGTATGGTGGAACGATGGCACCGGTCACTCAAAACCGCCATTATGTTCCACGAATCTAATTTCTGGGTTGACACACTACCCATGATACTGCTAAGACTCCGAACCAGCATAAAGGAGGACATCCAAGTATCAGCGGCAGAACTTGTTTACGGTACTCACCTGCGAATTCCTGGAGAATTCCTCGCCGACTCAGAAACCACGGACAGTTAGCAAATTTACGCACCGAAGCTGCGAAAATACATGCGAGACGTTTGTCCGGTTCCTACAGCACACCACTGCAAAAGAAAGGCATTCGTTCAGAAAACTCTACACACCTGCAGTCATATATTTCTATGAATGGACCACGTGAGAAGACCACTAGAACAATCTTACGAAGGACCATTTGAGGTGGCAGAACGCATATCGGACACGACCTTCATAATTCTCATAAATGGAGAAAGAGAAACCGTCTCCACCGAAAGACTGAAGCCAGCGTTTTTCGAAGCAGACCCAACTACGAGACAAACGGCGTAGCATCCAGAAGCCAAGGCGAAACAAGCGGTACAGCATTGGGTAGCAGTACCTCATCCCGTAGCCATTCCAGCGGTTTCGCCAACCCTTACCAGGAGACCAGAGAATCCAAGAACCTACTCTAGGAAGAAGGTCAATTTCGCGGCCTCGCCAAGCCGCTAGGAGGGGGTGCTATGGAGATCAACCTAAAAGAAATGTAGCATTGTAAACTGGCCTTAAAAACGCGCAGCGACAAAAAAACACCAGCGCCACGGCTAGGCGTAGCGTTAAGTAACACACTCTTACTCCTATTACTTACCTCGCGGCATTGCTCTAAAATAATCTAAAAATAAAGAAGACTTGTTAAAAAAAATTACCTGTTTTCATATCGCCTGCCTTTTGACGCTATTAACATTAAAAAAATAGTGGTGGTGAAACTATTTGTGTCCCCACAAACCCAGGCTATCTTGTGGCGCCGCCTATGAGTGGGGATTTGTACTACAAGAGACAGTAGCGCGCACGCTCAAATTCTGTGCGGGAAACGAGCACATTTCATTTCGAGTGACACGAACAACATTCTAAATAGAATTAACGACGGGGAAATTGTAGGATTTATCACGTCTATCAAAGATTATATAATAAAAACGAATTTTAATGTTATAACTCTTATTACTTTCTATTGGAATGTATATTTTCAGATTGTAGATCACATATGCAAGTGCACATAAATAAATATTAAATCATTTTCTTAAATAACTATGTGTTATTTGTTGTAGACCTTACCTTAATTTTTTAGAGTAGCTTCTCGTTTTTTTTTTTTTATTTTTTTATTAATAATTTAGGTAAGATGATTATGACCCTTACTCATACTTCTCTTTTAGGGTTAAGAGACGTCTATTATCGTTAAAAGATAGCAGATAAGAGAGACCTTACTCATACCTCTCTCTTAAGCCACTATTATAGAAAAATCGCTAAAAGACGCTATAAGAAACGTCTATTAGAGACGTTTCCTACTCATACCTCTTCTTAAGTCTCTCTTAAGGCACTTTTAAGCTAATAGAGAGCATTTGTTTATAATAGCGGCCAAGGGCACTATTATTCCGCTATGACCAGCTGTCAAAATCAGTCAAAATGGAGTCCGTCAATGATTTAAACGACATCGCCGATGTGCGTGAAGTGAATGCGATGCGACAAGATTATCCGAAAGTTTTTCGTGATCGAGTTGATCCATTTGAAGTGTATAATGATCGTGAATTTCGTAATCGGTACCGCTTATCTAAGGACTGCGTACGTTTTATCGTTGGACTGGTGCAAGAGAGGTTAGAGTCTCCGACCAGCCGTGAAAGTGACTGCTCACCAACGCTCCAACTCCTCATCGCTTTGAGATATTATGCGAAAGAGTGTTACCAGAGCGAAATAGGTGAGTAATTTTATCTGAAATTATTGCATGCCAAAAAAATGCAATAAAGACAAAAATATGCCAGCCATGAGCTCTTGCCGAACCAATCGACTGGTTAAATTACTGGACAGTCATTAAAGATTGAAGAACACTCAGTCGACTATTCTTGAATAGTAATTGAATGTTTTACCTATTGCTATTTTTCCTAACGCAGCTTATATTTGTAGGGGATCTGCATGGCGTTTCGCAACAGACAGTATCAAGGATAGTACATGCCGTCTCAGAAGCAATATCAGGATTACTTCCTCGCTTTATTGCATTTCCTCAACAGGTAGAAGCAATTCAGATAGGCTTGTATGTATAATTTTGATATAGTATACAGTAACGTCCAATTGAAGTGCAACACTTGAATTTTTTGGTACATGTCTGTGCAAGTATGACAGATTTCGAAAAACCAAAGACATGTTTTTTAGGAAATTTCCTTCCCGTTCGAATGGTAAAGGTTTTATCCTGATCGGATACAAAATGGCCGAATGGCAGGGGTTGGAGTGAAAAAGTCCATTTTGGAACTTTTTGAAAAATTCGAGATCTAGTAGTTCCGGAAGAAAATTCATATTTTTAATTAGGGCACGAGAGAAAGCATCCTTCGGCATTAAAAAAAAACACCCCCATTGAACCCCTGTAGGATCACTCTAGGGGGAGTTACACCTCATTGAAGTGAAAACACTTAAGGGATCTACCCTAATTAGAATTTTTAAAAAATCGATTTTTTTTTATTGCATTTTTCGAAAGTATACACATTTAAAAGTATCATATTAAAATTTTATAAAGATCCGAGCAGTCTAACAAGGAACATCACTTTAGTGTCCCCCTCCGATTTTGATGAAACTCAACTATGTTGTAGCGCATGAAAATCTAAGAGACACGTGTTTTTTTTATCGGCGGAAAAACGGTTTTAGGGGGTGAAATCAACCCCCAAAGTTGGGCATGTCGAGGGGTGGTAATGCAGTTTCACCTAGAAGGAACCGTCCGATTTCAATGAAACAAAAACTAAAATGTTTCTCATCGCGAGTAATGTAAAGTGCAACTAGACATTAAAAAAAATTGTCTCTTGAGGGGGTGAACCACCCCTTGATTATTACATTTTTCACCCTATTTAAAAAACTTACGTATGGAATTCAATGAAATACGTACCATTTGAAAGAGGAAGGAAAATTAAAGTTTACATGTTTTTGCTTTTTTGCGAGATGTCACGTATAAGGGGGTAAACCACCCCCTGCTTACCGATGCGTGCATTCCCATGTAGGACCCCTTCTTGCGCAATTTAAAAGTGTAAATACATTTAAAATATTCTCGTTAGTGACAATCGATAAACAATAAGTGAATATTAACGTATTACCCCTTATTAAGGAGGTAAACTACCCTCTCCGTACCTACCCCCTGCATACCGATGCACGGACTTCCATATAGGACCGCTTCTCGCGCAGTATAAAAGTGTAAATTAATTCAAAATATTATTGTTACTGACAGTGGACAAATAATAAGTGAAAATTAACGAAGTTCTCCTGCCTCTGGCCCTTCTCCTGCCTCGTCACGCGTTTCCTCTCCACGACGCGTAGCTCGGCGTTGCTATCGTTTCCCGCTGGCCGAACGGCTCTCGTCTTATAGACGCGGGACGATTACTACTTATATATACTACTTGCTACGAAAAATAAAAAGTACTTTCCGAACTATTAATAAAATATATTTTAAATATAAAATAATAGAAACTGGTACTATGGTGGACTAGCTACCGTACTTACCTCTAGGCGGAAGCGTGCAGAGTGGGAGGACTATTACATTAATTGATATTCAAACTCTAAATAAACTTACCCGCTTAATTACGGATGAAGCGTTTATTTTCACTTATTGTTTATCCACTGTCAGTAACAAGAATATTTTGAATTAATTTACACTTTTACACTGCGCGAGAAGCGGTCCTATATGGGAATGCACGCATCGGTACGCAGGGGGTGGTTTACCCCCTTAAACATGACATCTAGCAAAAAAGCAAAAACATGTAAACTTTAATTTTCCTTCCTCTTTCAAATGGTACGTATTTCATTGAATTCCATACGTAAGTTTTTTAAATAGGGTGAAAAATGTAATAATCAAGGGGTGGTTCACCCCCTCAAGAGACAATTTTTTTTTAATGTCTAGTTGCACTTTACATTACTCGCGATGAGAAACATTTTAGTTTTTGTTTCATTGAAATCGGACGATTCCTTCTAGGTGAAACTGCATTACCACCCCTCGACATGCCCAACTTTGGGGGTTGATTTCACCCCCTAAAACCGTTTTTCCGCCGATAAAAAAAAACACGTGTCTCTTAGATTTTCATGCGCTACAACATAGTTGAATTTCATCAAAATCGGAGGGGGACACTAAAGTGATGTTCCTTGTAAGTGTACTTTTGAGCGACGTTTACTTAGCTACCTGAGCGCACTAATATACGCACCGCTCGGAGCAATATTACCTACCTGCCATTGTATACATGAGGAGCTGCTACCTTTTGTGAATATATACGAAGGCAGGCTATTTTGGATGAAAATGAGCACTATGAAGAAACTGAAGACATACTGTATGGTTCAGGCATCGCTGATTAGACGTAAGTAAGATTTTTTCTCGATTTTAAAGAAAACTTTAAACGCGTTTTTCTCGAAATGACATTTTTGGACGGCTTGTTGATAAAATCTCCGAAACTATTCAACCGATCCTTACCAAAATTTTACCACATGTTCTTTATGACTATAGCTAGAGCGCATATCATACAAATTTTGAAATTTTGAGTATAACTATTTTTTTTTTGCAAGAAACGAAGGAAAAAAACGTGTTTTTTCGTAGTTTTTAGTAAAAAGGCCGCCATTTCGTCATTTTTTTAAAAATAAAAAATCGTATGATATGCGCTATAGCCATTTACCTACTGAATCTAAAACCATTTTTTTTTCAGATCATCCATTCCAGAGATTTCATCAACAGCGCACACCCATCTTTTTTTTGGACCTGTCTTCTGCCCCATTTTTCTGTACGAAAACGGAGTAAAATGAATATAAAAAAAAATTTTTTGTGTATTTTAAGAGTGTATTTTTTAGGCCTAACACTTTTTATATCCATATTTATAATTTATACCAGTCAAAAAAATTCGTGAAAATAGCCTTCTTTTTGCCCGTCTAATTAGGGTAGATCCCTTAAATGGCCATAACTTCCGAACGCGCCGACCAATCTGGTCCAGTTTCTGTGTGATATCATCTTTAATGATACTGCAGATTCTCACAAAATTATTTTTCTCGGAGATGATCCCGTGACGGAGATCTCGTGATTTCGCAAGCGCACCCGAAGCTTCCCCGCCATTTTTCATTAGGAAAGCGATGAAATAGAAGTTTCATTTTTATCCACGTTGTAGCTGAGATTTCAACGATTAAAACGCGCTTTTAAACATCCAAAAATGAGTTTGCTGAGGGGTTAAATTATCCGTTTGAAAAATCGCCTAAATTTTGCGAGTTTCGCTCGAGGCGCTCGAGAGACTACTACCCTACCATGCGCACCAACCAATTGTCCCCCGAGCGCCTCGAGCAGCCTTTAAAAGCGCGTTTTAATCGTTGATATCTCAGCTACAACGTGGATAAAAATGAAAGTTCTATTTCATCGCTTTCCTAATGAAAAATGGCGGGCAAGCTTCGGGTGCGCTTGCGAAATCTCGAGATCTCCGTCATGGGATCATCTCCGAGAACAATAATTTTTTGAGAATCTGCAGTATCATTAAAGATGATATCACACAGAAACTGGACCAGATTGGCCGGCGCGTTCGGAAGTTATGGCCATTTAAGTGTTTTCACTTCAAGGGGGTGTAACTCCCCCTAGAGTGATGCTACAGGGGTCCAATGGGGGTGTTTTTTTAATGCCGAAGGATGCTCTCTCTCATGCCCTAATGAGAATTATGAATTTCCTTCCGGAACTACTGGATTTCAAATTTTTCAAAAAGTTCCAAAATGCACTTTTTCACTCCAACCCCTGCCATTCGGCCATTTTGTATCCGATCAGGATAAAACCATTACCATTCGAACGGGAAGGAAATTTAATAAAAAATATGTCTTTGGTTTTTCGAAATCTGTCATACTGTCACAGATATGTAAAAAAATTCAAGTGTTGCACTTCAATTGGACGTTACTGTATGCTTGACATACCCCCGCCACGTCCTCCGCACCTCTATACCTATCAACACTGAACGTTTGTAATAGGGTTGCCAACAAGAGGGTGGCAAGCCTGAGAGCCAGCAATGAGGAGGTGTGGTTGGTGGTGTAGGAGACGAGAGATTATTAGAATAAAGGATCTTAAGTTTACAATGATTTTGTAATCAATTGAATGAACAAGAATCAAGACTTATTACATGGCGCTGCAGACCAGAGTAGAAAAAAAAAGAATAAATTCAAGTGGCTGGAAGAAAAGTTGTGTGATATTTTGTTTTACCTTCGAAAAAAACAAAATTAAGAAAAAGGTTAAACACGTGGAAAGAAAATGGTACAAAGGGAGAACAATGAACAGGAGCCAGAGTTCCAGGATGCTGTTACTGGTCGCTGTGATCATCGACAACAAGGTATAGGGATAAGTGATCTAAAACCACCAGAAAATCTAACAAGTTTGAATACAGAAGCATATAAAAAGTGGAAACAAGAATTTCAGATTTTCTGCATAGCTACCGGTGCTTCACACAAGAGTCAAGAAGTACAAGTAGCATTACTACTACACTGCATGGATGAAGAATGCATAGAGATATATAATACTTTTGGCTTAGGACTAGAAGAAACAATAATTATGAGAAGGTACAAAATAAGTTTGACGAATATTTTGTCCCATTGGATAACAAAAGTGTGAATTTTCATTTCTTCTTCACAAGAAATCAGAATCCTGGTGAATCAATTGGCTCATATGTAACAGAATTGAAAAAATTAAGTGTGGACTGTCATTTTTCTGACTTAAGAGAAAGATTGATCAAGGATCGCATTATTGTTGGTATAAGAGATATACGACTAAAGGATAGATTGCCACGTGAAAGTAATTTAAACATTTCTAAAGCAATACAGTTGGGTAAAGCTGCTGAAATTGCAGAACAACAAGTGAAAACATTTCAGAATTAACAGGAAATTTCTGGTATAAAAAAGAATAACATATGAAATCAGAATCAGCAAAGAGGATATGAGATGAAACAGTTCAAGAGTCTAAATAGAAAATTAACACAGAAAGGATCTTCTTATGCAAGGAACCAACAACAAGGAGTAACCGGAAAAAACCAGCAACATCAGCAAGATAACCAAAAAAGGTATGGCTGTGGGAAATGTGGAAGACAACATACGAGAGGAAACTGCCCTGCATATGATGCTAAATGCCATAATTGTGGAAAGAAACAACATTTTGCACTAAAATATAGAACAAAGAAATAAATTGTAAGAGCAGTAGATATAGACACCGATGATGAATGTGAAGTAGATGAAGTATTTTTGGGCAGTGTACAGGTTAATAATATAAGTAAGAATGAAATCCCCCAAAAAACACTTACGTGGAAAAAACTACGCCAAGTACAGGTGTGCTGTGTATTCCTCTAATAAAAAGTATTGATATCAGATTATTGAGGCCAAGTACATAAGTCACTACATGTTTGCCTATTATATGATCTAGCACTGGCCCATCATTTTAATTGTATTTTCAAAATTTCTTATAACGTTTTCACTACTCTTTTACATTACTACTGTTTCTCGTAGTTGATTATGAATTAATGGTTATTTAATAATTAATAAAACTTTAGCTGATTCCTTATCGGGTACTACTTGGCGGGTCCGTGCAATTCTTGATATAAATTTGCATTCATAATGCCAGTCATTCAACTCAAAACCAATGTCAACTTTCTATATAGAGCTTATAAACGATAACTCGTCAATAATAATCACGGTAAAATCTTAATAACAAACATATAATTTTACGATACTATTAGTACGTTCAAATTAAGTACTTTGGAATTCCTGGCACGGACCGGCCAAGTAGTACTCGATAAGGAATCAGCAAAAGCTTTATTAATTATTAAATAACCATTAATTCATAATCAACAACGAGAAACAGTAGTAATGTAAAAGAGTAGTAAACACGTTATACGAAATTTTGAAAATACAACTAAAATGATGGGCCAGTGCTAGATCATATAATAGGCAAACATGTAGTGACTTATGTACTTGGCCTCAATAATCTGATATCAATACTTTTTATTAGAGGAATACACAGCACACCTGTACTTGGCGTAGTTTTTTACACGTAAGTGTTTTTTGGGGGATATTACAAGTTTTTGTTGTTCAACGGGACATAGCAGTATTAAGCAATGAAATCTATATTGTCACAGATATAAAATGTAAATGCATTATGATGTTGCTAATCAGAAAAATATATTGCGGTGTCGAAAATGTTTAATGGCACATAAATTTAATTTGTAAGTCCCTTTTTCTAGAAATGCATAAAGACATATACAAATTTTTAAAGAAAATGTAATCTTCAATGCATATAAGCGTCGTTAATGGTGTTGTGCCGTAACGTCTCGATAACGAAGGTGTTCGATAAGAGAGGTTAGGGCTAGGATATTTTTGGGATCGTTGCCGGTTAAGGAGTTAGAACTCGCGTGAATATAACAAAACTGTGAAGGTTTATTAAAATGATTAAGTGTGTGTACAGTATGTCGACGTACGTCGACCTGGAAAATATAGTCACCGTTAATTAAATTGACTATCTTCTATTTCGGGTCTACTCTCAAGACCACCTTATCCGTACGGATTCTAAACGTAGACTCCCGATTTTCGGATGTGCAGCCATAAGCTGGACTTCCGAAAAGTGATTATTGTGCGATTTTATTATTTCTTCATTTCGGTTGCCAGGCCACCTTTAGTTCTGACTTAGCACATTGCTGCACGCGCGGACTATCAGGCCTGGCATATTTCTATGGGGTCAGGAGACTCCCAGCGCAACATCCCTCCCCCCTTAAAGAAAATCGCACAATTTTTTCACGGCGTTCGCCTCGGGTGGTTACTATCTTAGTGGAGCACAGCTTTCCTGATTATTTTTGGTACAATTTCCTTAATATTGGCAGGGGCGTCTGCCCGTAACATTGGTTCTGTCTTGCACGTCCTGGTCGGCCCAGCGAAAACGTCTGTCGCGTGCTCTATTTAACGCCGCTCTGAGGCTATCTGGCCTTGATTCCAGCGGTTCCAGCTGGATGTTCACCGCGGGTGAGACAGAGTTCGGCGTGAGAGCCGGTGCCGTTGGCGTCGAATTATGCTTACGCGTGTAACACATATACACGGCAAGACAAACCAATGCTATGGGCGCTATCGTACTTAATGAGTAAAACCCTAGATTATGATAATGTTGCTCCAGGTGTTGGTCATCATAGTCTAGGCTTTCCTTAATTTTAGACACTTGCGTCCCGAGGCGCGCTAACTCCTCGGGGTCCCGTAACACTTTAACTAGTTCCACTTTTCCGGTATCACTGGTCACTCGCGGGGGAATAACTTGGTCCATCTCAGATAGTGTGAGATTGAAGGGGGGCAAGTAATCCTCGTTGGCGACCTGGGTGATGCGTCGGATGGTTTGCAAGCTGAAACTACGGGCGGTTACCGTACATACGCCTACCAAAGCCAATATTCCTATGTTCTTTAATACTTCGTGGGACGCGGGGTTTCCGTCACAGGTAATACTGACTGGTACGTCGGTGGGCGCTACAAATAACCATTTCCCCGGCTGATGCATCGTGATCATCAGTACATGGTCGAACTTGGTGACCCGCTTCGGGCAGTGAAGTCCGTTGTCCGTGTCTAATTTCGCAAACGTCAGCACTTCGCACGGTGCTGAGCTCGTCAGGGGAATAGACGGATGCAGGGGGTTACAAATGTACCTATTAGAGAATTGTTTACAATTCCTCAACTCCAGGCTGGTCATTCGCAGGAAGTTTCGATTTTCCTGGTCCACGATCACGAGGTCTTCGGAGGTGTCTAAGTAGTAATACGTTCCGTTCTCCGACCTCACTGGTATCGGGTGTACCTTGCTTACGCTGTACCTCTTCGGGCTTATTAACGGAAAGTCGAGTACGACGATGATGGCATTCCCTTGACTGAAGGCCTTCGTATCGGCCAGTTTCATTAGGGTGGCCGCTTGGTTTCGTTCGATTGGCACAGGGAACCCAGTTCCCGCTGGTAAGTGTGGCAGTGCATCCGTGAGGTATCCTATCAGTTTTCTCGGTGGTAGCACCGCTGCACTCACCTTACCGCTCGAAATCTCAACTATTAGTCCAACTAAGTCTTTTACGTCGTGTCGTAGTGCCTCGACTATCACGCTTAGGGCGGTGAGGCCCTCATCCAGCCTTTGTTCCTTCATTATTATGCTCATGTCTGCCGTCAGTGTAAGGTTGACACGGGCGATGAGTTCTTGGAGAGCCAGTTCGTTGCTCTGCACGTTAGCGAAGGAGGCGTTGAAGAGGTGCAATGTGGACTCGACCACCTGTAATTGGCCTTTCATACTCTCCTTCAGCGTCCGCTGGTTGGAGCGTATGGCGGCAATTTCCTGGTTGATCCTTTCCGCGTCCGCGGCGTCCATGTTTCCTGTGATGGACTTTATGATCGAACCGAGCCCGTCGATCAATCCCCTACGTTTGAGCGCTGAGTCCGGTTTCACGAGGTCGTGAACCGTTCCCATTAGTTCCTCTATTTTCCGCACCATCCTGGTCACGGAATCTGCGATGGCCGGGCAGAGGGGGTCATCTCTTCCTTGTTTTTCGCAGATGTCTAATAGCAGTTGCAGGTTAGCGCTGACTTCGGCTTCCCGTTTCATGACTGCCGCGAGATCCATAGTGACGGCTAGTCGCCATGTGGCCTTGGCCTCCGAGAGGGTTCCGATTTCCTCGTAATATATTCCTGGATTGCTGGTAAATGTGGTCACCGTAAACCCCTTTTCCGTTTCTCCGGTGACTGCGCGGCTTGCCGTCAGCAGGACAGTTCTGCAAGAGGAATACTGCGTTACTCGAAACTGGCTAAACCGTGAGATTGCCTATTCGGTGCAAATTCCCTCTTTTCTATAATTCCTCTTCTTTGCCGGTTTCGGTCACGGTAGGCTATGAGGAGCTCAGTCTATTTCTGACATTCAATCGAAATGGACGGTATTTACGGGGTCGTTTATTGCGAAGGAGCGGCCATAGGGCCGACTATACTGCGTCTGGTGGTTAGTATCAACAGTCATCTTTTCTGCAAGTGCGCAAGGCGGTTCGCTGCGTCCCATTTTGACGGCTTGTTTCGTTTCTTAGGATCAGCTGTTCATCCCTACGAAGAGGGATGCTCGTTCCCCGGCGGAGAGGTTAGCGGCGAGGACCCTCAGGGAGATCCGGCGCAGGAGGTTCCTGTGTCGTCGGACGGTCGAGGCTTTGTGGAGCCTCGGCGACTTCGCCGGGGAGGAAGATCCACCTGACTTCCTGGGACTTGCCCGCCTGTTCCGGGTAGAGTGCCCAGCGTGTGGGCACGAGGTGTAGGAGGGTTTCCAAATAAAGCGTGTGCTTATCCTCAAATGCCGTGTTCTTGGACTATTTCCGTTCGTCCTCCGGCTGTGGCCATCCCGCTTCCTTTTTAGTGTTCGGTGAAGTTTTTTAGGCGGTTTGCGTGAACTAACATGGTCTTCCGACCCATCTTTATAGTGTAGTTAACCGCTGAATTTCTCGCGATTACTTCGTACGGGCCTATCCACTTCGGGGTCAATTTAGCTGAACGCCCGCGCCGTACGGCCTCGTTGTGGAGTAGGACCCTATCTCCAATGCGGTATTCTTCAATTTTTGCGTTCGCGTCGTAGGTCAGTTTAGACCTTTCTTTGGCATAACGTACGTTAGCCCCGGCTACCGTCCATGCGGCGCGTAGCCTTTCCCTTAGTTCCTGCGCGTAGTCATCTAGGGAGTAGGAGTTTCGCGGCTCCTGTTTCACCGCTGTCGGGAGCTCGGCTTCCCGACCGAACACTAGCGTATACGGCGACAATCCGGTCGCCGTATGAGGCGTAGTATTATAGGTGAACATTGCGTATCGTAGCCATTCGTCCCAATTTCCTTGATCCTCATCTATGTAGTTCTTAAGATACTCCGCGAGCGTGCGATGCGATCGCTCCAATGCGCCGTTGCTTTCCGGATGGTATATAGTAGTCTGGATCTTCTTAATTCTCAGCAACTTGCATACCTCCTTGAAGGTTGAACTCAGGAAGTTCGTTCCTTTGTCGGAGAGTATCGATTCTGGCGTTCCGTATCTGCAGATGATCTCTTCAACGAGGGCTTTCGCCACGGTTCTGGCTTCTTGGTTGGGAATGGCTACTGCCTCACTGTATTTGGTGAGGGCATCCTGAAAGGTAAGTATGTACTTGTTTTCGGATGCTGTCTCTGGCAACGGTCCTACTATGTCGACCGCTGTTTTTTCGAAGGCCCGTGCGGGTGTGTCCGTTATTATCATTGGGACCCTTCCTTTCTTACGCAGTTTATTCACCTGGCACTTACGGCACGTAGAGATGTAATCTTCTAATTCCTTTCGGATTCCTGGCCAGTCGAACTTCATTCGAATACGCTGTAGCGTCCTCTTGACGCCCTGGTGCCCTCCTAAAGGGGCATCGTGGTACTCCTTAATGATTTTCTCACGGTCTTCTACCGTGGGGCAGGTTACGCCGTTGCCATAGTCGAGTTCGTCGTTCGAACTGCTGTCCTCTTCTTGACAGGACAATGAGCCTTCTCTCTGCTCTTCCGAGCTTCTTTCTTTGCGGATTCCTGCGCTATCTCTGCCCCAACCGCACGGCTTTGTGCTGGGACGTTCAGAGTCCTTCGCGCTTTCTTCTGGCCCTAGGCTGCCGTTCGGCTCGGAGGTTTCCCTCGCCTTCTTCTGGGCCCTGGTCGTGGCATAAATGCGACTTAACGCGTCCGCGTTAGTGTTTCGTTTCCCAGCCTTGTACTCCACGTCAAACTCATGTTCCGATAGTTTAATTCTCCATCGCATGAGTCGGGAGCCCGGGTCCTTTACTCCAAACAGCCAAGTCAGCGGCTGGTGATCCGTCACGACCTTGAACCGGGTGCCGTAGATATACGGTCGGAACTGTGCTATCGCCCATACGATGGCGAGTAGCTCCTTTTCGGTCGTGGTGTAATTCAGCTCCGCTTTAGATAGCGTTCGGCTTGCATAGCAGATTGGCAGGTCTTCTCCGACCTTGCCTTGAGACAAGATTGCGCCGATTGCCCTGTCGGACGCATCTGTTGTCACAATAAAAGGCTTCTCAAAATCCGGATATTGTAGTATCGGTGCGGAAGTCAGTGCCCGTTTCAATTCTTCAAACGCGGCATCTCGAATCGCAGTCCATTCGAACTTTGTGTCCTTTCGGATAAGTTCGGTTAGAGGCTTTGCGATTTTCGAGAAGTCCTTAATGAACTTCCGGTAGTATCCGGCCAAGCCCAAGAAGGACTGAACTCCCTTGACATCCTTTGGTACGGGGAATTCCTTTACCGCAGCGAGTTTCTCTGGATCCGCTCGCACACCTTGTTCCGAGATGATGTGGCCTAGGTAGTGCGTTTCCCTTCGTAGGAACTGGCACTTACCTGGTTGTATCTCCAGTTTGGCTTCCTTTAGGCGTTGGAACACCTCTCTCAGGCGAGCGTTGTGCTCGTCTAGATTCTTTCCGTACACCACTTTGTCGTCTAGGTAGACGTAGCATTTTCTCCCTTGGAGACCTGCTAGTACGGAGTTCATTAATCTCTGGAAGGTTGGGGGAGCATTTTTCAACCCGAAAGGCATTCGGTTGTACTCGAAGTGCCCTTGCGGTGTAGAGAACGCCGTTTTCTCCTTGTCTTCGTTTGCCATCGGGATCTGATGGAATCCCGAGGCGAGATCCAAGGTTGAGAAATATCGTGCCTTTCCCAACTGGTCCAATATCTCGTTGATGTTGGGCAGTGGGTATGAATCTCCTATGGAGGCTTCATTTAGCTTTCGAAAATCCACCACCACTCGCATGCGTCGCTCGCCCGTGGCATCGGGCTTCTTTGCTACTACTAGCAAAGGGGCATTCCACTGGCTCCTACTGGGCTGTATTATGCCGTCAGCCAGCATTTCCGCCGTTTGTTTTTCTACCTCTTTCTTGTGGACTTCGGGCAGGCGGTATGGGGGTACCTTAGTAGGTCTTACCCCTTCCTTTAGTGGAATCCGGTGTTCCACCATGTGTGTGCACGGGAGTTTGTCTCCTTGCAGGTGGAATATCTCCTCGTATTCGCTGATCAGTCCTGCAAGAGCCCTTTTCTCCTCGCTGTTGAGGTTTGCCAGATCGAGTTCACCCTGTAATCGCTCTATGCGTCTGGCACCTCTTTCCGTGCTTATAGCGCCTACGCGCAACGTCTCGGCCTTATAACCTCCGTCTTCAGTGGGGGCATCCATCGGCTCGAGTTTCACGGTCGGGCGTTGCACCTCTGCTTCTAACTCGGTCATGTTGACCAAGCTCACTGCACAGCTGTTGCCCTTCGGCTGCGTCAGGCACGAGCCCATAATAACGCCCGTGCTGACTTCGGACTTTGCAAGTAGTCCGACGCTCCGGCTTGTAGTGGCTATGTAAGCGATTGTCTCGCTTCTAGGAGGAAGTTTCATGGTTGACTTCCCATCCATCAGAGGCATGCTATGGCCGTAAAGTTTAAAGGTTTCTCCGCCGATTATGTCCGCCTTGTGTCCTCTAATAAATTCCATTCCCAACAGGCCATTTACGGTCAGTGGTACATCATCTGGTACCACGTAAAACCAATGTTTCACATCTACTGCCGGGGTTTCAAGGACGACTTCTGCCTTGCACAAGGGCGTGAATTTCTCGCCTCCCACACCCTGCAGTTCTACCTCGCTGTCTTCGATGACCGTATTCGGCTTCAGGCAGCTCTTTTTGATGATGCTGCACTGCGCTCCGGTGTCGGCCTTCAGCGTCAACACTCCTCCGACTGCGTGTGGAGACACGATGTCGAAATCGCTTGCGGATGCGGAATTTGCAGGCAATGTTACCTGTAGTAGCTGCATCATCCTTTTCTGCGGTCTCTTTGTACCGAGGGTGTTGAGCCTCAAGGTACCTAAGGTTCGCTTGCCGGTATTGTCGTGGCTAGAGGAGGTTTGGTCGGAACTGGGCGCATTCCGCCTTCCAGCAACGTCTTGCCTGGGCGGATCTTGCTTCGTTCCTGATTCGTTCTCCTGTTTCTTTCTTAGCCTTTTCCGCCACTCCTTCCACGAGTGACCTTTGAGCTTGCAGTACGTACAGACGACATCGACCTGGTTGATTGCCTTATTTTGTTGTGGCGCCGGTAGGCTGACGCGACCCGACTTACGCCTGCAATCTCTTGCCATGTGCCCGGCGTTACCGCAGTTGTAACAGGTTTTTCCCCCTGCCGCTTGGCCCTGCATGGATCTTCTAGCGTTTTGGGGCTGTCCCGTTGTAGACCCTTTCGGTTGCACCATTCTGCTAATTTCGATGGCTCCAGCAACCGATTCGTGAAGGGTTTCGTAATTTCTTGATCGGGCCAGAACTTGGACTTGCCCGTGCAATCCATTTTCGAAATTAGCCTGCGCACACTTGCGTGTGACGGCTTCTACCGATTGCGCGTGACTCAGGTCGGGTACCATATCACATAGCTTCTCTACTATATCTACGGTGATTCTTTCGGCTCTGGTCGCATACGCCGTGACATCTTCTCCGGGATTTTGCTTTAGGCTATTGAACTCCATTTGTAGGGCAGACAGTGATTTACGCTGCCCGTACAAGGCCTCTAGTTCGTATTTTAAATCGTCTAGGGTCTCGATCGTTTTGTTCTTTAGCTCCCTTGATGCCGTTCCGTTTAGTTTGCCGCAGAGCACCAGTTCTAGTAAAAGTTCCTGGTCTGCTTCGGCAACCCTTCTAAAAACGGTTTCGCATGACCTTATGAATCCGTCTAGCTCATTCGCGTCGCTTCCGTCGAATGTCTTTATGTTTTTTAGCGCTAGCCCTATGTCTAGTCGTGGAGATCCGAGGGTGGCGGGGACGCTTCTTCTTTCTCTTACTGGTTCCGGCCGCCACCTCAAACTTGGCCTATTTCTTCGGTCCCGTCCGGGCTGTAATCGTTCTAACTGTCTCGTGAGGGCACTAATCTGATCTTGGAGGGCTGTAATCAGTTCATACTCGTCCGCTCCTACCTCGTTGAGGGTTTGTGCCAGATCTCTTCTCGCGTTCGGAGTATGCTCCGACCGGCGTTCCCGCGGCTCAAAGACCTCGTCTTCTCGTCCTTCCCCATCGAGATACGTTCCCAGGTCAGCTGGGTCGTGGTTGGACGTCCTTAAGGGTCGTCTTTCGTGACTCCTTTGGGCTGCGTGAGGTGAAAGGCCTCGAGCCATAGTTACCGCATTTACGGGGTCTGATACGGCAGTCCGCCCGCGTAGACGCGCGATTTCCTCGTTTACCATAGAGTCTGATATTCCCGCGGGAGGGGCCTGTCCTCTGTTAGCCATGTCACCTATTTGGTCTAAAAGAGTATCGTCGTAATCGTCAAAGGCAGATCCTCTTCGCGATACTACTCCGAATTGAGCGTTTAAGCTACTCGTGATAGCCGCCTGTCGACCCTCAGGTAAACGTCCTGACGGGGAGAGAGTCCGTAGCGCTCTCCTAGCTCTAAAAGTTATATCTCCGACCGCGGCTTCTAGTCCGGCTAGGACGTTGACGTTTTCCCTATCCAAAGGTGATTCCAACGAGCCTCCCCTACGTAAGGGTCGCGGCTCAGTATCGCGAGGCATGGACCGATTCGCGTAGGGGGTGTCAGGAGTATACCGTGACTAACAATTAGAGACTAATCCTACCTACTGGCTTTGGAAATTTTATAGGCTTTATAGATTGGTAACCGCCACTTACAGGATGAAGCTCCACTCCATGGCGTTGATCCTCCGGGATGACGTTGGTAGTCGTTGGGTTGGCTCGTACTCGTCCGGATCCCGGTAGCGGCGATGTCTGGATCCCGCTGTCAGTCGTAGACGTCCTTCCGGGCGTTGTTGACCCTTGGTGTGGTCTCGAGTGTCGGCCACGTTTGCTCGACTCTTCTTTGCAATAACGCCTACTGCGTAGCGTTTTGCAGTACGTTCCTCGACGTCTCTTGTCGAGTCCGATTTTATTCCTGATTCAACTACTGCGCGTTGAATCCTACCAGGCTATTTGTCCCAACGAATGTATGCCGGGTTCAGCTCTGGGTTTCGTTTACCGTTTCCGGTTGTTTCCCGTTCGGGCTGCTTGATCACTTCAGACACTTCGTTTCGCTAATTCACTTTGGCAATATCCCACCGCTGCCACCAAATTTGTTGTGCCGTAACGTCTCGATAACGAAGGTGTTCGATAAGAGAGGTTAGGGCTAGGATATTTTTGGGATCGTTGCCGGTTAAGAAGTTAGAACTCGCGTGAATATAACAAAACTGTGAAGGTTTATTAAAATGATTAAGTGTGTGTACAGTATGTCGACGTACGTCGCCCTGGAAAATATAGTCCCCGTTAATTAAATTGACTATCTTCTATTTCGGGTCTACTCTCAAGACCACCTTATCCGTACGGATTCTAAACGTAGACTCCCGATTTTCGGATGTGCAGCCATAAGCTGGACTTCCGAAAAGTGATTATTGTGCGATTTTATTATTTCTTCATTTCGGTTGCCAGGCCACCTTTAGTTCTGACTTAGCACATTGCTGCACGCGCGGACTATCAGGCCTGGCATATTTCTATGGGGTCAGGAGACTCCCAGCGCAACAATGGTGTCCAGCTTGTTGAAGCCGTGTGGTAAACGTAAGAGAGGAGAGTGTGCTGCATTATTTCAGGCCTTGTACCTCAGGCCGTGCGAACATCAAAGAGGATACTATAGTTTGAGCGAAGCGCCAAATCTTGTTGCACACTTTTCTGGACTTCTACGTCCGACACCTAGATACAAGAAACTACGGAGCGGAACACCTGGACACCCTGGACTTCCACATCCGACACCTAGATACAGAAAACTACGGAGCGGAATACCTGGACACCCTGGACTTCCACATCCGACACCTAGATACAGAGAACTACGAAGCGGAATAACTGGACACCCTGGACTTCCACATCCAACACCTAGATACAGAGAACTACGAAGCGGAATAACTGGACACCCTGGACTTCCATGCCCGGCTTCTAGATACGGAAAAGTACGAAGCGGAACACCTGGACACCCTGGACTTCCACATCCGACACCTAGATACAGAAAACTACGAAGCGGAATACCTGGAAACCCTGGACTTCGACATCCAACACCTGCACACAAGAAACTACGGAGCGGAGCCCCTGAACAACCTGAACTTCCACGTCTGACACCTAGATGCAGGCAACTACGGAGCGGAACACCTGGGCACCCTGGACTTCCACATCCGACACCTAGATACAGAAAACTACGGAGCGGAACACCTGGACACCCTGAACTTTCATATCCGACACCTAGATACAGAAAACTACGAAGCGGAATACCTGGACACCCTGAACTTCCACATCCGGCACCTAGATACAGAAAACTACGAAGCGGAATACCTGGACACCCTGGACTTCCACATCCGACACCTAGATACAGAAAACTACGAAGCGGAGTACCTGGACACCCTGAACTTCCACGTCCGCCATTTACATACAGAAAACTACGAAGCAGAACAGATGGACAAACTGTCACCTGAAATACGAGGAACTATGCCGAAGCACACATATACATACACCCATATACGCGCGCTGCACATGAATGCTATTAAAAACTGAATAATTCTATACTGTTGTGAAAGCAGCCTTATACTAACTGGAAATTCGGTATGAACGGTAGCTTCACGTATAAAGTGTATTTGATTGTGTTGTGTATTCGTAAATTACTAACACCATACAGAGTACAAATTGGTAAAGAAGGCACAGCAGTCAGCGCCATCTGTCGTGTAAAAAATGCGAAGGACGTGCGAAGACGACGACGACGACGATGACGACGACGACGGAACTGAAATAAAATCATCTCGCTCGCCATCTCAATACGCCCTGATCTCGTATACTAATCGTATTGAACGTGGGGGCAATCAATTCAGGACCCTCAATTCCTATAGTGAATGTATCAATACCTTTTTCTCATGTATAGTGGTTAATAAGATATTTCGTTCCAAACACAGGTATAAGAGTTGACTCAAGTAAAGAGTCTCGGCGAGCTGTGCCCTGTACAGCCGGTGGCCTGTACTTGGCGCGAGACTCGACCAAGTCTCTTGATAATAGAAAGAATAAGATTCAAAGACTATGATAAGACAGCAATATTTAAGTTAGACACTGAAGTTCAATGCAATGTTGTTAAAAGAGAAATGTGTGGAATGCTGGGAATTGATAAAGTTAGAAAAAGTTGCTTACATTTAACTAGTGACAATAGAACACATATAGAAACAGAAGGACAAGTAGACTTAAGATGTGTTGTTAGATAGAAGGTAAAAATGATCAATTTTCAAGTTTATAAAGGTAAATCCTTTTCAGGTTTGGGTCTTCCACCAATTTAAGATTTAGATCTGCTACGCAGTACACAAACCTCAGAATCAAATGTTGTGTGACGTGATTTTTCGAATCACGGTCCCAAGGGGGCTCCGGTTACCGATACAGATAACGTTCTCGATTTCTGGTTCCCTTCGGATTGCCACCCTGCTCAGAAGCTACGCTCTCGGGTTGATTCGTATAGTTATGTTAAGGCTCTCGTAAGATTTGGTTATGGTTTAGTTGAGGTCGAGGTGCTCGAATCTGCCGTGGAGAGATAGTCTCGAAGTACGGAGTTGCCCGGCGGAGGAGAGTACCCGACGGAGACGTCTCCACGGACCAGCAGAAGCCCGGGTGAAATACCGGCGCCCCGCTGGAGATGGGCAAAGGACTGTAGAGCGGGCGAAGAGTTTTGATACGGTTAAGGGCAGGAGAGGAACCTCTTGCCCGAGTTAAGGATGTGGTGCCCAGCTGTCGCCCGATGTCCTGGGGAAGCGGCCGTGGAGGATCTCCATAAACTACGTATCGATTCGTTAAAAAACGCTCTCGATTTGGTTTAGAGTGACGACTCGAAGGAGATAGAAGAGTTATCGGTTAAAAGGCTCTCAACCAATCAGAATGATTAGTTCTCGGATTTCGATATTGTCAAAGCAGTCTGTCTCGGGGCACTGACCGAGGTGTCACTGGCTGGCTCGTGCTCCCGTACTATCTGTTGATAGTTTTTCTTGCCGTGTTTCGCTATGGTATAGCCAGTTCTCGATTTGTACAGTTCTCGCGTTGTTCTCGCGATATCCAGGCAATTCTATGAATTCCTGTGAGTGCTCCGGAGGTGTAGTGCTGTGCCTTAGTGCTGTGCTTACCAGAGTGTCCTATGGATCCAGTTCTCGGCCTCCACGGATTAGCTGCACCAGCTCCAGTGAGGACTCCCAATTTATTAATTGGTGAAGGGATCTCGATAGATAGTTAAGATTCGTTCTGATACGTTCTCGGTTCGTCGCTCTCTGTCTCTCGCACTATTTGCCGGACTCTTATTCCGACCCTCTCTACCTCAAACCTAGCAGCCTGAGCAGCCGTGAATTTCCGTAACCGTCCGCTCCCGTTCGTGTATCCAGTTGGGTTTGCTGATTTTACGCGACCCCAAAGATCAGCACCGACGGTTGTGTTTCTCGATTTTACGCGTCCCCAAAAATCGAAAGGATCCGTTAAGCTATCGCCTCGTCTGATAGGTTCCGTCAGAGCTGTCGTTTTAGTGGAATTGGGCCTGTTCCACCCCAACTCCCAGTTTATACCGGCTCGTCAGTTCCCGGTGGAAAAAGAATTGGCTGTCGCCCGCCTGGCTTGCAGATGCACGAACGACGGGTGGACGGCCGAAGGTAACGGGGGGTACCCACTGGCACACAAACCGATTGCGCACACGCCCAGTTGGACACAAATCATTGGACACAACACGATTGGACACAGTGTCCATTTCGCACAGCAAGATTGGACACAATGCCGATACGAGAGATTAGTTTTGGACACAGACCGTTTAGCATGCGATAACATTGGACACATTAGAACTGTGTCCAATCTTGTTGTGGTGAATTGGTTTCGCGTGCGATCTGACTACGTAAGGATGGACCGTGAAATTGGACACAGCTAGTTGTAGATAAATTTCAGATAATTCATTGGACACAAAGCTAGCTGCACAAATATTATATATACGAGATCAATGGAATAGGTTCTTACGTACTTTTCTGAAATAATGTTGAAGTTATTATAGAAATGTTACATGCTGGATTATAGGGAAGTGAACGCTCATAAGTTTATCCCAACAGCATTTAAATACATATATGCATATTAAAAAGCTGCAATATCAAGGATTCAAATATGAGTGAAAAAATAGTATTGTGACGTATAACTGTTCTGTACGGTTACGGGGTAAAAATCTAGCCCATTATTACATTATTATAAAATATTCACCAATAGTCGTATTCTTTACAAAACGTGTGACCTTCAACTCACGAATAAATCCCGTTGGCTAGTGTAAATTATCATGTTATAATTAAGATAATAATTAAAAATTTAATTAAAATGCATTACCAAGTCATTAACAAGAAACATTGAACATAGAATTCATTTATGCCTGATGACGATTATCTCTACCTATTTGACGCGAACACTTTGTAAAGTTACAAATATTGGAAGATCATTTTTAGAAGATATATAATAAATTTATTATAAATGTACCACAGCAGTTCACATTCCCTCACTTCTTGTAGAGTTCTGGTTACATCGATATACCTTATTGTGCAGCTAGCTTTGTGTCCAATGAATTATCTGAAATTTATCTACAACTATCTGTGTCCAATTTCACAGTCCGTCCTTACGTAGTCAGATCGCACACGAAACCAATTCGCCACAACAAGATTGGACACAGTTCTAATGTGTCCAATGTTATCGCATGCTAAACGGTCTGTGTCCAAAACTAATGTGTCGTATCGGCATTGTGTCCAATCTTGCTGTGCGGAATGGACACTGTGTCCAATCGTGTTGTGTCCAATGATTTGTGTCCAACTGGGCGTGTGCGCAATCGGGTTGTGTGCCAGTGGGCATCACTCGAAGGTAACGTAGGTTCGTTCTTGAAGATAGTTCGTTCTCGGATGTTTTGTTACCGGTGTCTAGTCAGGAAAAAGAATTACGTTACAGTTGATATGATAAAAACAGATTATGGGAATGAGATCAATTTAGAGAACAAAGATGTCTTCACAGGTATTGGAGAAATCAGAGATTTTGAGTATAACATAAAATTAAAACCAGGTATTTGTGGAAAAATAGAGCCTTGTAGACACATTTTATTCAAATTAGTGCCAAAGTTGAAAGAGGAATTAATGAAAATGGAAAAAATGGGAATCATTAGTAAAATAGACAAGTCAGCAGTCTTTGTTAGTTCATTAATCATAGTTAACAAGCCTGATAGATCAATAAGAGTTTGTTTAGACCCGCAAAACTTAAATAACTGTATACAAAGGGAACATTATCAGTTATCTACCCAAGAAGAAACAGTGTCTCAACTACATGGAGCAACAATGTTCTCAACTCTAGACGCAAACAAAGCATTCTGGCAAATTAAGTTATCAGAAAGATCAAAGGAAATAACCACTTTCAGTATGCCAGTTTAATAGGTTACCATATGGGCTGAGTTTAGGAGTTTAAGGGGTCTGGCCACCTTGGCTGATCGGACAATCGGCACATTTAAAAGAAAAATAATAAACTCGAAAGTATGGGCCAGAATATTTTTATTTTTTTATACAACGTCAGAAAAGGCTTTGAGAATAACGTCAAAAAATTTCCGTTCAAAATATTAAAAAATGGCGCCGTTCTGCACATTGCCGAGGAGGCCCTCCGCACGATACGCGCGGTCGTTGTCCCATCAGTTACTTGGTCATGTCACATCCGAAAAAAAAAAATATCAGCTTATTCGTAAGTAGTGTCGCTACAATGTAGCGTAGCGGTTTTTTTTTCGACCATTAAAAAAATTATGGTGACCCGAAGAAAAAAATTTGTATTTTTCTCTTAAATTTTTCGAGCAAAAACAATAATAAAACAAAAACTAATCAAGTTATCGCAAAAATCCTACGTGACATTTTAGATAATGTATCTAAAAGTATTGTGTAAAAATTTGAAAGCAATCGGACCGATAGTTTACGATATTTCGATGGTACCAGTTCAAAAAATGTAGTTTCGAGATAATCGCAAAAGAAAGTACACTACCGGCGGAAAGTTTCCGGACAAAATTGCAAAAAAGGTCTCGAACGTTTTTTGATGCCATTTCGCCGGAAGTCAACGTAATCTAATTCAACAAGCGGCATTTTGAAGGGGATGAGTTCGGCTTCATTTCCTATATTTTTAATTATTTTTATAATTTGTTTTTCGATTTTGACACAATTTTGAAATCAACTTTTTTTCGTCTATCGAACCGCGCGGTCGACCGCCCGCAGCGGCTCAACCTTCCTGCCGAAAAATAACTGTAACTTGGTCAATTTTGCGTTTTTCGATACGTACTATGGCTTAAATTGTTCTTAATAGTTCAGAGTTTATTAAAAAAAAATTTTTTAAAAATTAAAAAAAAAATTATGTTACGCATATCGACCTTCACTTCGAAACAGAATAATAACGTAGCCGACAGGGAGTATAATTACAGACTCAGCACGTCACCCAGTGCATTGCATGGGACTGACGCTCAGAAAATCATTCAGTTTCACGCGTAAAACATCGGACAGCATGTTGTCACTCGTGGCTCTAACCGTTAGAGTATTAGATTCAGTGTAATATTCGCAATCTGGTCTAGGTACGAATTCGTTATTACATACCCTAGGGAACAAGCTGGATCGGTTACCGGGCAAAATTGAGCTCCAAAGTCTAGTCTTTCCAAGTAACGCATAGATTTGATAGATTTCTGTTCCACCAAATTTCTTTTTGCCTTAACCTCACACACAGTCAGGTTTTGTAATCCAATATCACAATATTTTTATCCCAGTATTTCTCATAATCGAAACACTGTACATGACATTTAATTGAAACTTCTATATTGATTGTAACAATATATCGCAAATTCATATTTTACTCGCGTTCTAAATATCTATTACCCATCCTCTAACATTTCAGAGAATATCTATCCATGTTGGAATAGCAAGGCGTGTTTCAACACCTTAAACGAGCAGCGAACCCACCATTGAGTGCATTCTTACCGCTTGGAATTCACTCAAATATTATTCACGTTACCTCCGGTCGTTCCTTTTCTTTGGTTACTTCTAAATTTTTGTTATCAAATTTAAAGGCCTCGCTGGCCACTACGGCCTACGTAACAGAATTGGTGACAGCGGTGGGATACCCTCCGAACTAGTGTTAACTCAACCTGAAATACCAACACCTATCTTATCCAACTTCGAAAACCGACTAAGGAAGTTGGACTTCGGGTCAACTTCCCCATTGTTATTTTCGAAGATCTTCATACTTCAAAACCGTCTAAGGAAGCTGGACTTCGGGTCAGCTTCCCCATTGTTATTTTGAAGTCCCTCATTCTTCAAAAACCGACTAAGGAAGTTGGACTTCGGGTCAACATCCCCATTGTTATTTTCGAAGATCTCCATACTTCAAAACCGACTAAGGAAGCTGGACTTCGGGTCAGCTTCCCCATTGTTATTTTGAAGTCCCTCATTCTTCAAAAACCGACTAAGGAAGTTGGACTTCGGGTCAACTTCCCCATTGTTATTTTTGAAGTCCTGTCTTTCAAGAACCGGCTAAGGAAGTTGGACTTCGGGTCAACTTCCCCATTGTTATTCTTGAAGTCCTGTCTTTCAAGAACCGACTAAGGAAGTTGGACTTCGGGTCAACTTCCCCATTGTTATTCTTGAGCACCTTAACCGCCTTCAGAAATCAACTAAGGAAGTTGGACTTCGGGTCAACTTCCCCATTGTTATTTCTGAAGTAACCCATCCTTTCTAAGCGTGACTAAGGAAGTTGGACTTCGGCTCAACTTCCCCATCGTCATCTTGGAAATCTTATCAATTCAAACTACCCTAATCAAATTGGTACCACGAACGAGTTCAGTCACATTGTATATTAGACGTTTGTTAAATAACCATTTCGGAACTGCTCAAACTTGTTACTCCAACATGGCAGATGCAGATTTATCTCGATCCCTAATAGAAGCATTTAACTTCACAACATCGCAAGCTAGAATACAAAACGCAGCATTAGAAATTCCCAAATACGACGGCGAGACAACTTACAACTTTTGTACGCGCTGCAAAAACCGGAGCACAACAGTTAGTAGCTGGCGAAGAAACGCGATACCTGCTCCAAGTATTAAACAAACTCCGTGGAGCCGCGCGAGCTAGCGTAGAAGAGAAAAATTTCACCACACTTGACGATCTAGTAGAACACCTAAAGAAGCGATACGCTCCAGGAAGGAATTTATCTTCCTTCCTTAGTGAAATAGGAAGACTGAGAATAGGAAAGACGGAAAGTCTTAGAAAATATATAAATAGAACAACGAAACTATATCAAAGGGCACGAGCTGCTCAACTTGACAAATATCGCAACGATAAGGAAAGGAAAGCGGAATTAGAAGAACACACTCTCGAAAATTTTCTATACGGATTACCTCGCGAGATACGCCAGGAGGTTGTAATAAAAAATCCAAAATCGTTAGACGCTGGATTCGACCTAGTCATGGAACTAGAAAGGAAAATAAAAAATCATAAGCGAGCTCGCAATAATTATGACAGTGATTCGCCAGATGACCATCAGAGGTCCAGAAGAAACTACTCGAGTAGGCGATCACACAAACGAGTTTCGTACCCAAACTCTCCAAGCCCTTACGATAGGTATCACAGAAAACATTACCGAGATGTCTCTAGTTCAAGTTCAAGCGCGAGCTCTACTTCTGAATCCAGTGATGACGAAAGAGTCAATCACCATCGCACTTACGGAATGCATGTCAGGAGGTATCGTTCCTCCTCAGCATCCACCGACACATCCAGGTCTCGCGATCGGAACAGAGAGAAAACGCCCGAACGTAGGAAGCAGCGAAAAAAATTATTTTGCTGGAAATGCGACAGCAAGGGTCACAACGGAAAGACTTGTCGGAAATCTCGAGCAAAATCCCCATCACCTAGTAGGGAGAAAAATCATCGAAGATCCAATCACCATAGATCATCCTCTACCGAATCCACCGGTTCTTTAAACTCACAGGGCGCTCACCGCGTTCCACACACGGTGAGCGACAAGAAATCCAAAGCGAAGGACGAAGGGAAGACCGTGAGGTTCACGGACAGAACAACACCCAAGGAAGACCAGAATACTACGTCAAGGAAGCTCCTCCACCGACGATCATCCTCCAAGTCCCCGAGCTAAGAGGAAAGGAAAATATCTTTCTAATCGATTCGGGATCCTCAGTCAACTTAATCCAACTGGAAAGTCTTAACGATGATGCAAAGTTAGAATACAAGGAAATAATTGATGTTGAAGGTGTATCAGGACAGTAGTTACAGGCCACTATGGGGAGACATAACAAACCCCCCACCACTGTCCCCTATGAGTCATGGAGCGCGCCGCGCTGTGTCCCCCGCACTGCACTATGGCGTCACCCCCTCGCCCATGTGGGCTGTTCTCCCCACCGCCACCCTATGCTAAGCTACCCCACCACGCGGGCCTGGTCCTAATGCCCAAAACTCAGTAGCAGTGGCGTTGTATGGCCCCAGGGGGCGTACCACGGTCGGTAACTATGCACTGACCACCGGTCGGTAACTTTTTTAATTACCCTAAGGAGGTAGCGTGGTAAAGTAGAATACGGTTCTTTTTTGTAAGAAATACCTTATATTATATAAGTATCGTACGCATTCGCGATACTTTTTCGATACCTTTAGCTATCGATGGGCTGATACACAACCCCCCTAATATTTAGCTTGGGGTGAATCCCCCATATACCACGTAACTGTTGGAATGATGGTACCCTTCTTTTGGATCATCTAGCGAACGATACGCCAAATACATCAGGCGTGGGGGTACCATTGGCTTAGCAGTGTAAACTGTTACATGTATCTCTTATTTGCAACTATGCAAAAAATAAGGGCCATGGTGGGGAGAAAGATGGTTACCTGTGAGCCGTCCTCGCAGCATCCTGTCATTACCTTGGTGACAAGCAGTAGGTGAAATAGCGCTAAAAAGTTTAATTAAAAAGAAGTGAAACCGAAATAGTGGGAGTTTAAAAAAAAAAGTGGTATGTATAACTGTGTTAAGTTGAATCGGGCACCCGCGTTTTTATCTGATTAAAAAATTATATGTGGCAGCTTTTATTTTTTTAGACAAATAACCAGACGGACTGCCGAGTACGGCTATTTGTGCGGTGCATTTGAAATAAAGAAAGTGGTATGTATAGCAGCTTTAAGCTAGTATCCGATTTTATTAGATTAAAAGTATTGCTTTTCTATCGCTTCTCACGCTTATTTGTAGACATTGACCGGCAGCAGCAGCAACAGCACCGCAGCTAGCACCGCAGTACGGGTACTGTTACTAGATCGGTAAGGGTAATAATAATTTTAAGTCTGTATCGGTTTTTATTTGATTTAAACATATTTATTTTTAAAAAACTTAAATATTACAGATTATGGCACCAAGGCGCCCGGATACGCCGCCCGAGGGGGCAGAAGGACCGTTTGAGGGGCCGCTCCTTGATGGGGTACCGCCGCCCCTCAATGCGCTCTTCGCCCCCTTTCACGAAGGGCAGTGCTTGTTCGGGTGTGTTTACGTGCGGGGTGTGGGGAATGGGCTATGTTACGGGTGCATGCGTGAGCAACCCGCCGAGCACAGGACTCAGTTTACGCCCCGTGTAATACATCACCTAAAGATCGACCCCTCAATAGATCTGCGTGTGGGTATCTGTGCACGCTGTGCTCGGTGTGTGATGCGCGCGTATGCATCCGGAGACTGCATAGCCTGCATAAGTTATTTCTGTGATAACCGGGAGTGTCTATTAAGGCAGGGGTCTGCAGAAGTTCCTCCCCCACTCCGAATATAAATTGTGACCTATGTATATACAGGGTGTTCGTTATGAAACGCACTGTAGTAACACCGTTACATTCCTTTTCAAATTCTAATGTATACGTGTATTTTCATTTTTTATTTCATATATCAAAATTTCGAGATAATCAAGGTTGAAGTTGCAGTAATGCGACCAATCAGAACGCATTGAAACGGAGCGTAGATGACGTCGCGAGCCAGCCCGCAAGGCCTGCTTACAGTAGACCAATAACACTACGTCGTAGAGTCCCTGTTTATCTGCATGTAATTGAGTAAAATACAAGAGACGATACTTTTAGTGTTATTGGCCCATTGTAAGCAGGCCTTGCGGGCTGGCTCGCGACGTCATCTACGCTCTGTTTCAACGCGTTCTGATTGGTCGCATTACTGCAACTTCAACCTTGATTATCTCGAAATTTTGATATATGAAATAAAAAATGAAAATACAAGTATTCATTAGAATTTGAAAAGGAATGTAACGGTGTTACTACAGTGCGTTTCATAACGAACACCCTGTATATATGTATATGTGTGTGTGTGTGTTTTTTTGTAATCATTTGTCTTAATCTTGTTTTTTCACACCTGTTTCTAGAAATGGCACCACGAATGGCGCCTGAAGGAGGTGACGACAGCGTGGGTCGTGGTGGCAGGGACACTCCATCGCCCAGGCCGGACGACATGTTCTATGAGGCTCTAAACAACGGTCTGTGCCTCTACGGATATACAGTAATGCGCAATTGAAGTGGAACACTTGAATTTGTTTACATATCTGTGAAAGTATGACGGATTTCGAAAAACCAAAGACATATTTTTTAGGAAATTTCCTTCCCGTTCGAATGGTTAAGGTTTTATCCCGATCGGATACAAAATGGCCGAATGGCAGGGGTTGGAGTGAAAAAGTGCATTTTGGAACTTTTTGAAAAATTCGAGATCTAGTAGTTCCGGAAGGAAATTTATATTTCTAATCAGGGCACGAGAGATAGCATCCTTCGGCATTAAAAAAACACCCCCATTGAACCCCTATAGGATCACTCTAGGGGGAGTTACACCCCCTTGAAGTGAAAACACTTAAATGGCCATAACTTCCGAACGCGCCGGCCAATCTGGTCCAGTTTTTGCATGATATCATCTATAATGATACTGCAGATTCTCACAAAATTACTGTTCTCGGAGATGATCCCGTGACGGAGATCTCGAGCTTTCGCAAGCGCACCCGAAGCTTCCCCGCAATTTTTAATTAGGAAAGCGATGAAGTAGAAGTTTCATTTTTATCCACGTTGTAGCTGAGGTTTCAACGATTAAAACGCGCTTTTAAACATCCAAATACGAGTACGCTAAAGGGTTAAATTATCCGTTTGAAAAAACGCCTAAATTTTGCGAGTTTCGCTTGAGGCGCTCGGGGGACTAATACCCTATCACGCGCGCCAAGCAATTGTCCCCCGAGCACCTCAAGCGAAACTCGCAAAATTTAGGCGTTTTTTCAAACGGATAATTTAACCCCTTAGCGTACTCGTATTTGGATGTTTAAAAGCGCGTTTTAATCGTTGAAACCTCAGCTACAACGTGGATAAAAATGAAACTTCTATTTCATCGCTTTCCTAATGAAAAATGGCGGGGAAGCTTCGGGTGCGCTTGCGAAAGCTCGAGATCTCCGTCACGGGATCATCTCCGAGAACAGTAATTTTGTGAGAATCTGCAGTATCATTATAGATGATATCATGCAAAACCTGGACCAGATTGGCCGGCGCGTTCGGAAGTTATGGCCATTTAAGTGTTTTCACTTCAAGGGGGTGTAACTCCCCCTAGAGTGATCCTACAGGGGTTCAATGGGGGTGATTTTTTAATGCCGAAGGATGCTCTCTCTCGTGCCCTGATTAGAAATATAAATTTCCTTCCGGAACTACTAGATCTCGAATTTTTCAAAAAGTTCCAAAATGCACTTTTTCACTCCAACCCCTGCCATTCGGCCATTTTGTATCCGATCGGGATAAAATCTTAACCATTCGAACGGGAAGGAAATTTCCTAAAAAATTTGTCTTTGGTTTTTCGAAATCCGTCATACTTTCACAGATATGTAAAAAAAATTCAAGTGTTCCACTTCAATTGCGCATTACTGTATACAGAGTGTATCACCAGGAATGCACGTTTGAGATTTGCAGTGAAACGGTGCACAATTTTGAAAATCTGATGTCACAACCATTGAATATTTTTTGATTGCGCATCGAATGGGCATATTATTATTGTTCGCTCAACTTCCGGTCGCAAATAAAAAAAATTATCTTCGCCATTTCAAATGATATTGAAACAAGTTAAATGCAAAAGTTGTAGAGCAAGAAAAAATAATAGAGATGAAAAAAAAATTCGGACGGATTGCACACATAATAAGAGAGATATTTGCGTCCGAATTTTTCTCATTTTTTGACAAATTTCTGATACTGGAGGAACGCCTTAGCTTCGTGCAGCAGCTTCACGCCGAACTCACGATTCGCAATTGTTTTGAGGTAAGCGTTCATTCAGACGCGAACCCGTACAAGGTGGCTAAAACATACTACAATGCTATCTTTCATTACAAGTTAGAAGCCAAACTATTCCTGCTGTAGATTTCCGTAATCCTGGAAGTAGGTTTTCGAGTCTTCGTCTTCCTGGACGTGGATTTTCGAGACTTCGCGTTCCTCGTCGTAGATTTTGGAGTCCTCGTGTTCCTCGTCGTAGATTTTGGACTCTACGTGTTCCTCGTCGTAGATTTTGGAGTCCTCGTGTTCCTCGTCGTAGATTTTGGAGTCCTCGTGTTCCTCGTCGTAGATTTTGGAGTCCTCGTGTTCCTCGTCGTAGATTTTAGAGTCCTCGTGTTCCTCGTCGTAGATTTTGGAGTCCTCGACTAGGATCTACGACGAGGAACACGTAGAGTCCAAAATCTACGACGAGGAACACGAGGACTCCAAAATCTACGACGAGGAACACGTAGACTCCAAAATCTACAACGAGGAACACGTAGACTCCAAAATCTACGACGAGGAACACGAGGACTCCAAAATCTACGACGAGGAACACGAGGACTCCAAAATCTACGACGAGGAACGCGAAGTCTCGAAAATCCACGTCCAGGAAGACGAAGACTCGAAAACCTACTTCCAGGATTACGGAAATCTACAGCAGGAATAGTTTGGCTTCTAACTTGTAATGAAAGATAGCATTGTAGTATGTTTTAGCCACTTTGTACGGGTTTGCGTCTGACTGAACGCTTACCTCAAAACAATTGCGAATCCTGAGTTCGACGTGAAGCTGCTGCACGAAGCTAAGGCGTTCCTCCAGTATCAGAAATTTGTCAAAAAATGAGAAAAATTCGGACGCAAATATCTCTCTTATTATGTGTGCAATCCGTCCGAATTCTTTTTCATCTCTATTATTTTTTCTTGCTCTACAACTTTTGCATTTAACTTGTTTCAATATCATTTGAAATGGCGAAGATAATTTTTTTTATTTGCGACCGGAAGTTGAGCGAACAATAATAATATGCCCATTCGATGCGCAATCAAAAAATATTCAATGGTTGTGACATCAGATTTTCAAAATTGTGCACCGTTTCACCGCAAATCTCAAACGTGCATTCCTGGTGATACACTCTGTATACGCATACCGCTGGGAGGAGCTGTGCGCCGGGTGCGTGAGCGAGCTGCCGCCTGACGTGCAGCCGCTATACACCGCCCACAGCATGCACTATTTGTTGCTCGACACCGGTATGGTGTTTAACTTATCGCGCTGCACAACCTGTAGTCGGAGCGTCTTGCTCGAGCACGCACCCGGTGATTGCCCGAGCTGTGTGCTGTATTACGAGAGGCACAGAGCCTCCCTGATACGCTACGGCTACGGGGAGGTTAGGCTAGACTAGGTTAGGGTAGGTTAGGCTTTACAAAAAAAAACTAGGCTTACATACGTTACATACATTTATTATTATACGTTTTTTTTTTACTTACATACTTATTATTATTAAAACTTACTCGCTACTGCCTTATATACATATACACTACCGGTCAAAAGTTTAAGTTCACTTGCTTTATTTTTGAATTCTACACAATTAAGTCGGCTACTCAGTGAATTTTGTCAAGCACGTGCGTCTTACCTATAACAAGTCGATACACGCTACTGGTCAGAGTGTAGGGTGGAGTTTGGCGCGTTGGAAGACGCGTAGATCGAGCACAAACGTGTCATAACAGGTTGCAATCTCTCGATGCGTCTAGTGCATATTACGCGTAACATCTTAGTGCTGCGAGAGCTCTTTCCAAAAGTTATATTTCCAATTGTTTTTCATATTTTTCTTTATAAAAAGGTAAGTAGAACATTTTTCATATTGAAAATCGTTACTGTTAAAGAAAAATTTATATTTAAATTGACGTAATTCGATAAATATCATCTCAATATTGAAATGGGAAGAAAACTACATATTTTATGTGTCAATCGTAGAGAAATGGGTCGAACAGCAGAGCTGAGTGTAGAGATACGAGCAGTCATTGTGGCATTACACGAAGAAGGTTATTCAACGCGAAAAATTGCTTCTAAATGTGATGTTTCTCAAACTCCAGTCATGGGAGCGTTACAAAGAAAGCGAGGTGAACCTAAACTTTTGACCGGTAGTGTATATACTTATTATTATTATTGCTTATATATATCATTGTTATTATTATACGCTTTTTTTTTATTTTGTTCACTAGTACTATTATTATTATTACTACTATTATATTGATATATACCGCTTATAATAAAATAAAAATTAGCAAAATTATATCTTTAATTTACATAATTAAATGCACAGACCACGCACCTTAACGCATGTATCCGGATTTACACAGTGAATACTGTATCCTACAACCGCCACCGCCACCATAGACCTTATTATCGTGCGCATACTGGCGATCAGCCAAACGCTTCTTTCGCACAAAAGCGTCGTAGTACTCTCGGGCAATTCTATCGTTTTTCCGCAAATCAGTACTAAATACATTCTGGAAGGCATGCATCCCGAAGCCTGAGGAGAGGTAGTGTAGAAACATCATACAGAATTGGCCGCACACCGTTGACGTCTCGCTCTGAAGCTGCTGGGTGTTCCATCGGAAGGATCGACAGTTCCGTCGGAGTCTCGATGCGTGGTGATGATTCAGCGGTGGTAATCCGTAGCTGTCAAAGTAGTAGCCGTCTCCGTCAGCGTCCACGTACATGGCAACCCAATGTGCTCCTGGCTTCGTATGGTCGTCCGTGTTGGCGATAATCGCAGCGGGTTTCGACCAGCTTCGGGGTATTCTATCAGTTGCGTAGACACCCGTCGTATGCTCCGATATACCGCGAAGGCCAAGGTAAAGGTCTAGCGTGTTCATATATGCGGTCCGTTATTTCGAAGCCAGAATTCAAGACGCGATGCGTTGTTCAGAGCGCAAGTGAACGATCCTCGGCTCTCCTTACAGGCGTGAACGATGCACTCGTAATGGTCACAATTCGATGGGAAGTCCTCGTATGGTGAGTTATTGGGGGTTTCATCCAAATTTATAACCTCCCTTGCCATAACGGTCTGCAGAAAAAGTACGCTCTCCGGACCTCGCGTGTATATGCTCCGCGAAATACCGGCAATATTTCGGAGATTGTTGTATAACTGTTTGTACGTCACACCACCGTCGAACCACTCTAGACCGTGTCGATAGCGGGTCATGGTGTTGTTCTCGCTTCTGATCGTCGGTGGTAATTCGTTGAAATCGCAGGGCGGTGAAACGATCCAGTGGCCTATGTATTTTCTTTCCACAGCCACGACGCCGATCTCCTTCGGCGCCAGACGTCTCTCGGAGTCTTTGAAGTACTCAATCTCGATCACGAAATCCATCGCTGCGGTGCTAACGCGAAGGCGTTCAACGAGAAACTAACGGCGATGCTGACGATCACAGGCGATACCGAGTGCACAAAAAGACGATGACGCATACCCCAAATTGCTGACCTATGTATTTTCTTCGATTGTTTATCCGCCGTAATCTACGACGATTTGCCGCGAGGCGTCGATCTCCAGAACGTTATCGTACTCAGCGTAAACGATACAGTTCACGGTGGTGGCCAGCGGTTCGTCGAAGCGTACCTCAATTCGTACACTACCGTGCTTGATCAGGTTCCAGTGGGTGTTGCTGTTTGCCGAGAGATCGGGTGTAAGATCGAAAACGAACAGGCAGTAGCCGTCTGCGTAAGCGTTCCTAGATATCGAATTACCCTCGTTGAGGAAGTGTATACCCGTGCCACTGAAGAGGGTATGATAGGCGTCCACGTAAAGACCGGCTTTGCCGAAATCGGTCTGCAGTGCTTTCGAGGGTACTTGAACACCATCGACGTACAGCGATAAGAAATTAATACAATAGTTTTTAAAATTGAACGGGTTGAGTTGATAGTTGCCATTGAAGGCCTTGTTATCGACGAAGCCTATTATAATACGCTTAGGTAATTGGCCGAGAATCACGTTGTCCATAGTGCCACCGTACAAACCGGCATGCATCGTCAGTGCCTTGACCTCTACACGCGTAAGCGGATACTTTGCAGTTGTCTTTGATAGCATTTTAGAATGAGCAATTAGAATACCTGGGCTTATTTTGGCGCGTCTAACGAGGAGCGCGGCCTCCGTTATATGTAAAGAACACTCGCTCTTTGGATCCATGAGGGAGAAACCGTCTCTCGTGCGTACGAGACGTAAACGGAGCTCAACACCATTTAATAAAAATTTTTCCTGGTTAAACACATCGCAGTGTAAATGACCGATCAGATCGACAGTCTTGTCTTTACCGACGAACGCTGTATCGTCCATATGACCGGGCGTGTCGTCGTACCAGAGCACGCTCGAGAGGTGTGACCCCTTAGCGGCTGGCCCATAATTTAATAGCGTCTCTATGTAGGCCCTGTAAGCGTACGCGTTATTAGGCGGTGATACGAGTTTCTGATTAAGAAACACGTCCACCTGATTGAACAGCGAGTGTAGCAGATTGTTAACAGGGGCTGCTTTGCTTAGAGCGTCAGGGGCTAACGCATCCTTGGATCGTAGCTGTACGCGTAAACTCAGCATGGTATGTGCTAGATCGAGGTACTCGTCGCCGTTACCCGGCACGACAAATTCAATGGGCGAGTCATCGGTCAGCGATGAGATGGGCTTGTAGTGTACCCACTGCGCGCTCTCTATAGTGGTCTGTGTCGGTGGCAGTGTAAAGAGCTCGAGCTCCGATTTCATACACTCGCAGGAGTGCGCGTGTAGAAAGGCCATGATAGAGGTAGCGTTTAGGAGAAGATGTCCAGTACACTCCGCTTTACTTTCTTACTAGCGATCCTACAACGATTTTTGGGTTTCTTGGTTTTTGACTTTATTTTTTTACTACTTTTTTTTTTCGACGCGGAGCAGCCTTCTTCCCCATACGTCTCTTACGCTTGTTAGCAGTTCTTGAGGCGATGCTCCTTCCAGCGACGCCGATGATAGAGTGGGCGCCGCGTGGTCGTTTTACAGCTTTATAGCCCGATCCTTTCATGAGCTCGTCAATTTTCGCCTCCGCCTTACGTTTAAGATTCATACCCGATTCGGTGGCTCTGGTGCGAAACGCCTGTTTCAGCGGAGCGCCGCGTTCGCTGACGTCCGTCAAGATATTCATGCCCGCGCGCACCGCCTCCTTACCGACGGCTCGGGCTCCTCGCGATAGCAAAGGTAGCACACGCCGAAACAGACCACCGAGAAAGCTACCAATACCATGTCCTCGCTGATAAGGCGACCCCGCGAATACCCGAAATTTCGTGGAATATCCCCCACCGATCTGCGACTCGTAGTAGTCGGTGTAATGAGCCATCAGTCTAGCCGTTTAAAGTGTAGTGTTACGGAGAGCGTTCCTGATTCGAATGGTATAGGTTCGCCTAGTTGATCTCTTATATCGATGTCGATCGTTTGAAAAGTCGTGCGGAGCAGCGGTATATACTTTAACGGTGAAAACGAGAGTACTTTCATGGCTGCGTAAGCGTATTTGTTATCCGTTTGCAGGGGAACCACACGAAGCAAGGGTGTTTGGACGTCTCCGGTGATATACGGCTCGCAGACATCGGTGTAAACAAAAAGCATCTTAGGTAGGGCGTTGATCAGGCTAATCGGCTGATCAGCCATCACAACGGGCTGTGCTTTCGATACCACGACCGATTCGGGAAAACCTAGGATGCGTGCCAGAGAGCGGCAGAGTCTCAGTTCGTGTGGGTCGTCTAGATCGTTATCGGTAGAGACGAGCGATACGCTAGCGTAACCGCCTCTACAGAGCTCTAATTGCAGACGGCCCTTCATAGCCCTGGTAGCGTTTATTTCGTCAACGAGTGTCTTTACGTCGTCATAAACACCGTGCGCCACGTTAGAACCCGTCATCATAAGACCCACTATCGGTTCTTTGTGGTTCTTCCGCAGTTTGGTGCGGGTGGTGACAATGCCCACGTGATCCCAGTCTTTTAGCGCCACCGGCACGTGAAGAAAGGTCATAGGGATCTGTATTTCGACCAGAGCAACAGCCCATGCCCCGTGAAAATCGATCTGATGCGGTAGATGCGTGGTAAAACTGGTAGTTTTATTTTCGGGATAGTACGACATACTGCTGTTACTGGGTAGAACGAGATAAAATTGGTCCTTCATTGTTCTTTAAGCGGGCAGCCGGTATCCACGAATTAAATTTCTCGGGGTAACCGACCCAGCTGACCAGTACTTTTTGGGCTTTCCCACGACCGCTTCGTTTTATCACACGATCAATGAGAAACGTGTCCTTTGCGAGGTCCTTGCGGACTCGAACGAGCTCCTCCTCGTAAAAAATACCGTCAATCTCCTCGCCGGCTAGATCTTCTAAGATGTAGACGGGTAGTTCTCTCGTTGTACCTAGGCGTACGATTTTAAAAATCTCTCGAGTCCAACCCCCCTCGTAACCTTTCGCGAAAGGGTTCCTAGCGCTACTGATGCGTACCAGGTCACCGAAACCGTATTAAGGGGTACGCGGGCTCGCTGTGGGGTATCGCATGGACAGGTTCATACGTGCCGTAGCGGCATTATACATGGTTACGTCGACTGGACGCATTCTTATCGCAGAGTGACGTGTCCTGTTGTACGATTCTACGAGGCTCTGAAGAATATCTATGTACCGTCGTGTGTTTCTATGTGTAAAGTAACGCCACATACGCTCCTTCAGAGTACGGTTGTAGCGTTCGACGACAGCTGCCTTTACGTCGGGGCTGCGCGCTACGCGGAATCCTATGCCGAGCTCCTCGAGCAGACGCTGCAATACGCCATTGGTAAACTCTTTACTTTTGTCTGTCTGTAGGTACACGGGTATCCTATTCTTACTACGTGTCAAAACCCTCCGGAATGCCGCTGCTACCATCGCACCGGTCTTGTCGCGTAAAGGCTCGACCCAGGCGTATTTGCTGAGTACATCGATTATTACAAGTATATACGTGTAACCATCGTTGTACTCCTTCAACGAGCGAAGGTCCACGAGATCGGCCTCCCAAACATCGTCGATATTGCTGACGGCGTAAGAGCGGCGCTGAAACGTACGACGTACGGGCTTATGCAACGTATACGCGTCCTGCGCCTCTAACCAATGTACGACGGAATCAATGTACACTTTACCCTACCCTTAACCGCTCGCTCGAGGTTACCGATACCGGCGTACGAAGACGGCTCTGCTGGTGTGTAATAAAGTCGCCTCAGAAGGACGTCATCACTCGACTTCTTCTTCTTCTTCTGTTTCACGGCAGCCTTAACCATTCTAATCTTTTCTTTTTCTCGGTATCGTTGGCTGTACTAGCCGACACGGATCGTGTATGTCTTTTCCCCACGACCTCTTCTGCTTCCCCTGAGTCTCTAAACACTTTCTGAAACGCCTCGCCAAATTCCTCCTCCGTGGACGAGCTCTGAGTCGTGTCGATTGGGCGCGGTACGATTGTTACACGACGCCGTGGCTGATTACTGAGAGGCGTCGTGTTGCTCCCCTCCGTCCATAGACGCTGATTGCCAATAAATTCGCGCGGTATACCAGCAGTACGGAGGAACCGCGCAAACTGCCGACTCCCCGCCGGTCTCGCCGTTTTTCTCTCGCGCATAGCGTCATTGATTAAATCAACGATGTTGGCGTCCTGCACGACGGTTCCGCCGATACGCGTAACGCCCTGCTTACTCCACGAAATGTATGGTGAGCCAGCGCCACGCAGTCTGCCTAGTAAGAGCTGCGCCTTAGTCCTGTACTTTTGGGGTACACTGGCAATGATGTCGTCGTCGTCAGCATCGGTGGTCTGGTTCCGGGCGTTATCCTCCGCAGAATTGTTATTTTTCTTCTTGTTATCGCTATCGGCGCGCCTATCCTCGTCGACGTTATTGCGCAGGTCCTCGATAAAGTGTAGATAACGCTGCAGCACCTGATTGTACATCTTCCACTTTTCGCGCTCGTCAATGAAATTCGGCGAGTGTAGGATCTCCTTCATCGACGCGTCTAATCTGCTTAAGGGGGTCCCAGGGGTTTGTACGGTGTTAACGGTGTCAATGCCCTCCTGACTGTACTGATGCGTATGAGGCGCTGCACGGTGGTACTGCTGGTGCACGGTATTCACGCTCTCATGAGGAATGAGAACCATCTTTTTCGCATGCTCCATCTCGCTCTGCGCGGCGTATATCCTATCCGCTTCCCCCTATGAGTTTTGATATGACGGTACCCAGTATGGGTGCTAACAGAGGAGGTAGAAAACCGCCGCTCTGAACGATAAGGCGTTTTCTAGTTTTGACTGCTGAACCCGGTCTGGATAAACGTCTCAGCAGCGGGGCGTGTTTTCGTAAGTGCCGTTTCTGAGTCGGCTTGAGAGGTACGTTACCGCGAAGGATATTCAGAGCGCATTCGCATATACAGTTGACGAGTCGTGAGTCGGCCACTCGTAACAAAGCGCTACGCTGTTTGCTATCCAGATGGCAAATAGCCTTTAACACTGCGGCGTGTTTGCGCCCTATAGAGCAGCGTGCGCCGGATACCATTACAACCGAATGACTGGTACGTCTCGATCGGTGTACCCACCCTTTATACCCTTTCGCGGTACGTACACGTAGTGGAACGGGTCCGAAGGAAACACGCACGTGCGAAAGCGGCAGTTATCGGGGGTCGACTGCTTCAAATCGAGTAGTAAATAACCGTGCGGTTCGGCGGTGGCATCGCGGTAGACTTCCTGCACGAAGCGCGGATTTTCAGGAAACACCTGTCTGGCCAGATGCTGTATCTGCGCTCTGTCGCGCGGATTTTTAAATACAACGATGTAGTTGGCGTTCAATGAGATATCGCGCTGCCCGGGCCCCTGATGAAAGAGATTCTGCGTAATGAAGATAACGCTGATGTTCTTATGATGGCTGCCTTTGGTAAAAAGGTCGACCACCGTGTTATTGGACGATTCCCTCATGAGATCGTCGATGATGACGAGTTTCGGGCGTGGGTCGTTGCCGTAATCTGTGTTTTGCGGCAGTCCCTCGTGAAACTCTATAGTGCTCCCGTACTCCCTGTACCCCTCCTGCCACTCTGCATAGTGAAAGAGAACGCGCGCAAATCGCACGTCGCTCATTTCCTCGATGAACCGTAGGAATTTCTTTACGAAGAACGTCTTCCCGCAACCCGTTGGCCCACAGATCATCGATGTCCACGGATGCTTCCACCGCGTGTCCATTATGCCAAATGAGGCTATTTGGTGGTGTCCTTTACGAATATACTGTTACAGAGTCTGCTGAATTTTACACGCTCCCCCTTCCATCGCGGGGCCCGGCCGCGGCGGGCGCGCGACACGCGTGAGGCTCGTGACGTCGCGCGCGCTTGCTAGCTCTTATCGGTGAGCCCCTCGTCCGGGTGAGCTCATCGTGCACCTGTGAGCTAATAGTCGGCATGTATGTGTGGCAACCGCATAGCTAGCCATAATGCACGGCTAGCATGTCCGAAGAGTCGCTGAAAAAATAAATAACATGGTCGGGTTGATGGAGCCGTCGGGAATAGATCGATAAAGAGGTTTCTTTTTGTTTTTTCAAATAAATATGTTTTTATTATTATTATTGTACAGGCGATGTATATACATTTATACAGGTTTTGTTTGTAATATTAATTACATAAATCCGTAGGGCAAAGAGCCGAAACGACCGTCGCGTCGCCGCTTTTGAAGCTCTGTCGGTTTACACGTTTTTGATTCCAGACGCGTCACTACGTCGTGAAACGGTGTACGCCGTATCGTGTCATAGTGTAAAACGACAGGCTCGCTGGTCTCTCCCGTCACATAAGAACGTATCCAGTTGTAATTAATGGCCAGACTCGTCGCGTAGTCGATCGTGATACCTTTGACCTTACAGACCTCAGCGTAAGAACCGTCTGGCTTACGCACCCGGTACGCATAAAATTTCGGGCCTCCCGAGACAAAAGACGTGATATAGCTATCAACACCGTACGACTCCAGTTCGTCCGTTAAATCGCCCAAAAGACTGCCGAGCGGCGGCTCGTAAGCGTTATCGGCGTAACGGCCACCCGATACGTATATACACGAGTCGGTGTCGTAATATAGTACACGTCGATCTAATTTCTCGAGATAGTCATATAACTTAAGGCGAGCTTGAGCCGTGGTGTACGCGGCTATAACGACGTTTGTGTACGCTGTGGGTATCAGCGATTCGTTTGTACTACGCGTATTAACGTAGAGCATCTCATCATCTACGGGCAGAATACCTGTAATCTCTACCTCCGGACACGTGAGCAGACTCACGAGCTTTTGACGAGTCGTCACAATTTCCGTCCTTGGCAGATTTTCGCGTTGCCCAAACTTGCCCCAAAAGGAATTCAAACATAATTTTGCGACTGACCGCAGGCCGGGATTTGATTTTATATTATCAGGGTCCAGACGAATACCCTCGACCCGATCGTACTCCTCTATATACAGTTTTTTGGCCTCGTCGTCGTCACACTCGCGCGGCCAGCCGCTAGCTTCCTGCTTAATCTTTAGGAACGTGTTTATGTAATCGACAAAGTGACCGCCCGTCCGTGTCGTCGGATCGTACTGGGTAATCTCATACTGCCATATTTCGTGTATCGTCGTTATTTGATATCCTTTACGTACAGCGCGTCTGACCTCGTCCACAACCCATGTCCCTTCGAATACTCTATCCGCGGGATTCTCGTGAGGGCACGAGCCCTGTAGCATGGCCTCTGCACAGGAACGACGCAAGGCGAAGAGCAGTTTACCGTGCATGCGTACCGGTAACACGGGATGATACAGATCTCGCGGTGATAACACCACACACTTAATCAAGCCCTCCACGTTATCGATGTTGTTGCGATCACCCGTTAGTTCGCGACAGTCGTCGCCCACGTACACTGTAGGGTGACCTACAGGGAATTTCCCCGTTTTCGAAATGAAGGGGTAGAGTGAGCACACATCTACGTAGTGTATCCTCTCAGACCCCTCGACTTCGTAAAAACTGACGGTATTCCCTGTACGGCCACCGAAGAAAGCATCGCGTGGTTCGAGCGGTGCCTGCGATACCAGCGGGTTCTCATTTAGCGATCTGTATAAAGCGGCCTGTTCAGGATCGTTTATCCATCGGTCGAATTCGCACTCCCAAATTTCCGTCAGGTCGTAACCTAAATACCGAATCTTATCGCTCGTAGCCTGCGTTCTCTCGAAGCGCGCGTCCATGGAGCCGCCCGTGTGTAGACGACTATCTCTGTTTACACGATAGCATTTTGGGCAACCGTGCCAGAAACAACCCTGAAACTGGAATACGTGCCGTAGGCCTGTGTCGGTGTCCATGTAGTAGCCGTCGACGGGTGTACCCTCCGGCAGGCGATACTCCCGAGTGCGTCCCGCGTGAACTATGACACAACCCAAACGATGCTCCAGCGAAAGAAGCCACAAGACGGCCTTACGCGATTGTTTGTCACCGTATCGGTACCCACCCGGTGATAAAATAGCTATCTGCTCGTCCCGCAAAAAGTTTTTCCGAAAAACTCTCGAACACGCCGAGGCTATGGTGGTGCTCTCCGAGAAAGGGCAAACGTTGCCATGTTGAAGAAACATTTCGCGGAAAGAAACGCAGGCCTGTCTGAGAATGGTAACGTCTGATCTACAGTAATCTATAAACTGGGTTCGAAAGTTAAACACGTATCCCGCAGAGCACTGCTCGTTTCACCATGCTCAAAACTGATTACGTTGAACCGACGACATCGTATCGGGTGAATAAAACTCGAGCGCTGGTAACGGGCCGATATACTGCTGATTCTCAGGTGTATTGAACAGATGCGGGAAGACACCCTTTTGTTTGAAACCGGCCGCATCCGCGAGGCCGAAGGCTTTCGGTAGTGCACTCAGCGGCATATGAAAATAATTAAGACTGTCTATGAAAGTTACACGCCCCGTCTTCATCATTATGATGCTCGTACCGCTGAGTAGCAGCATCGGCGGCTTTAGGCTTTTTCTTCTACGCTTCACGATGTACCGTAGTACAAACTGCGCGTCGAAACCCTTGGCATTATGCGCCACGCAGATCACACGCTGAAACGATTTTCTTTTAGGATCGCACGCGAAATCTACAAACTGCCTTACAGGGTCCTCTTCGAAGATGTACTCGTGTACACCGCAAGATGGGCATACCTTCGTGAGATCTGTATCATTTATGCACGCTGTACACACTTGCTGAACGACGCACAAGTTTGGTGTGTGGATACGCACCGCGTCGTCACCGGGCAGCTTCTGTATCTGCTGTGTTTCAAAATCGTAGAAGATGTACAGAAAATTTTTTTCAGCGGTAGTCTTTTTTACCGGTCTGACGTAACACCGATGTCCAACGTCATTAACACTCTTGCAGACGCTGCAATACATCTTATCGCAAGAGTGCTTACGAGAGGTTCCTTGAAGAGGTCTAAGACACTGCGGACAGCTGCGAACGATATGGCACACGCTCTTTTCTTTACCCTTCTGTTTACTAATCAGCGTATTTATATGATTATCGAAACAGATTTGACCAAAAAAGTACCTATGGCACTCACGACAATACAATGTGGGTAGAGCCGAATCGCAGGGCGGTTTTCCGAAACATCTAGCGCATTTGTGGGAACACTTATGCTCTGCCTCGTACGTGTAAGATTTGTTACATGGTACGCAAAAACCACGACTACCGACCGCACCTCGCATATTTAAAATAGGTTGATAATGCTGCGAATTATTATAATACAGAATGCGGAGCGTTTGCCGTGGTTTCCCTGAACCGTACGCTCTATCGACTATCTGCGATCCGTCGTACAGTCGTTTCTCACCGCTGCCTATACTGTCAAACTCGTAAATAACAATGACTATACCATCCGGAGCAAGATACCTTTGAAATTGATCAATTTCCGGAATACCGCAACCGTCAGACGGTATGTCTACACGGGCGTTTGTCACAAGCTCGAGAGTACGCGTCCCGTACCCCGCGGTACTTCAACTATACATGACTCGATGACAAAAGACCTATCTATCCGGAATGCCTGGGCGCTTTGTGCGACGGATGATATCACGTTCCACACGTCGTTTTCAAGAAAGTCTCGAGCCGGTCTGTACGACAGCCACGCGGCCCCGCACGCGAAACTGTCTGATTTAATCGTCAGCCCTATATAATCTTGCGCGGTACACGAGGTTGTAAGGTACGCGTGTATATCTCGGACGGCGCCCTGCAGCCAAGATACGGTATTCGTATCAGGATCTTGGGGCGGTGGCCTGATAGCCATTGTTATTTCGCGGCCGTCTAATCGAAACCGATTTATGCGACGCGTCGTTTCGGCTTGTACGGTAAACCTATGCCCTGGTGGTAACACGTCGTTATCGCTGACTCCCTCGTTGTCGGCGTCTTCGTCGGCGGATCTCTGCGACCGAAGAAGGGGTCCCCCGCCGGTCTGGTATTGCGTGCCCACATCTAGCGTTTGGAAAAAGAGTTTTTTATTATTTTTTTGTTATTAAACAAAAAAAAGAAAGAGTATTTGGCTCATACTGACTTCTCATTCCTCACGAGGATTAAACATCGACCCGATGTATGAGAATACAGCGCCTACCAGGTTTTCATCATCTCCTACATTTTTAAAGTTAGCAGTTTCGCCAAAGAAGGCTTTAAATGTTAAAGAATATCTCTTTCAACGCTACCTTCTTCGAGGGTATCCGCGGCGCTCGGGGCCTCATCGCGCTCCGCTAATGCATCGGCCACCTCGTCGGCATCCGCTGCCTCGTACACGCCGTTCCTGAGAACCCACAGTATCGGTTCTTCCACGTCGTCGTCGTCGTCGTGCTCCTGCAGCAGCCGTGCGTTACCCGGTGCAATGCGGCCATTGTAATCAGCAACCTCCAACGGATCTACAACTTTTTTTTACTTTTTATTTTCACACAGATGAGTTTTCAACGATATCTGTAAATTTATAATTATTACATTGATAGCTCTCGTTAGAAGCGCTGGATATTGTGGAGTGATCATCCTCATCACCATTGTCATGGTCACTGTGGTCGCTAACGGCCGATGCTATTGACATGATCTCATCTGTAAAGAAAATTATGAAGCAAATTGCATTTTTTTTTCCCCCTTTTGTTTCCGATGCTGTTTTAACGCATACCCCACGTATCGTGGAATGATTCTTCGGCCTCTTCTTCTTCTTCTTCTTCTTCCTCCATCGACTGTATATCCAGCGCTGTCGATGGACCTGCCACTTTTTTTAAAACAAAACGTAAATTAGCCGTAATCTTTTTTTTAAAAAAGTATGTTTTACCGTTAGCACGCTGCATCACTGTCGCCGTGTTGGTGCGGGGCTCCGAGTAAACCTCCTCTATACAATCGAGGCACCCTAGGAGCAACTGCTCCTCCTCCTCGGGGACGCGACTTCGTGATGAAAGCGCGGCAATTCTTGTAAAATTTGATTTTTTTTTTTTTTTTTTTTTTTTAAAAGGCAATTTGTGTAGGAGCTATTGCTGGCAAGCGACAAATACATACCTTCGTGAAACAGATGATCGGTTATTATAGCCCTGGTGATATGGCTATCGCGCACTCCGCGTTTGTTGATACACTCTGCGGCTAGCGAGAGTATGTACGGATCGTTCTTGAAGTATCCTCTTTCATGACCCCTCGCTAGCACGCGCAGAGAACAATGGGCAAACACACTTTTTAATCTACGCGTTAACGTGCGAAAACCGAAATATCTTAACTCGCGACACCACTCCGGTGAGAATAATCTCGGGTTTCTAGGGTTATTCAAACGACGTGTCCTGACGAAATCGAGGATACAATCGCGAATATTCCCCAAAGATGACATTTTTTTTCTTTGCTTAGAGCTGGTGATTGATGTAAGTTATCAGACTATCTGCCAAGACGTCGTGATACGAACTAAAACAGGGTACGTCCAGTCCGCGGACATCTTACAGCCACGGCGATATTAATTTCAAAACAATACCATGCGATACATCTGAATCAGCAAAAAATGGCACGACTTTCTTATAGAAGCGTTATTCGTCAAAAATCGGATAGAAGCGTTTTAATCGTAAAAATGAATTACATATTGTTGATCGCTCTTTCGCCGATCGCGAAATATTACGTATACATAATACGGATAAAAAAAACCCTGTATAGAGGTGTTGCGTCGGAAGCTACAGCGATTTGCTGACGCACACCGTTCGAGGTTGCATCAGCATCTCGTCGTCGTAGTGTAGGGTTAGAGATACGAATCATACTACGCCGTGTACATAGGTATTTTTTTTACTTTATTTATATTTATCAATTACAATCGACTGGTACCAAAAGATCATACCAATCTTTTACAGCATCGAACTCGTCGATATCACTACCGATAAGCTGTACTCCGATATCTTTTTCGCCACGGTCATCCCACAGCAGTGTTTCGCAGCTCTCGTCGCGAAAAATTGCCATACACCGTATATGCCGTATGTTGCGTCGGGATGCTGTTCGTGTGTCGATTGCGTAGTACGTCAAATTGCTCGATCCTTCGGCATGTTCCCCCTCCGCATCGTTGTAAACATCGTGGGGTGTATAGGTTTCCGACGCATCGTCGAGTGCCTCCAGGTACGCGTAAAGACCGTGAGGCATGCTGACCACGCTTGTTCGGCATTCCTTGTAGTGTAGGAGCGGTGGACCATCCCGCGTCGTCAGGGTAACGCACCCAATAAACTCTGTCAAACTGCATCGTTTCTCCAGAGTACGTAGCGCTGTCTCGTATGCACGCATAGCCCTCAGACACCACAGTGTGACGCAACTTTCGCGTAATCTCTCAAGATGATTGAATGCCGCTAACCAGGCCTGCGACTCCAGACGCATAGGTGCACGACGCGGTAGTTCTTCCGGTGTGGGTCTGCCCCACCTTTTCCTCAATATCGTTAGCTCTGATTTGGTCATAGGGCGCCGATACGTGATGCGGCATTTGGGATTACTATCGTCGGACATGCACCATTCATGTTTCGCCAACCACTCATTGGTACATATGCGCTGCGCGTAAGGGCTATCGTTAGAACGCTGATCGCAGATAAAACCCAGCGTTACGCTACAGCGTGTGAAATCATGGTGTCCTTTATCCAGTATCGTTGCTATAGACAGTTCGGGTAGTATCACGGGGGTTACACCCGACGGCCAACCCTTACGACAGACCATGTCGGGGTTATCGGCGCCTAGGTCTTCAATGTTCAGTGCTCCCGGTTTCGTCATGTATATTGAGGTTAGCGGTACACCCGTTAAATGGCCCAATCTCAACCACTCCCGTACGGCCTCTTTTTTTGGATCGTACTCGGGATTTGCGTACCGATAGAGGGCTCGTGTCTTCGCCCACTGCATACGTCTATGCCTCAAAAAGTCATTGTCGTCGTCGTCGTCGTAGCGAGCCATTTTTTTTCTACGGTAGCTGTCGGTAAATTTTTCACTGTAATGATTCTACTGCTTTTCTTAGACTGTACATCGCTGCCTGCTCGCGCGTGCCCCAGCTGCGTGTTTTCTTTTTCACAGGATCATCTTAACGCTGATGCAGATGCACCCAGCAGTACAATGATTCACGTGAATCACTCGCTATAGGATATCAGCATCTCGTCATCTTTGATACATCCTGCGATATCAGCAGTATCACGGCCATAGGCTCTTTGTTCGCTGCATCCTATGAAAACGGGGTGTGGCTATGGTGATGGTGGGGGGAAATGTTCGCCAATATTTCGATGACCTGCGTTTTAGATATTGCCTTAGCCAGTACTGTTCAGACCCTCGTACCGATCGTATAATAGCATTTACTACAATCATGTACAAGAAGCAAGTACTGCTGCCCACTGCGTACGGTCTAAACTGATCGTTTTCGAAGCAAGTGATCACCGGCCTCTCTCTAAATCGTTCGGGAAGCTTATCACCTGTAATATGCATCGTTAATCAAGATTATTCCGGCGTGGAGTTTGAACCTACCGAATGGTCCATCATCACCGACCACTTCCCCGTCATCGACAAGTTCTTCACCGCCGAGGATAACATCAAGGAGGTACCCGAGGCTTTTAACAGTCCTATTCTCATGACCACTCATGAGATAGTCTTCACGTACTCATACGGTGAGCGGGCAATTATTATCAAGCCGGCAATCCCTGTGTCTACGGACAACGATGGCTCAGGTGTTAAAAGAGCTAGGGCATACACACCTACGGTTGTGATGAAGAGGGTGTCCTACCTCAATCTCCAGAGGGTCTTGCGCTGCGTAACCTTGCAAATAACCAAGCTACGCGAGATTACCGCCAGTGCTAACAACTGTAAAGACACGCTGATTGCGGAACTCGATCGTCGCGGAGATGACACCTCCTCCAGGGACAGCATATTGGGCGATCTTCGACAGACTCTGGAGAAGAAAGGCCTGTGGTCACCGGCGCTTAATCAATTATTGTTGGAGCTGTTGTCCCTGTATAACCACGAGTACCTCTCCTTCGTGCGGAGCACCATGGAGGACCAGAACAACCATGCATAAGATTTATTTTCTTAATAAAACTGTATGCTTGATGATTCTTGCATAATATATTTTTATTTTTAAAAAAATCTGTTTTTTTGTTTGTTTCCTGCACCTCCATCTCACCATATCTTCGCAATAATTTATAAAGCATTAAGCGTATTCCTCTGTACGTTGTTATTCGACGCTACCGCACACCTGCAGGGATTCTCACTGAGATAAAGACATTCTTCAAAGACGATCTGAACCATGAGTACGTCATTGTTCGGAGAATGTCTTGAGCATAACATTCTTAAAGTCACGCGGCTTGGGAATTGGGGGGACCAGGCCTTACCAATTAATCAGAATACGTTTTACGACTTTAAGCAGACTCGCGTCAACAATACTGTAATAATCGAAAATGTATCACGCGCTACAGTTTTATAATATACATAATGGGCCTTACAAAATACGGTGTTCTATTTTACCGCGGGTACACTTATCTCCTTAGGATAATTAAAAAGTTACCGACCGGCGGTCAATGCATAATTACCGACCGCGATATGCCCTTGGGGACATACAACACCGCTACTACTGAGTTTTGGGCCTTAGGACCAGGGCAGCGTGGTGGGGGAGCTTAGCATAGGGTGGTGGAGGGGGAGAGCCGCCCACATGGGCGAGGGGGTGACGCCATAGTGCAGTGCGGGGGGTCAGAGCGCTGCGCGCTCCATGACTCATAGGGGACAGTGGTGGGGGGTTTGTTATGTCTCCCCATAGTGGCCTGTAACTACTCAGGACATTTCGTCACCACTGTGGGAGCCGTGTTACTAACCATCGGTAATCGAAAAGTATTCTTCTATGTGGTCAAAGGATCTTCTTGGCCATACAGCGGAATACTTGGAGTCGCATATTTCACGCAAGATAATGCAGAAATATCTTTCCACCATAAAACAATAGTGACAGACGACAACCCGATACGACCAAAGCCATTTGTCCAAGCTGGAGAAATAAAAACAGCAGCATATTCGGCACAGAGAACCAAGCACGTCATAAAGGCTCGCTCACAACAACAAGTTGCGATAAGGATAGCGAATACAGAAATCACGGAAGGATACCTGCCTCGAATAAAAAGTCCTCGAGATATTATAATCGGAGAAAATCTGGTGACCAATCGCCAAGGAATCTGCTACACTATTGCAACAAACGTCAGCAACAAAAATCAAGAACTCGAATTGGATCCTCAGATACTGGAACCCTTCGAATTCCTCTCAGAAGCAGGAGACTCTTATGGCGAAGCAACCATGGACCACGAGGAACGTTTTAACCAAATTCAGAAGGCTTTAAGGTTGGATCACCTCAATAAGGAAGAACAAGAACACGTAGCTGAGATTATCAACGACTTCCCGGATCAATTTCACCTTACCGGTGACAAACTAGGAATTTCAAAAACAGTCGTTCATACAATACCTACTATAGATGAAACACCGACCCATACTAAACAGTATCGGTATCCGCCAATTCATCAAAAGGAGATCAAACGTCAAATTACCAACTTGCTTGAAAATGACGTCATTCAATCATCGACATCACCATACAATTCACCTCTGTGGATTGTCCCCAAAAAGGCCGATTCACAAGGGAACCCAAGGTGGAGAATGGTCATCGACTTCAGAGCGCTTAACGAAAAAACGATTGGAGATAGTTATCCCCTGCCTTGCATCACGGAGATACTAGACCAAGTCGGTAGCGCTAAATATTTCTCTGTATTCGACCTAGCCAGTGGATTCCACCAGATAGGAATGGATCCTAAGGACAGAACAAAGACGGCATTTACAACACCCAATGGGCACTACGAATACATCCGAATGCCCTTTGGCCTCAAAAACGCACCAGCAACATTCCATAGGTTAATGGACCAAGTTCTAACTGGACTACAAGGAACAGAGCTATTTGTGTACCTAGATGATATCGTCATCTTCGCATCATCCCTTGAAGAACATGGACAGAAGGTCCGAGCTATGCTCCAACGACTGAAGGAACACGGATTAACACTTCAACCGGATAAATGCGAGTTCTTACGTAAGGAAGTCACTTATTTAGGCCACATACTTTCAGAAGAAGGAGTTCGTCCTGACCCAAAGAAACTGATAGCAGTAAAAAATTTCCCCATACCCACAAATCAGAAGAACATTAAGCAGTTTCTGGGTTTAGCAGGATACTATCGAAGGTTCATTGCAAATTTCTCTAAAATAGCTAAACCTCTGACAAGCTTACTGAAGAAGGAAGTCACCTTTCATTGGGGACCAGAACAACAAGCTGGTTTTGAAACCTTGAGAGATATGCTGTGCCAAGAACCCATACTCCAATACCCGAATTTCAATGAACCCTTCATTGTAACAACTGATGCTTCTGACTATGCCATCGGAGCTATTCTGAGTCAAGGAAAAATTGGTCAAGACCTGCCAATAGCATACACCTCAAGACTTCTGAATTCTGCAGAAACCAACTACTCGACAACTGAAAAGGAGTGTCTTGCTATCATCTACGCTGTAGCATACTTCCGACCCCATCTATACGGTCACAAGTTCATTTTGGTAACGGATCATCGTCCTCTAGTCTGGCTACACTCCGTCAAGGACCCTAGTTCACGACTGATGTGATGGAGACTTAAACTATCTGATTACGAATACACGGTCACATACAAGTCGGGTAAAACCAACCTAAATGCAGACGCACTATCCCGCAATCCAACAGTGCTCTCCTATCCAATAAAACCTAAGGAAGGAGATCGGTCATAGAAGCCATTGCCACATCAAAGGAACATCAGCCTAGAAGACAGTACAATTGGGAAACGAATAAAAACAAGATCACGGCCAACTGTGAATTACAACGAGTCATCTACTAGCTCGCTAGATACAGACAACGATACGTGTCATGAAGAAACTGGAAATAGAAGCATGTTACCTTCCCTACTGACCGAGACAATACTGGAAGAAGAGGAAACCGAAGAGGCTAACAAAGAATCATCCCCCTCGCGGAACTTTGACCTCCAAAGTCTGTTTGAAGAGACTTATAGCGATGACGAATCAGAACCTACGAAGGAACAATTGACAGTAGGAAGATTGAAACATCTATTCATTAAAGATCCAAAAATAATAGAACTGGGCTCAGCATCAGAGACATCATCCGACGAAGACACGGACCTAACCCAAATAGATACCTTCTGGTGGGACGGGAAGGCTATGGAATCTCCCCAAGACGAATTAAGAAGGGCAGATTTTGCACAGGACGAGAACGAAGCTAGGCAAATATATGAAGACCTAGGAGACTTAACCCTGCACGAAGCCAAGCAAAAAATTAAGGAAATATCTCAGACCTTACCTTCCTTGGAAAACATAGCACCACCAAAGAAGAACATCGAAAACCTACAGGATCCTACAATCATTGCAGGCAGCACGCCAAAATTGAACAAGCAACACACCCAACGAAGAGTATCATTCATGCCTACTCCTCGACGTAGCCTACAACCAACAGCGCAATCAACACCAGGAGCTAGAAATCAGAACCCCGAGACAGCGATAGACACCTGCATAGATAACACCCACAGATCACCACCACAACAAAAAGGAGTCATGCTACCACTGGTTGACATATCATCCTCAAGCGATGACTCGGACATTGACTGCGAGATCACTATATCGGAGACCGCTCTTACAGGAAAAGAAGGTAACCTGGTCCACTTCCTACCAGCCGACGGTCAATTAATGAACCCAGTAAACCGAACGTTCAAGGAATTAAGTTACCTTGATCAGGACAAAATATCGGTAGAAAAACCCAGAAGGGGACATGTTTTCATCTCCCGACAAGGGATCAAGCGAATTTACACTCTTGTACACACGAACTATTGCTACGAGAAACCAACAACAGAAGATGTTCAATTAGCTCTGGAAGCATTAAAAGTTGCTATGAGAAAATCCAAAGTCGACAATGTTAGAATCCCCGCAAAAGGGAACGGACTCGACGAAATGCCAATGGGAACGTTAATACAGTGCATAAAGATAGCATTTCAAGATTATGCAAGTAAAATCACTCTTTGCACGGGAATCATCGAAACACCGCCACCGGATCTCCGCCAAGAAATTATAAAGGAACATCACGAAAGTCTCACCGGGGGACACAAAGACGTCACTAAGACATACCGAAGGATACGAGAACGTTTTAACTGGCCTGATATGCACCACCAAATTCAAGAATATATCCGGAGTTGCGATAGCTGTCAGAAGCAAAAGCTAGTTCGCATAAAAACGCGAGAACCAATGCTCATCACCGATACACCTGTGGAACCATTCCATAAAATCTCTCTCGACACAGTAGGTCCTTTACCAGAAACCCCTAACGGGAACAAGTACATTTTGACCCTGCAGGATAATTTAACCAAATATTGTCTCGCAGTAGCTATTCCTAATATACGAGCTACAACTATTGCCGACGCATCTGCACGACATTTCATAAGTCAGTTTGGAACACCTAAAGCCATCCTAACGGATAAAGGAACCTGTTTTACTAGCGAACTTTTCAAAAATTTGGCAAAAATATTTCGAATAAAATTAATCACTACGTCTGGCTACCGACCTCAAACTAACGGAGCACTAGAAAGAAGCCATCACGTTCTCGTGGAATACCTGAAACATTACATGGATACATACGATGACTGGGAATTACTTCTACCATTCGCAATGTTTTCATATAATACCTCGGTACACGGAGCAACAAACTTCACTCCCTGTGAACTCATCTTTGGAAAACCTGCAAGAATACCTTCATCATATCCGGACACGAATGATCTAAAAACGTACGGGGACTACTTAGCAGAACTAATCACTCATCTGGATAAAATCAGAAATATTGCCCGCGATACATTAGTGCAGACCAAGGAAAAAACCAAGGAACGATATGACAAGAAAATAAAACCAATCAAATTTAATTCAGGAGACAAGGTATACGTTTTAAAGGAGCCAAGACATCACAAATTCGATCCTCATTATGAAGGCCCGTACGAAATTTTACAGTTATTAGAATTGAAGAACGCAGTCATAAAAACCGACAAAGGAAAAATCAAAGTAAAACATTTCGACAAATTAAAACCTGCGAGCTCTGTCCAAAAACCGATCCAGAATCATCAACCTTGCTAAAACTGAGCTGTTCAATTTCCAGAAACAGGATGTTGCGCATAATTTTAACCTTATTCTGCGCACCACGGATCAACGGAATTCTGCAAGATGGAGCACCTGACTATCAGATTACTCCATTAAAGAACAATATCGGCTTGCACTTTGAGAAACTCCATGACATGCGCATTTATCACGTAGAATGGAATCTGGTCACCTCGCTAGAAATCGGGGCATTCCTAAAGCACCGTCCACGCTTAGAGGAACACAAACTCGAAGCAAATAAACAATGCTTGTCTATGCAATTTACGACATGCGAAGCCCGTGAAGAAATAACCCATCTAATGGCCAGACTCGCTGACTCCCGTAAGGATGAAGATCTCTTACAAGGCATCGTTGGAGAAATCAAGGAAGAAGGAAAACGCCAGAAGCGCGGTGCACCACTTGGATTCATAGGCACTATAAGTCAAGCTCTTTTTGGGACCCTCACAGAAGCCGACGCTGAGTACTACAATGTCGAATTAGACAAACTACACAAGGACCAAAATCACCTGTCGGAACTACTGGCAAACCAGACCCATATAGTCCGATCAGAATTCCAAAATATACATCAGCACCTTCAGAATCTCACGATACTGGCCAATAGAAACAAAGCCGCCACCGAACTACTTGCCACAGAACTCAGCAAGCAACAAAACGCAATGAAGGAACAAGCCTACGAAATATCATCTCTAAAGTGGCTACGAAGCCTGGAAAGGAGTGTCAACGAATACCAAACAGGCCTAGAATTGCTCACCAACGTAGTAATATTTGCTAAACAAGGAATAATCCATCCCGCCGTACTACCACCACGACAGCTAGTTTCCGCCGCAAACAAGATTCGACAAAATACCCAGTACGAGTTCCCTCTATCCTCAACCGAACTTCTATCCGAACAATTCCAAAAAACTGTCACACTGAAAACCTCGTATAAACAAGGCCGTCTCATCCTAGCGCTCACCATCCCTCTTTTAGACCATGATCCATTCCATCTTTATCAAATTCACACTTGCCCAGCAAGGCAACCACTAGGAATCAATTACACCATATCTGCTTATATTATTCCCCGAACAACCTACCGAACGCACCCAGTAAGGGACGAGGAACTCAAACCACCAAAATCCGGAGAGCCAATAGATGCACCCAGACTGAAAAGTGTCTGGTCACCACCATCCGCACACAACAGCTGTTTGGAGAACCGAGCACCGATGATGAGGAACCCCGCAACACCAAGGAAACCTGGAAACCCTATGACACACAGGATGTGTCAGAACCAGAGGACATCACTGACAACACCATCCGTGACTTCATACCAGGGGAATCCCTAAGGAAGAGACCAAGACATATTGTATCAGGGCAGCATGGCCGCGCATCGATAACGAGATATTTTCGAAAACTATCTCCGAAGATGCATAACTAAGTGAGTAAATGAGAAATACGGGGAAACACAACGAAAATTAAATTTATGCAAAATCATCGCCCAAATAGACGATGTTTTGTCTAAGAGGGGAGATGTTACGTATATCGACCTTCACTTCGAAACAGAATAATAACGTAGCCGACAGGGAGTATAATTGCAGACTCAGCACGTCACCCAGTGCATTGCCTGTGCCACCTACCCAGCTGGTTAGCCGAGTGCATTCCTAACGTCCTAACCGTACCTAGAGCATCAGCAAAAATCGACTATATAAGCAGCCAAAATCATGGGACTGACGCTCAGAAAATCATTCAGTTTCACGCGTAAAACATCGGACTGCACGTTGTCACTCGTGGCTCTAACCGTTAGAGTATTAGATTCAGTGTAATATTCGCAATCTGGCCTAGGTACGGATTCGTTATTACATACCCTAGGGAACAAGCTGGATCGGTTACCGGGCAAAATTGAGCTCCAAAGACTAGTCTTTCCAAGTAACGCATAGATTTGATAGATTTCTGTTCCACCAAATTTCTTTTTGCCTTAACCTCACACACAGTCAGGTTTTGTAATCCAATATCACAATATTTTTATCCCAGTATTTCTCATAATCGAAACACTGTACATGACATTTAATTGAAACTTCTATATTGATTGTAACAATATATCGCAAATTCATATTTTACTCGCGTTCTAAATATCTATTACCCATCCTCTAACATTTCAGAGAATATCTATCCATGTTGGAATAGCAAGGCGTGTTTCAACACCTTAAACGAGCAGCGAACCCACCATTGAGTGCATTCTTACCGCTCGGAATTCACTCAAATATTATTCACGTTACCTCCGGTCGTTCCTTTTCTTTGGTTACTTCTAAATTTTTGTTATCAAATTTAAAGGCCTCGCTGGCCACTACGGCCTACGTAACAATTACATGGTGGCCAGACCCCTTAAAAGACCTAGTAAGAAAAGATGTACCATTCATTTGGGGAAAAACTCAACAAATGGCATATGAACTTTTAAAAATAAAACTAGTTAAAGCACCTGTGTTAGCATATTTCCATGTAAACAAACCGATAGTGTTAAGTGTAGACGCATCAATTCACGGATTAGGGAGTGTATTGTTATAAGATGCAAGGAAAATAGCATATGCATCTAAAGCTTTAACAGAAACCGAGCAATCATACAGTCATAGAAAAGGAATGCCTAACTATTTGGTTTTGGTGTACTAAATTTTATCAGTATTTATATTGGCAAATATACAAAGCTGAAACAGATCCCAAGCCTCTGGTATCAATATTGTTACGATTGCTAAATCCGGAAAATCAGGCAATCGTAAATGAGATATGTAATATAAGGATGATTCGTTGGTTCGGTCTACTTTAACAGCACGTCCACGTGTTAATACAAGGCCTATCGAATTTTATGATTTGGAGTTGTGATAATCTCTCAAGATGTGTCTTCGCGGATCAGGGAATATTCTATTTTTAAGTGATTCTTCAGTAGGTAGATCTTTTGACAAACTTGAAAATTCTATAAGAGTCAATTTCCACGGTAAGTACTGGATAAAATTGTCTTGTTTGTTAACTTGATATCTTGTCGCGTCTAAATCCGTCTGGCTCATTGGTTTTGTTTGTTTTTGAGTGTATGGTTTATATAATTGTCTGAATATTTTATATAATTGAACTTTTCTACCACTTCGTTTAGGCATAAGTCTGTACTTACTCAGATCTTGTATAACAAGTATATTTGGAATTCCCTCAATACGCGATTGAATCCCAATTAGGTCGTCCGGTATGAATCAGCCCTATCCAAGTCCTGATGATGTATGGAGTGTTGATCGAAGTTTCGATTTATATTAATGATTTGGTAGGATAAGGTAGAGGCCCTAAATCCGGCTTCAGTTCTACCTTTTTGGAAATAGTAAGGATGGATAGAGACCCTATATGACGGCTTCAGTTCTATCCGGGAAGGTTGCAAGTATTTGTAAATACTCTGATTTTGGTAACTTGGATAAGATTTAGAGGTACTTGGTATATTTTAATTTCACTCGCGACTCTAATTGGAACTTTGAGTACGATTTAACACACTCGACAACTCTAATGTTGCTCTCTTAAACTCTTTTAACCACATCCCCGAATGCTACTTCTGACTCCCTTTTTATAGCAGTAAAACTACTTCTGATTGGTCAATGTGACTCCCCTTCTTCAAAATTCTTAATATATCGATTGATAGTTAACCCTTTTCCGATAATCAATATACCAAGTCGTACTCCGTAATTTAAATCTCCTTGAATGTTATCCGAGAAGATTCAGGCTTATCCGTTTATTTATCATTGTTCAATATTAACAAATTAAAATACAATGTTTAATATTGTTAGTGTAACGTCAATAATATATTATATGATTAAATGATTGTAATGTGTAGAAGAATATAATGTGTTTTGCCATTGATAATTACAAGAAGTGGAACGTAACAATATATAACAAACCTCAATAAATGCTCGGTGCACTTACAAAGAATAAGACTAAGTTTACAACCGTATACATTTAAGTTAGAACATAAGGTAGGCAAGAAACTAGTTGTTGCTGATCATTTAAGTAGATCCTATATAGATGATAAGACGTAGGGTTTCGATCATGATGTAGAGATGCATGCAGGAATGGTCATACGTAGTGTTACGTCTCAGCCCTCCTATATACGACACTCGTTAACCCATGCATATACACAGCCACTTATACCCATGGCCAACCCATATTATTATTTTACTATTGTTTTACCCCAACCTATACAGACATTATACACATTACATATGTCAATCAATCGTTTGATATAACTAATTCTATTGATTTATACTTATAAGTTTATATTTTTGTCTTGTTTTATATTCCGTTATATTATTGGAATCTTTAATTAAGTTATCATTTATTTGACCGGAAAAATGTTACGCTTATTATTTCTATCAGGTATTATGTTCTTAAGGAATTTGTCATACCAATCCTTTATTATGTCTTGAAATAAAAGTTAAACCTGAAGCTCCTCGAGTCTAGCAGTACTCGCGAGGTTTCAGGTACAGAATTGGAAGACTCAGGTATGCAACAACAGATAGATAATTGTTAGTACTCTGATTCGTCAAATGATCATTGAGAAAGGGAATTAAAGACCAATCAAATTCATGAGAAGTAATGGAAGGGATAAGAAACAAAGTTCTTAAAAAGGGTTGGAGAGGCTAAAAAGTCGGTTTTGTTCTGTTCAGTCCAGTCTTGTTCTTGTTCTTGTTCTGTGGTAGAAGGTGGCATTGTGAAGTACATCAAGAAGTCTTGTGTAAAGTAAAAGTCAAAGTTAGAGTCGAAGTCTAGAGTTCTAAGAACTTATATTCTCTTCAATTCAGTTCTTCGAAATTCATACAGAAGTAAAGCATACCTGGTGAATCTAATCTGCGAGTTGTCAACCATACTCATCACCATCATTTACAAAATCCTTGACTACAAACTCATCGGGACTGAGGGTCCATCCAAACCACCTCACTGAATCTTCATACTTCCAAGGAAAGCAATAAAAGGAAACGGTTGAATTCCTTAGAAACTATTGGGTAAGCTTATGAGTACACTCACATACAATCAGGTACACGCAATAATTCATTCATACCCAGAATATCTAACTTATATAAAAAGGATAAAGAATACCCGAGCAAAGAATCAATCAATTCGTTTAAGTTAAACTTCGTTCTAATTTCATAAATCGGGATATCATATCAGACTCAAAGAACAATCTCTCTTATATCGATCAGGGTATCCTCTGGAACCTATTTCCTATTCCTCTCGAATCTTATCCGCCGGAACAATCGACATAACGCGTGGACGTACCGTTTAGCACCGGCAAGTCTGACCAACGAACCATCCTAACTACCTTTTCTAAATCAGCATTCACGAAATCTCAATAACACTCAATCGGTCCTCTCGAATATTGAACGTAGGAACATAACCATATTCCGTGTATTTGGAGAGCGATCGTAACAGTAGATTAAATGCGACTCATGAAAAAACTGAGCAAATAGCAAAGTGTACTAAGGAGGATGAAAAACTAGAAGTACTATTATATTATATGTTGTGACGTGGTGGATTTTACCCGTCTTGTCCTCGGCGGAAAATCACGCCGAAACGCGATACGGGCCTAAAAGGCCATTGCAAAGTCCAGGCAGGATCCACCGACCGCAAGGGCCTAATTAAAATTTCGATAGATTATTTTATTATTTTCTTTTGTTTTGCGTGTACTCTGCCGGAGTTCGAATAGGTGGTGGCTCGCCGTGCCCGTAAAGACGCGTAGGAGGAAGAGAGAGGGAGAGCCAGCTGAAGTCCCAGGAAGAAGGGAGCTGCGACACGCGAGGGTCGACACTCGCGCTATCTGCGGAGAGCAGCTCTACTGGCCCAGGAGGCGCGCACAACGCGGGACAGCTTGACGTCACGCGGCAGCAACGCGCTCTACTAAGCTGGTACTCAACCACGACTGGAAGCGACGCCCACAGCGCCACCCGAATGAGCACCACTACCGACCCGTATGGCATAGCGCCCACCGCCAGTGCGCATAACTATATTTCCGCGAGTTGGGAATCCAGGAACGCCTGGTGCACCCTCGCGCGAGAACGACTGATATTCTCCGTAGGACCCGATCTGTACAAATTGTCCACGAGATATTATGGAAATTGTTAATTGACGCGATGACATGTTCGAAACTGGCGCGTGGCGAAGACGCTGGGTTGAAGGATTCGTCCGCAGGGCGAATCGCCGCCGATTAGCCTAAAGGGAGGGGGTGCTATCCTTTACGCGAAGACAAAGCGCGTGAAGATCGAGAGATTCCTGCTTGGACACGCGTAGACGTTAGACGTTGGGATTTTATCGGATTTTGATTTGTGAGCACGCGAGTGCACAAAGTGCCATTGGGCTGTCGATTCGGTTTTCTGGGATTACGCGACCAGGGAACAACACGGTAAGCGAGGATATCTGACTTTTGTGAGCAACGTGAGCTTCGTGCAAAACGTGGTACCGGAGTTTTGTTTGTTTTTCGTTATTTTTGACTGCGCGTGTAACGAACACGCGGAGGGACCATCCCTCACCTCGAAAAAGACCACGGCACGAAGGTCCGTCGACCGGCAGGGTTCACGGTTTAGAACTTTTGTTTTGATCTGATTTTTGAATTAGGATTTTGTACGTTAGCCGAATTGTTTCGTGTCGTCCGCCCGTCAGGCATTTATACCTTTCGATTTTGTAACGCGTAGAACGCGTACAGGTCCTTGACGGTCGGTTCTGGCTTTGAATTCGTACGGTACGCGAAGTACCCATTACTATCTTTTGACTGTACGTTTGTTTTGTCTTTTGATTATTTTGAATTACTATTTTTTGTTGTATCTCCTGAATTCGGTATTGTACAAAATCGTCGCGCTTCGCGCCGCCGATTTTCTTTAATAAACCGAACCCTTTATTTCAATCGAAGTGTCCGACTGATTTTGTGTGTCGCGTGATCGTCTGACCCATCGGACCTATTGTTCCGAACCCCGACGCCTCCGCGTAGCTGAGTTAGCCAACGTCGGCACGCGAAGCAGAACCGTAGGAACTGATACGTGGTTCCCGTTTTGGAACCTGGCGCCCAACAATACCCTAGGTATTTCGTAAGTAAATTTTGTTAGCCCCTGGGTAGCCTGGAACGCGTAGGAATCGCGTAAAGTTGTGCGCCGGTCGGCCTTGCATTTTCCTACGTCACAATGGATAAGAAATGGCTGGCCAGGAAGCAAAAATAGGGTCGAAGAAAGTATAAAACAGTAATAAGGAGGAACTAGGACAAGCTAATGGGATAGTTTTCAAAAACACTCAACTAGTAATACCCGGAGGGCTTCGAAAAGAGATGTTAACGAAACTACATTATGCGCATCTGGGTGCTGAAAAGTGTAAAAGTTTAGCAAGAAAATCCTTGTTTTGGCCTATGATGTCAAAGGAAATAGAAGACTACATATCAAATTGCAATGCGTACAGGAAATACCAAAGAAAGAATCAGAGAGAGCCAATGCCAAACCGATATATTTCACTTTAAGGAATAAAAATTACTGACTAGTGGTAAATCCGTACAGTAAATATATAGAAATTGGGAATTTAAAAGATATGCTAGGAAATACTATTATAGTAACTCTAAAATCTATTTTTGCAAGGCATGGAGTGCCAGAAGTGTTGTTTTCGGATCCAGGAACACAGTTTGACTCATTTCAATTCAAAAATTTTACCAAAGAATGGGATTTCGAACATTAAAATCACAAGTGCACATAGTCTAGCAGAAAGATATATTCAGACAATTAAAAACATGTTTAAAAAAGTAGAATATATGAAGGGAGACTTGATGGCAGCTCTACTAGAATATAAAAACACGCAGATAAAAACAATCGGAAAAACACCAGTGGAACTACTTTTTGGCAGAAGAGTAAAAAGTTTATTACCGGAAGTAAAAACACAGAAAACAGACAAAAATGTGATAAACAACTTAAAAGATCAACAAACGAAACAAAAAGTATATTATGACAGGGGTACTAGAAATCTAAAAGAGTTGGAGAAAGGAAGCAGAGTTGGGAAAATGCTTTATTTTTTAAATGCATTATCGTTTTTTAACGCAATATTTAAAAAATGGGAGATATAAATCGAATCCATTACACATTACTTTATTAATGAGTAATGGAACTCAGATCCATTATCCATTACTTTTTTAATGAATAATGGAAATCAGATCGGTCACCCATTACTTTATTAATGAGTAATGGAACTCAGATCCATTATCCATTACTTTTTTAATGAATAGTGGAACTTAGATCGGTCAACCATTACTTTATTAATGAGTAATGGAACTCAGATCCATTATCCATTACTTTTTTAATGAATAATGGAAATCAGATCGGTCACCCATTACTTTATTAATGAGTAATGGAACTCAGATCCATTATCCATTACTTTTTTAATGAATAATGGAAATCAGATCGGTCACCCATTACTTTATTAATGAGTAATGGAACTCAGATCCATTATCCATTACTTTTTTAATGAATAATGGAAATCAGATCGGTCACCCATTACTTTATTAATGAGTAATGGAACTCAGATCCATTATCCATTACTTTTTTTAATGAATAGTGGAACTTAGATCGGTCAACCATTACTTTATTAATGAGTAATGGAACTCAGATCCATTATCCATTACTTTTTTAATGAATAATGGAAATCAGATCGGTCACCCATTACTTTATTAATGAGTAATGGAACTCAGATCCATTATCCATTACTTTTTTAATGAATAATGGAAATCAGATCGGTCACCCATTACTTTATTAATGAGTAATGGAACTCAGATCCATTATCCATTACTTTTTTAATGAATAATGGAACTTAGATCGGTCACCCATTACTTTATTAATGAGTAATGGAACTCAGATCCATTACCGATTTAAAAATCGGTAATGGTGGATGTCTATGGTAAAAATCGGTGGATGTCTATGGTAAAGAAATGGGTAATATCACATTACTTCCGAAAATTCTGTTAAATAAATAAATAAATTGAAAAACCGTGCGAAAAATAAATAAATAAATAGATTAATTGACAAATCGTTCAAAAAATAAATAAATAAATAGATAAATTGAAAAATCGTACGAAAAATTGATAAATAAATAGGTAAATAGAAAAATCGTTCAAAAAATGAATAAATAAATATATGACTAAATCGAAAAATCGTTCGAAAAATAAATAAATAAAATATCGAAGTCTGCGGTCCTATGCATATGCGTAATTGTCAGGATGGGGATCACGGAAAATAGATTTCAAACCATTAATATCTTTAATAATAACATTTTAATATCACAGTTTATAATTTCCATTAATTTATATATTAATGTAAATATCCATAGTCTATTAAATTTGGTATTTTTCACGAGAAGTGAAATCGCTTTTCACAAAACCAGCAATGAAGAAAAAAATAATTGTAACAGATAAGTAGCGATATCAAATATATGTTTACGTCTTTATGCAGAGTAAGATATGATATAGAACGGTATTACATGTACCTGTTGTACCCCACATTATCTTAATTTTAAAACATTGGTTGTTCTTGTCTAAAGAATTTTATAACATCTTCCTAAAAGATGATTGGTCAAAAGGGTTGTGACGTTGCATCCCCTCTACTAAATTTCTAAGGGACCCATTGTTTCTTGGTCCATAAATTTGCTCGAGAGCTCATTTAACTGTGAACTGTGAACTCAGGCTCATTTCCAAGCCGACCAGAAAAAGAAAAAGGAAAATGGAAGGAAATAACATAAACGCGGTAAGTACCCCCCTTTTTTTTTTGTTTTTATAATCTAACAAAACAGTGTTCTACAGTGATGTTCTATTTTTATTAATATTTGAGAGTAACTTTAATGTGATTCTTCTTTCTTTCTGTTATATAGTGCCTGAACGACTTAGCCAATGTTAAAATTCCTGCGCATTGGGCTAACCAGAGCCCTGTTCGCCTTGCGAGGCTACTTGCAAATCTCAAAGAAGCAAAGAAAAACGGCCCTGGATATGTCTTTTTTTCCGATATTGATGGGAAGCGTTATACTTTAATACCCACGTATGAAGTAACAGAAGTTGAGGAGCCAAAAAGGCCATTCCTATCGATTGGAAGGGGTTCAGGCCCTCATGTTTCCTCGGGGAGCCCTGTAGCCCCGGGGAAACAGGGGCCCAAATAGGTCCCGGAATGAATTTTTTTATACCTCACTATGATAACTTCTTTTTATAAATCTTATACACTATATATTATATAAAATAAACCATATATATCCTATAAATCTGTGATTATGAATTCTTTTTTTTAATTTTCATCCCAATTGCCACCGTAACCCCTCCAATCTATCCAACCTATGCTATCATCTTCTTCGTACTCCTCTATTTCAGCGTTATCTTCCCTGAAGAGCCGGTGCAGGAAAAATAAGTCGAGAGGTGAATCATCATATTCTTCCCACCACAGATGGTCAAGACGTTGGCGTAACAGTATACGGTGTACTTGGGTTCTTAATTTTTTCTCCACATCCTCAAGGATAATTAAGTCCATTCGTAAATTATATATTTGATCTTGTACGTCAACTAAAGCTTCGAGATAAAGTTCATCTAGTTGTTCTCTAAGTTCGATTTCACTTCTGTAAGTCCCCATTGCTCCTGTGTAACCTGGTAAGAGAAATGGGTATGTAATTTGATATTATGATTTTATTCATTTGCCTGATGGGCAATTTTGATTAAATTAGGATGGACTATTTTTGTTCTAGTTCGTGATATTTTCAGTTTGATATTCCCGTTTTCTAAAACTTCCAGAATTTCATACGGTCCTGAATATTGATCATCATATTTACCTATAACATTTCCCTTAAGCAAGAATACGAATTGACCTTGATTAAATTCCCTAGGGTTTAATTTTCGATCATAATATTTCTTGGATCTTTGTTTAGCGTTTTGTAGATTTTCCCTAGCGCGTTGTCGAGTATTGTCTAAGTCATCCATTAAGCTTTCTAGGTGATCGTCATAGGTTCTTTCAGCTGATTCACATGCAAAACTTGATGGTATACGTGCTGTTCTACCGTATATTAGCTCGTGCGGAGTGTATCCTGTTCCTTCGTGATAACTGGTGTTATATGAAAACATCGCCATCTCTAGCCACTGATCCCAGTCGTCTTTGCCTGTTGTATAATGTTTCAGATAATCTGCTAGGACGTGGTATGAGCGTTCAAGTGATCCATTGGATTGTGGACGGAAAGCAGTGGTTCGCAGTTGTTTGATTTGAAATCGTTTAGCAAATTCTTTCATAAAAGAACTGATGAAACTGCGACCCTGATCCGTTAAAATTGTTTGAGGGGTACCGAATTGGCAAATAAAATTTTTAGTAAACGCCTCAGCTATTGTACTAGAATCCATTTCACCTATCGGCACAGCGATTGAATATTTGGAGAGATCATCTTGAATAGTTAGGATATAGCGATTTCCAGAAGCAGTGTATGGTAAAGGTCCTACGAGATCTAGAGTAACCTTATCGAATGTGTTGAGTGGTGTGTCAGTGATTATCATCGGCTGGCGTGTCTTATTACGCACTAATTTTTTCTTTTGACAACTATTGCATGCTAGTATGTATCTCCTAATATCGTCCTTCATATTTCTCCAAAAGTAGTCTTGACGTATGCGTTTGTAAGTTTTAGTAATTCCTTTATGTCCTCCTGCCGTTGATGAATGATATTCTGCGATAACATCTATTCTTTGATTTAGTTGTAACATCTTGACTTGATTAGTGCAAATAATAATCTTTAACGGTTGACTACCTATTGAAGATTTCATTATTTCCTTGATTTGATCCCATTTCAATAATCCAATTTTATGTTCCCTAGGGACATTAATTGTACTAATCTTATGAGATTCGATTCGATGCATTAAATCCTTAAATAATTTTTTAATTTCTTCTGACGTAGCATGAACATGAGAGAGCACCATAATAAAATGAAGATTTTCTCTTGATTGATGCTCATATACTTCTCCTGCTTTAAGTGGTCCTTTGAACAGTCTACCATCTTCAGCTAAGGGGTCACCTCCATTCCCTATAGGTTTTCCTGACTTGTCTACGAAATATGCAATTGGATCATCCCGTGAGGCGATATTGTCCTTTATTTCTAACATTTTCATAGCAAGATTTCCTTCTATTGTTTCTTCAGTGCATTCCTGATTAGAATTACTTGTCTCATCCTCATTCCCCTCTAATGGTTGATGAACGAGCGCGGTTGTTACACCTGTGTCTGAATCCTCGTCAGATTCCCCGCGATTAATAGGAATTGAAATGTCTCTGTGAGATGATTGTATTGATGAACTTGAATCGGATTCGTACTCTTCGATGACATCTTCTGCCCCTAAGGGTAGAAGTTGAGGTTGTTCTGTTTCAACTGGATTTCTCGATAATGCGTCCGCATTGAGATTAATTTTTCCGTTTTTGTAGTGCATCTCATAATCGTATTCGGCTAGTTTAAACTTCCATCCGATTATTCGTGATGTAGGGTCAGCGAACTTATGAAGCCACGTGAGCGGCCTATGATCAGTCACTAATGTAAACTTTCGTCCATATAAATAAGGTCGGAAGTGTTTGACGGCATAAATGATGGCTAACATCTCCTTTTCTATCACTGAATAATTTTTTTCAGCTTGATTGAGAACACGAGAGCTATATGCGACTGGTAAATCACTCCCTATTGGACCTTGACTGAGTACAGCGCCTATCGCATAATTAGAGGCGTCTGTTGTTAACACGAATGGTTTACTAAAATCTGGAAATTGAAGTATTGGATTTTTGCAAAGTGTTTCCCTTAAAAGCCCAAAAATTGTTTAACATTTTTCTGATTCCGTGGAACTGGGAATTTCCGTACTGCTTCTATCTTTTTGGATCTGGTTTGACTCCATTTTCGCCAATAATGTGCCCTAGATAGGCAACTTCTTTACGTAAAAACTCACATTTACACTACCGGTCAAAAGTTTAGGTTCACCTCGCTTTCTTTGTAACGCTCCCATGACTGGAGTTTGAGAAACATCACATTTAGAAGCAATTTTTCGCGTTGAATAACCTTCTTCGTGTAATGCCACAATGACTGCTCGTATCTCTACACTCAGCTCTGCTGTTCGACCCATTTCTCTACGATTGACACATAAAATATGTAGTTTTCTTTCCATTTCAATATTGAGATGATATTTATCGAATTACGTCAATTTAAATATAAATTTTTCTTTAACAGTAACGATTTTCAATATGAAAAATGTTCTACTTACCTTTTTATAAAGAAAAATATGAAAAACAATTGGAAATATAACTTTTGGAAAGAGCTCTCGCAGCACTAAGATGTTACGCGTAATATGCACTAGACGCATCGAGAGATTGCAACCTGTTATGACACGTTTGTGCTCGATCTACGCGTCTTCCAACGCGCCAAACTCCACCCTACACTCTGACCAGTAGCGTGTATCGACTTGTTATAGGTAAGAAGCACGTGCTTGACAAAATTCACTGAGTAGCCGACTTAATTGTGTAGAATTCAAAAATAAAGCAAGTGAACTTAAACTTTTGACCGGTAGTGTATCTGGCTGAAGTTTCAAATTAGCATTATTGAGTCTAGACATCAATGCTTCGAATTTGATTTGGTGTTCCTCTAAGGATTTAGCGTAAATAACTATGTCGTCCAGATATACAAAGAATTCATTTCCCTGAAGTCCTGTAAGTACTCTATCCATAAGTCTTTGAAATGTAGCAGGTGCATTCTTTAATCCAAAAGGCATTCGATTGTATTCATAATGTCCGTGTGGGGTTGTAAATGCCGTTTTATGGCGATCCTCGGATGCCATTTCAATTTGATGAAATCCAGAAGCTAAATCAAATACTGAAAAGTATTTAGCGGCTCCTAATTGATCTAGTATGTCCGTAATATTTGGAAGTGGATACGCGTCACCTATTGTTTTTTCGTTAAGTCCCCTATAATCTATAACCATTCTCCATCTTTTGTTTCCTTGATGATCTGGTTTTTTAGGCACTATCCAAAGTGGTGAGTTATAGGCTGACTCAGACGGTTTAATAATCTCGTTATCTAGTAGTTCAGTGACTTGTTTGCGAATCTCTTCCTTATGCACGGGCGGATAACGGTATTGTTTAGTGTTGATAGGTAGATCATCGGTAGTATGAATGCAATGGCGTAACTTACTCGTGGCCCCTAAGGGTTCACCGGTAAATGAAAGTTTCCGCTATGCTTTTTGATTAACTTTATTACCGAGTCCATTTCCTCATGATTTAGGTGATCGAGTCGTAAGAGTTCAAGGAGTTGAGAATTTCTGTTTTCTGGTGAAATATCAATATCATTGATACTATGGAGTTGATAAAAGTTATGTGTTTCAATAGGCGTACCAGATTTATCAGCAATTTTAGCAACATCGGCATAAGAAGGTTTATCCTCAAATTCTTCTAACTTAACCCACGGTTTTTCTATAACCACTTCTTCCTCTGATACATTGATATCAAAAATATGTCCGATGCCTTCACGATTGGTTACTAAAGCTTCACCTAAGTATACGTTATTGCCCACGTCTAGACGAGGCATATACCCTGCGGTTACTTCAGTATTTATGACATTAACAGGAATTTGAATTTTAGTTCTTGCCGGAAGTATAATCGAACTTGCTGGTTCAAAGGGAATGGTGTGGTTATCAAACTCCAAACATCGCTCTTTGAAATTAATTACAGCCTGATTACCATTAAAAAACGTTTCTCCGATAATTCCGTCTTGTCTAATGGGAAAATCATCTGATACTATATGAAATATAGTGTTGACTTCTTCTATGTGAATCAGTACTTGTCCCTGAGTTTCTACGTAATTCGGTGTGATTCCTTTGAGATAGTATGTTTTTGGATCTATTATTGGTGTTTCAGGATTAATGCAACTTTTCTTAATTATATTAAGTTCAGCTCCTGAGTCTATCATCATAACCGGATTACTAAATACTTCGGGAGAGTATAACTTTATTGTTGGGACTCGGGCTGGGTTACCGAGGTGGACGGTTGCAATTCTTCCTTTGATTTTGCTGTTACTGGGCGTATTCCATGTATCTTCTGACTTTCGCCCAGTTGTAGAAGATTCGACCCGTTTCCCGAATTATTCCCAAAGCCCGCATTTTCCTTCTTAAACGAATTATTATAGGCTCTTTTCCGACATTCATCGATTGTATGACCAATATTCTTGCAATAACGACAAACTACCGGTCCGGGATTGGAATTTGAGACGGATGAATTTCTGAAATTAGGATTTTGTCTATTCTGATCGGCTAGTAAATGTTTTAGTTTAAAACAATTCTCAATTGCATGTCCGCTTTTCTTACAAAATGAACATTCTATGCCACTTGTTTGAACTGAATTTATGTTAGAATTTTTCGCCTTGATTGGTTTATTACTTGTTGCCGAATTCTGAATCCCATCCTGTAAGGATGTGTAGAATTGATTTTCCTGATCTGCAATTACTGCAGCTTCCAAAGCGTCCGAAAGGTTGCTTAGTGATTTAACTGAGTCCATTCTAGTAATTATTTCCGGTTTCAGTCCTCGAATAAAAGATAATACCCAATCTCTATCGAAGTCTCTCTTAAGTTTGACCTCATCAACTACGCCTCCTTCAGTTTTAGTCCTTTTACGAAGGGCGTCTGCTAGATTTTCTAGGCAAGTACGAAATCGACAAATGTATGATACCAGAGGTTCATCCCTTTTTTGGTGCATAGTTCCCATTTCACCTTGAAATTTGCCCACTGAAGCTAAACCTGAGTAGAATTTCTCTAATTCTTTAATAAATCCATCAAAATCCCTGATTCCTTCATTTATGATAAGTGTTTTAGCCTCGCCTCTGAGTTTGTTATGTAGTAATCTAACAAAAGGTGGAATGACAGTTGGAGAGATCAGCTCTTTGGCATACACACAGGATCGAATGAAAGTGCTTACAGAAATATTAGTTCCATCGAAAGTGGGAACTGTCTCTAATGCTTCTTTGATTGAAGAATAGGGTAAATAAACTGGTGGATATGGAGAAGCTTGTACATTAACTGGTGGTACAGAATTAAGAGTTGATGTAGACGGGTTGGATTGCAAATTTTCATCGGCTTGCGACATTGTTAAATCAACTTCCTCTATACCTAACTCGCGACGTTCAAGCTCGTCCAATCCGCGTTCACCGTGTCTAAGCTCTTCTGTTAATCTTGCAAATGCTCTAGTAACAGGTCGTGACATAACACTTCGAACTCATCAAACCATCCCACCGCTGCCACCAAAAAGTTTTAATAACGTTATTATGTTACGATCGCTCTCCAAATACACGGAATATGGTTATGTTCCTACGTTCAATATTCGAGAGGACCGATTGAGTGTTATTGAGATTTCGTGAATGCTGATTTAGAAAAGGTAGTTAGGATGGTTCGTTGGTCAGACTTGCCGGTGCTAAACGGTACGTCCACGCGTTATGTCGATTGTTCCGACGGATAAGATTCGAGAGGAATAGGAAATAGGTTCCAGAGGATACCCTGATCAATATAAGGGAGATTGTTCTTTGAGTCTGATATGATATCCTGATTTATGAAATTAGAACGAAGTTTAACTGAACGAATTGATTGATTCTATGCTCGGGTATTCCTTATCCTTTTTTATGTAATTTAGATAATCTGGGTATGAATGAATTATTGCGTGTACCTGATTGTATGTGAGTGTACTCATAAGCTTACCCACTGGTTTCTAAGGAATTTAACCGTTTCCTTTTATTGCTTTCCTTGGAAGTATGAAGATTCAGTGAGGTGGTTTGGATGGACCCTCAGTCCCGATGAGGTTGTAGTCAAGGATTTTGTAAATGATGGTGATGAGTATGGTTCACAACTCGCAGATTAGATTCATCAGGTATGCTTCCCTTGTGTATGGATTTCGAAGAATTCACAATGCCACCTTCTACCACAGAACAAGAACTAAATAAGACTGGACTGAACTGCACTGAACTCTGCTGAACCGAACTCTGCTGAACTGACTGAACTCTGCTGAACCGAACTCTGCTGAACTGACTGAACTCTGCTGAACCGAACTCTGCTGAACTGACTGAACGACTTTTTAGCCTCTCCAACCCCTTTTAAGGACTTTGTTTCTTATCCCTTCCATTACTTCTCATGAATTTGATTGGTCTTTAATTCCCTTTCTCAATGATCATTTGACGAATCAGAGTACTAACAATTATCTATCTGTTGTTGCATACCTGAGTCTTCCAATTCTGCACCTGAAACCTCGCGAGTACTGCTAGACTCGAGGAGCTTCAGGTTTAACTTTTATTTCAAGACATAATAAAGGTTTGGTATGACAAATTCCTTAAGAACATAATACCTGATAGAAATAATAAGCGTAACATTTTTCCGGTCAAATAAACGATAACTTAATTAAAGATTCCAATAATATAACGGAATATAAAACAAGACAAAAGAATAAAATTATAAGTATAAATCAATAACCTTAGTTATATTAAATGATTGATTGGCATATGTAGTGTGTATAATGTCTGTATAGGTTGGGGTAAAACGATAGTAAAATAATAATATGGGTTGGCCATGGGTATAAGTGGCTGTGTATATGTATGGGTTAAACGAGTGTCGTATATAGGAGGGCTGAGACGTAACAATATATATATTGTGACGTAATTCTGCCGAATCTCGCCACAAAAATGAATAAACTGTTTCCTTTTCCACGCTATCTAAGCTCCGCACGACAATCCACCAGCGAAATTCCGTATGTTACGCTATTCTTAAGCTTTCCGTTTGTGAACGTCCACTATCGTCCTTGTTGTCAGTTCCGATTACGTTTCTTGCGATTAATTGTTATTTTGCTTCTATTACGTTATATGCAATCTCTACTCTCGAGTCTCTCGACAACTATTATAGGTGTCGAAAGGTGTTGACCAAACACCTCTCTCGACAACGAACTACGGGCGTGAGGACAGGACCGTCGCCGTGGAGATTTTTGAGGATTTCGTGACGTTATGACGTTATGGCTGTTTGATGCCGCTTTTGGGAGAATTCTGGACAACCGGACAAGGATGCCATGCCGCCTCCACCGACCACGAGATGCCCGCCGGTCCCGCCGACCTGGAGGTCGCCGGGATCCTGCCGCTGCCACGAAGCCGAAAGAAGCCCTGGAGCACCCGGGAGGGGGCTCCGCCGTTTCCGTCGGCCGGCGAGGGCTGCCCTCTGGGCCTATCCGCCGCCGATATGACCGGCAGGGAGACGAGGTTTTCCTCCCTGGGCCGCCTAAGGCCGGCTGGCCGTCCATGACAGCGCCTCAACCCGCAAGGCCCAGCGTGCTTCGAGGACCGTGCCGTCAGGATCGCCGCTAGATTCCGTTCGGCCGCTTCCGTCGCGGCGCGTCGACGCTCGGGAGAGCTCGGCTACCCTCGTCCACGTTCGGCCAATTCCGGTGCCGTCCCGCCTCACCTACGCCCGCTCGCCCACGATCGCAGATCGATAGATCATTGTCGTGCGAAGTTTCAAAGCGAAGCCACGTTTTTCCAATCTATCAAGCGAGCCGAATAGCAAGAAAGATAAAGAGACATAGAGAGAGAGAAAGATATTGAGAGCCGTGTCTCGTGCCTTGAGGGCTGACGATTTTGAATTTTACGCTTTACGCTTTTATTTTATTGTGGTGAGATCTTTCGCTTACTTAACATTTTCTGATTTTTGGTGATATTGAAGATAGTAGACACGTGCACGGCTAAACCGTTCGTTTAGCCGGTGACGAATTTTCTTTGTCGTATCAGGCGAATGTCTTTCCGCCTAATATCTTATAAAGGACGATAGTGCCGTTATTAGTTATATTTTTGAGTTTTCCGATTTTGCGTTTTCTTATATGATTTATGCTTTCGACTTTTCTGTAATTAACAACTTTTCTGGAATCTTCGCTAACGGAAACGTGGGAATCCGCCTGTTTGAACGTTTGACCCCGGGTTGACCGGCTTGGTTGTTCTTCAGCCAGATTCTCTAGCTGCCGATTTAATATATTGTGCCTATTGTTCTGAGATATCGATTCCCGTAAATGTATTATTTTTCAGCTTTTGTCTAATTACTGGGAGATTTTCGAACTTTAAGTTCCGTTAAAGTCAGTGGCGAGCCCACGCCGTATTTATTCTGATCTTTTCGATTCACACTGTTTCTATAATTTTCTTTGCGTTAACTGGGCTAGATTAACTAAATCTTTTCACTTGCTTCACGCTTTGATTTGCGACTTATGTTTCCGATTTTCATAATTCTGTTTTTGTGGGCGATATTTTCTATTGGACTTTCGGTGAATTATTGCTGGTGTTCTCGTATTTAATTATCGTTGCCAAACCTGGATATATTTTACCTTCTCGCGTAGAGAACCTTTTGTAACTTGTACGTATTGCGCACGTCCCTCTGACATCACGCGCCGAGCGCCCTTCGAGGCGACCTTAGTGTTTACGTTCCTCGACGCCGAGCCTTCAGCCGGTCTCGAAATTGTACTATCTGTTCCGAGAACGTCTTGCCGTGCAACCATAATTAAATATTCCTTATAATATTCTATATTTTTCTGACTGTGATATATTTTTGTGTGTGCCATATCTCGTATTAATTTATTGTGCTACCTCGATCTATTGTGCTATTTCTATTTGTTGTACCATCTTTCGTGTTCGCGATTTTCGACGTGGTGTTAACGAACCCGCGTGCATTATTCTTTTGTCGGGTTTCGCCGTATTATAATTTCTTTTGCCTGACTCTTTCGTATTACGATTGTCGACCGCGGTTATAATTTCACGCGTGCGAGAATTGGAACCGCGCAGATCGTTCCGCTGCCGTTCCTCTGCCGTTCCTTGCGTTCCGATTTTCGGTTGTTAGCGTATTCAGTTATTTTATTTCAAAACGGATTTGTTAGTTTATTCCGAGTCATTCGATTCTTCCGCCCGTATCATTTTCCGTTGTCTAGAAGGATCGAGCCCGCGTGCCCGTGTCTTCCTCGCGTGCGCGCTCACGCGTAGCGCTTTCGGTCGTTATTTTCCGTTAAGGATGCTGCGACTATAGTTTCCGAACTTCTATTTGGCGATTCTTATTTCTCTTTTGCATTGTATAGATTCCGATTTTTAATGCCGATTATTGTGAATTAATCTTAAGACCTTTGTAAAACTATGCTTGGCTTTCGCTCGCACCCTCAGTAATGCCTGATTTCATGCTTTTGTACTATTGCTATTAAGTTTATTGCTTAATGGGGATTTTGTTTGCTTAATACAGCTCTGGTGCGTTAACTATTTAATTTGAATTCTTTTCTGGTAGTTTTGCGTATTCTTTTCCTCTATGCCCTTGGCCGAGTTTGTTCCTTCCTTACCTCTTGAACGCCGCGACGCTTCCGACGAGCTAGCCTCCGAAGCGGCGTACTGTGGGACGTGTAGTGGTCTGAGTTAGTATTAGCGTTTGAGTTCCGGGTAACCTTTAGGTTTAGTTACGTTTTGTACTCTCTTTCTTGGCCGTGGTGCCCCTATCCGATTTGCGTGGCCGTGGTGCCTTTAGGTTAGTTACGTTTTGAGATACCCTTTTTTTTCTTGGCCGTGGTGCCCCTATCTGTTGCGCTGGCCGTGTGGCCGTTAGGTTTAGTTCGCCTGGTGGCAAATTTAGTTTAGTTCGCCTGGTGGCTCATTTAGGTTTAGTTGGCCTGGTGGCCATTGGTTACCCCGGATCCCTTATCTCTCGCGATCTTTACGGTTTCGATTACGAGCCTAGAGCTCGTGGTGCTCCTTCGAGGGTACCTGGCGCCCAACTACAATCTTTCAGAGTTTTCCGAGACCACTTACGTTCCCGATTTCCGATTTTATTGCGTTCGGTTTTGCCGACGAGCGAAATATCGTCGCAATATATATATCAAGAGACTCGGTCGAGTCTCGCGCCAAGTACAGGCAACCGGCTGTACAGGGCGCAGCTCGCCGAGACTCTTTACTTGAGTCAACTCTTATACCTGTGTTTAGAACGAAATATCTTATTAACCGCTATACATGAGAAAAAGTTATTGATACATTCACTATAGGAATTGAGGGTCCTGAATTGATTGCCCCCACGTTCAATACGATTAGTATACGAGATCAGGGTGTATTGAGATGGCGAGCGAGATGATTTTATTTCAGTTCCGTCGTCGTCGTCATCGTCGTCGTCGTCGTCGTCGTCGTCGTCGTCTTCGCACGTCCATCGCATTTTTTACACGACAGATGGCGCTGACTGCTGTGCCTTCTTTACCTATTTGTACTCTGTATGGTGGTAGTAATTTACGAATACACAATACAATCAAATACACTTTATACGTGAAGCTACCGTTCATACCGAATTTCCAGTTAGTATAAGGGTGCTTTCACAACAGTATAGAATTATCCAGTTTTTAATAGCATTCATGTGCAGCGCGCGTATATGGGTATATGTATATGTGTGCGCGTATATGTATATGTGTGCTTCGGCATAATTCCTCGTATTTTAGGTGACAGATTGTCCAACTGTTCTGCTTCGTAGTTTTCTATATCTAGATGGCCGACGTGGAAGTCCAGGGTGTCCAGGTATTCCGCTTCGTAGTTATCTGCATCTAGGTGTCGGATGTGGAAGTCCAGGGTGTCCGGATGTTCCGCTCCGTAGTTTCTTGTATCTAGGTACTGGATGTGGAAGTCTAGGGTGTCCAAGTATTCCGCTTCGTAGTTTTCTGTATCTAGGTGTCGGATGTGGAAGTCCAAGGTGTCCAGGTATTCCGCTTCGTAGTTTTCTGTATCTAGGTGTCGGATGTGGAAGTTCAGGGTGTCCAGGTATTCCGATCCGTAGTTTCTTGTATCTAGGTACTCGATGTGGAAGTCCAGGGTGTCCAGGTATTCCGCTCCGTAGTTTCTTGTATCTAGGTACTGGATGTGGAAGTTCAGGGTGTCCAGGTATTCCGCTTCGTAGTTTTCTGTATCTAGGTGCCGGATGTGGAAGTTCAGGGTGTCCAGGTATTCCGCTTCGTAGTTTTATGCATCTAGGTGTCGAATGTGGAAGTCCAGGGTGTCCAGGTATTCCGCTTCGTAGTTTCTTGTATCTAGGTACTGGATGTGGAAGTCCAGGGTGTCCAGGTATTCCGCTCCGTAGTTTCTTGTATCTAGGTACTGGATGTGGAAGTCCAGAGTGTCCAGGTGTTCCGCTCCGTAGTTTCTTGTATCTAGGTACTGGATGTGGAATTCCAGGGTATCCAGGCATTCCCCTTCGTAGTTTTCTGTATCTAGGTGTCGGATGTGGAAGTTCAGGGTGTCCAGGTATTCCGCTTCGTAGTTTTCTGCATCTAGGTGTCGGATGTGGAAGTCCAGGGTGTCCGGATGTTCCGCTCCGTAGTTTCTTGTATCTAGGTACTGGATGTGGAAGTCTAGGGTGTCCAGGTATTCCGCTTCGTAGTTTTCTGTATCTAGGTGTCGAATGTGGAAGTCCAGGGTGTCCAGGTATTCCGCTTCGTAGTTTTCTGTATCTAGGTGTCGGATGTGGAAGTCCAGGGTGTCCAGGTATTCCGCTCCGTAGTTTCCTGTGTCTAGGTGTTGGATGTGGATGTCCAGGGTTTTCCGCTCCGTAGTTTCTTGTACCTAAGTGTAGGACGTAGAAGTCCAGAAAAGTGTGCAACAAGCTTTGGCGCTTCGCTCAAACTATAGTATCCTCTTTGATGTTCGCACGGCCTAAGGTACAAGGCCTGAAATAATCCAGCATACTCTCCTCTCTTACATTTACCACACGGCTTCAACAAGCTTAACACCATTAACGACGCTTATATGCATTGAAGATTACATTTTCTTTAAAAATTTGTATATGTCTTTATGCATTTCTAGAAAAAGGGACTTACAAATTAAATTTATATGCCATTAAACATTTTCGACACCGCAATATATTTTTCTGATTAGCAACATCTTAATGCATTTACATTTTATATCTGTGACAATATAGATTTCAGTGCTTAGAGCGTCTATGTCCCGTTGAACAACAAAAACTTGTGATATCCCCAAAAAACACTTACTTGTAAAAAACTACGCCAAGTACAGGTGTGCTGTGTATTCCTCTAATAAAAAGTATTGATATCAGATTATTGAGGCCAAGTACATAAGTCACTACATGTTTGCCTATTATATGATCTAGGACTGGTCCATCATTTTAATTGTATTTTCAGAATTTCCGAGAACGTTTTCACTACTCTTTTACATTACTACTGTTTCTCGTAGTTGATTATGAATTAATGGTTATTTAATAATTAATAAAACTGCTGATTCCTTATCGAGTACTACTTGGCGGGTCCGTGCCAGAAATTCCAAAGTACTTACTTTGAACGTACTAATAGTATCCTAAAATTATATGTTTGTTATTAAGATTTTACCGTGATTATTATTAACGAGTTATCGTTAATAAGCTCTATATAGAAAGTTGACATTGGTTTTGAGTTTAATGACTGGCATTATGAATGCAAATTTATATCAAGAATTGCACGGACCCGCCAAGTAGTACTCGATAAGGAATCAGTTAAAGTTTTATTAATTATTAAATAACCATTAATTCATAATCAACTACGAGAAACAGTAGTAATGTAAAAGAGTAGTGAAAACGTTATCGGAAATTTTGAAAATACAATGAAAATGATGGACCAGTGCTAGATCATATAATAGGCAAACATGTAGTGACTTATGTACTTGGCCTCAATAATCTGATATCAATACTTTTTATTAGAGGAATACACAGCACACCTGTACTTGGCGTAGTTTTTTACACGTAAGTGTTTTTTGGGGATATGTATATACAGTAATGCGCAATTGAAGTGGAATACTTCAATTTTTTTATATATCTGTGAAAGTATGACGGATTTCGAAAAACCAAAGACATATTTTTTAGGAAATTTCCTTCCCGTTCAAATGGTTAAGGTTTTATCCCGATCGGATACAAAATGGCCGACTGGCAGGGGTTGGATTGAAAAAGTGCATTTTGGAACTTTTTGAAAAATTCGAGATCTAGTAGTTCCGGAAGGAAATTTATATTTCTAATTAGGGCACGAGAGAGTGAACACCCCCATTGAACCCCTGTAGGATCACTCTAGGGGGAGTTACACCCCCTTGAAGTGAAAACACTTAAATGGCCATAACTTCCGAACGCGCCGGCCAATCTGGTCCAGTTTTTGCATGATATCATCTATAATGATACTGCAGATTCTCACAAAATTACTGTTCTCGGAGATGATCCCGTGACGGAGATTTCGAGCTTTCGCAAGCGCACCCGAAGCTTCCCCGCAAGTTTTAATTAGGAAAGCGATGAAGTAGAAGTTTCATTTTTATCCACGTTGTAGCTGAGATTTCAACGATTAAAACGCGCTTTTAAACATCCAAATACGAGTACGCTAAGGGGTTAAATTATCCGTTTGAAAAAACGCCTAAATTTTGCGAGTTTCGCTTGAGGCGCTCGGGGGACAATTGCTTGGCGCGCGTGATAGGGTATTAGTCCCCCGTGCGTGCGAAAGCTCGAGATCTCCGTCACGGGATCATCTCCGAGAACAGTAATTTTGTGAGAATCTGCAGTATCATTATAGATGATATCATGCAAAAACTGGACCAGATTGGCCGGCGCGTTCGGAAGTTATGGCCATTTAAGTGTTTTCACTTCAAGGGGGTGTAACTCCCCCTAGAGTGATCCTACAGGGGTTCAATGGGGGTGTTTTTTTAATGCCGAAGGATGCTCTCTCTCGCGCCCTAATTAGAAATATAAATTTCCTTCCGGAACTACTACATCTCGAATTTTTCAAAAAGTTCCAAAATGCACTTTTTCACTCCAACCCCTGCCATTCGGCCATTTTGTATCCGATCGGGATAAAACCTTAACCATTCGAACGGGAAGGAAATTTCCTAAAAAATATGTCTTTGGTTTTTCGAAATCCGTCATACTTTCACAGATATACAAAAAAATTCAAGTGTTCAACTTCAATTGCGCATTACTGTATATACATATATATATGTAAGTTTGGGACTAGCCCAAACTAAGGTGCGACATGTCAGAGGGCGTCCGCTCGACACTCATACCAAGCCCGAAGCGCGCGGCCGTCGCGCTCGTCAGTCGTAACTGCGAGAGATTAGCAGTAACCACGCTCAGATACGTGGGAGATTCATGGCGCTTGTCGCTAAGCAGTATAGTCCATTAAAATTAATTAGTATAAATAAGTAAAGCTGTACTTGTTGTTGATTCAGGTAAACCTGTGCACAAATCTGGTATTATAATTATTGAAGTGGATCGGAATAAGTGTGTATAGTATAAATATATTTACAGTTATTAAAAGCATCAGCCGCAGTACAATTTATTGGTGACGAAGTTACCTACTCTAGTAAGCCCAAGGAGTGGTCTTATATATTGTGACGTATTTTTCGCGATCTAGCCTCGTCGGGAGATGAGAGACTGACCGGCGCACAACTTACGCGATTCCTTCGCGTTCCAGGCAACCCAGGGCTAATACATACAATTCAAAATAATACCTCTGGTATTGTTGGGCGCCAGGTTCCAAAACGGGAACCACGTATTTCCTACGGTTGGTCTTCGGGTGCCTACGTTGGCTAACTCAGCTACGCGGAGGCGGCTGGGATCTTCAAGAGTAAGGACAACTTCATAAAATGAACACTCCGGCTTTTTGGGTCAACAATAACAAAATCGATCGTTTATTTTTGCGCCGATTTCGGACGCGACCACGCGGATATAACAAAATCCAAATTTACAATTTCAGAAATAAATAATGGACCCAATAAGATCGCGACTAAAACAACAACGAATGACAATATTACTTTTTAATAATGTTCTAAAACGAAATTCTACGCATAACGTTCGCGATCTATTCCGCGCAGTCCAATTCTTACGATTCGCTAAAATCCATTCGTACAATCCGATAACATTCGATACTTTCGACATTCAATCAATACTCTCATACGATTCGATACAATTCGCTTTTTCGACAATTTCTAACATTCGATAAATACTTTCGTACACTTCGCGACAAATTCGACAATTCACTTCGATGTGACTTTCGGACAATTCGACATACGTTTCATTTACATCCAATCTCAATTTTTGAGTCAAGTCGACAATTTCACGCGATCTAATCACGACACTTCGAATAACAACACCTCAAGGACTAATTCGTGTCTCTCGGCAACACGTCCCTAACGCGAACGCGATACAATAAGATTCGAAAATCGAACACTCAAATTTTTGCCGAGAGAACTTATCATTCGCTCACAGTCCTCCACACTTCGATTTACACAACGGGCGATAAATATGTCCACGATGGGCAACATAGTTACGCGAACAAAGTCCCTTGCCGGTTGGCGGAATCTCGTACTTCCCAAAACGATCGCGATTCTACGAGTGGGAAAATCTCCCACGTGCCTACAGGCACCTATCGACAAAACGTACCAAAACGCGGGGTATTACGAGATTTCGTCGCTCACAAAATTACAACGAATTGCTTACCGAAATCTCTCTGTCTCTTCGATAAGGAGAATTTAGCCCGTATACGCGGCCTCGGACGAAGTCCGGATTCTCCATAGGACTTAACCCCAGAAAACAAACGGTTCCAAAAACACGACTCGCATCGTCGACGGTCCAGGCAAGAAGAAGGAAGTTGCCTTCCCTTTCGATCGTAATCGGCAGCACCGGAGACTATAATCCTCTCCCTTATTCGCAACCACCGCTGATTGGTCCTACGGCCCCAATCAGAAATCTCCAATATGACACCACGCGCTATTATTCAAATCCGTCTTCGCGATAATTCATTCGATTCGGGAACAGCGATTACTGACTGTCCCGCGATGGGCTCCGTCGTCCCATAGGAATTCGCAACGGTTCACCAGGCGTCCCCGGATTCCCAGTTCGCGAGTCTTCGTTCCGTTCGTCGATAGCGGTGGGCCTCCGTCATGAGTTGTGGTGCGTTACAGGTGCTCCGTCGTTCGTGGGTCGATGTCACGCGGAATGAGTAATAGCTCCCTGCTAGTTACTCGGTACGCGTAGACCAGTTCATGTAGCTCGGGTGATAGCGTGCGTAGAAGTGCTCCAAGTCGCGAGGTGATTGGTGCGGTGAGCTACAGCGCGCGCAGCTAGGGCCCAGCCGGCGCTCTGACGTCACTCAGCCTTTCGTCCTCGTTCCTCCTACGCTGATGATCCCTCGCTGGTTCTTCGCGAGACTCGGTAAGCCCGCGAATACAATATTCGCGGCATGGGACATAGCAAAAATCATACAACAAAATTAGAAATCAACCAATTCGCAACTTCGTTAGCCCTTGAGGTGGTGGCTTCTTCCCTAGATTCTTTTTCTAATCCGTGTTTTCCCGCGGAACACGACAGTTCCCGCCGAGGACCTGACGGGGTAAAATCTGCCCCGTCACAATATATATATATTGTGACGACACTTTTTGACGGTGACGCACAAATAAATGGCACCGCGAGAAATAATTAATGAAATACTAAATTATTGGGCGCCAGGTATAACCAGAGTTACACCGCTGTCTCCTAAGGACACCCTGGCCAGCTCTTGTGCGGTGGGGTCCTGGGTCTGGGAGACAATATTCAAAATCTGAAAATTAGGGAGGTTCACTCTAAAAACTACTGAAAACGACAAATTATCGGAACCAAAATCCGGGGACGGATCCGATTTATTTTAAACAGAAAATAGAACAAGATGGTGAAATACAAATGACAAATACAGAAAACAGATCGAGATGATGCAGAACACACTGGGCTATTTACCAAAACGATATTATACAATAATGTTCCCGCTGGAACAACGCAACATACGATACGATATATTAAACGATACGGTAACGATAATAAACGATACGTTAATGACTCACGCACCCATGTGTTAGGGAGACGATTCCGCGAGACGTGGACTGAACGGTTAGACACAAAACCGGAAGAATTGAAATAATTAAATGAGAGACCGATCTCCTGTTTGTCACCGGATTAGCTATCCTTGGACCCTTAGTGGTCAGGAAAGCGCAGGATGACGCGTAAGAGTACGTCGAACAGAAAAGATCGGTTGATCCCGTGAATTGAAAAGTAGCCAAAATATCCCTGAGCGTCACTCACCGTTGTCCAGTAGCTCCTACTATATCCATGAACACAATCTCCTGATTTATAGCCCCTCAAACGGATCACGATACGATACAGTAAATACAAAATTCGGTAGAAAACGATGGCACGTCTATCCCAGAGTTAGGCCACGCCGTGAGTGACGCTACAAATTTCCAAAATCGGGAACCTTCCTGAGAGCGCGCTGTAATACCACCCCCTAGTCCAATCAGGTTCGCTGTTATGTTGTGCGCCCAAATTCTGGGTTCACGGGTTTGACTGCCGGAAAGGGTTTTCGGGAGTCAGGTACTTTGGGATTCGTTGCCCGAGTAAAAAGTTGGAACTTAACTCTCGATAACAAGTAAAGATTTATTTGGAACAAAATAAGTTACGTTAGAGTACACTATTAGAATTTAACCGTAAACGTGGTGAGTACGAAATCACGAGGCTGGAGGTTAGTACTTCGACTAAGTTACCGAGGTAACACTTCACTCGTAGCTCTCTACTTCGTCTGACGTGCCGACAGGCCGTCTGCTTTTTATAGCTTAATTATGGAATTTTTAGAGATACAATAACTAATGATTGTTTCTATATTTCGCCATGGAGTCGGTGATGTGTCTCCTTTGTTTCCATAATATTGGCGAGCGGAATGTGCCGCGTCGCAGCGTGGCCATTCCGTCGCTTCTGACGTAGGCGCGTTTCCAAATCTATATTATGGTTTACAACATGCCTACCCCCATAGAAAAGGAAAGATCCATTCTCATGGACTTTTCTTTTAGTCTTTCAATTGCTTCGTAGGTCGTTGTACTGTTTTCCTGCCTCGTAATTTTGCTTACATAAAATTTTTGCTGACAGCGAGTTCAGTCACCTGAATGTTTTGTAAATTATACATTTGTTTTACTACCCGTGTACATTGGTTTTATTACAATCGAGTCTTAAATTACGGTGTGACTTGATTTGTATTTGGGGAAGAGCTTCCTATAACTATTACACTAGGTGGAGTAGTTTCTCCGGAAGTAGTCAAGTTTCCCTTTTTTCTTAGGAAATAAATTACTATAATTAGTATAAAAATAGTGATACAACAAATTGTCCCTATTGAATAGGATATAGGTGACGATATGATATCTATGAAGGTATCGATATTATCCCCTTTTAAGTTATTCTCTATTTCCGATATTTTTTTGCTTAGTGCATTTAGTTCGCTAGGATCCTTTATGAGACTTCTTAGCTTAGGTTGTATATAATTATTATTAGATGCGATATAGGGTACAAAGTTGTCAGTAATAAGTGTTAGGTTTAGGGGAGGTAAATAGTTTAAAGTTACGTCTAACTTATATTTTCCTTCGGTTTCTAGAGTGAAACCTTCGGCTGTTAGTTTACATTTTCCTTTTATTTCGATTATACCAGAGCCTTGCATAACTACCCTTTTTGGATTTTCATTATTACATGATACCATCATTTGTTCTGGTTGGTCCGCTACATATAGCCAAGAGTTGGGGTTCTCCATTTCAATTAGGAGTGTGTTTTCAATTTTGATTTGCCTTGTTTCGCATGATAGGGGGTACGACGATGGATTTGTAAAAAGTTGGGTTTCGCAGGAACCGTATGGTCTAATTTTGAATACTGGATGTCTTGCTTCACACAGGTATTGACCCATAATTTTCTTACAGTTGTCCAACTCGGTTCGCGTCATCCTGATGAATGTTTGCATTTCGTGTCCCACTATTGCGTAGTTCTCTTCCGCCTTTATGTAGGCGTACGTGCCATTTTTCATGTGGACAGGCAGAGAGTGTATTCGGTTTACGTGGTACTCTTGGGATGATATCAGCGGTATTTTAATTATTGTAACTGTTGTGCCGTAACGTCTGGATAACGAAGGTGTTCGATAAGAGAGGTTAGGGCTAGGATATTTTTGGGATCGTTGCCGGTTAAGGAGTTAGAACTCGCGTGAATATAACAAAACAGAATAGGTTTATTGAAATGATTAAGTGAGTGTACAGTATGTCGACGTACGTCGACTTGGAAAATATAGTCACCGTTAATTAAATTGACTATCTTCTATTTCGGGTCTACTCTCGAGACCACCTTATCCGTACGGATTCTAAACGTAGACTGCCGATTTTCGGATGTGCAGCCATAAGCTGGACTTCCGAAAAGTGATTATTGTGCGATTTTATTATTTCTTCATTTCGGTTGCCAGGCCGCCTTTAGTTCTGACTTAGCACATTGCTGCACGCGCGGACTTCCGGCCTGGCATATTGCTAGGGAAACAGGAGACTCCCAGCGCAACATCCCTCCCCCCTTAAAGAAATCGCACAATTTCTACACGACGTTCGTCTCGGGTGGTTACTACCTTAGTGGAGCGCAGCTTCCATGACTATTTTGGGTACAATCGGATACAATTCCCTTAAGATTATCGGGGGCGTCCGCCCGTAACATTGGTTCTGTCTTGCACGTCCTGGTCGGCCCAGCGAAAACGCCTGTCGCGTGCTCTATTTAACGCCGCTATGAGGCTATCTTGCCTTGATTCCAGCGGTTCCAGCTGGATGTTCACCGCGGGCGAGACAGAGTTCGGCGTGAGAGCCGGTGCCGTTGGCGTCGAGTTACGCTTACGCGTGTAACACATATACACGGCAAAACAAACCAATGCTATGGGCGCTATCGTACTTAATGAGTAAAGCCCTAGATTATGATAATGTTGCTCCAGGTGTTGGTCATCATAGTCTAGGCTTTCCTTAATTTTAGACACTTGCGTCCCGAGGCGCGCTAACTCCTCGGGGTCCCGTAACACTTTAACTAGTTCCACTTTTCCGGTATCACTGGTCACTCGCGGGGGAATAACTTGGTCCATCTCAGATAGTGTGAGATTGAAGGGGGGCAAGTAATCCTCGTTGGCGACCTGGGTGATGCGTCGGATGGTTTGCAAGCTGAAACTACGGGCGGTTACCGTACATACGCCTACCAAAGCCAATATTCCTATATTCTTTAATACTTCGTGGGACGCGGGGTTTCCGTCGCAGGTAATACTGACTGGTACGTCGGTGGGCGCTACAAATAACCATTTACCCGGCTGATGCATCGTGATCATCAGTACATGGTCGAACTTGGTGACCCGCTTCGGGCAGTGAAGTCCGTTGTCCGTGTCTAATTTCGCAAACGTCAGCACTTCGCACGGCGCTGAGCTCGTCAGGGGAATAGACGGATGCAGAGGGATACAAATGTACCTATTAGAGAATTGTTTACAATTCCTCAACTCCAGGCTGGTCATTCGCAGGAAGTTTCGATTTTCCTGGTCCACGATCACGAGGTCTTCGGAGGTGTCCAAGTAGTAATACGTTCCGTTCTCCGACCTCGCTGGTATCGGGTGTACCTTGCTTACGCTGTACCTCTTTGGGCTTATCAACGGAAAATCGAGTACGACGATGATGGCATTCCCTTGACTGAAGGCCTTCGTATCGGCCAGTTTCATTAGGGTGGCCGCTTGGTTTCGTTCGATTGGCACAGGGAACCCAGTTCCCGCTGGTAAGTGTGGCAGTGCATCCGTGAGGTATCCTATCAGTTTTCTCGGTGGTAGCACCGCTGCACTCACTTTGCCGCTCGAAATCTCGACTATTAGTCCAACTAAGTCCTTTACGTCGTTTCGTAGTGCCTCGACTATCACGCTTAGGGCGGTGAGGCCCTCATCCAGCCTTTGTTCCTTCATTATTATGCTCATGTCTGCCGTCAGTGTAACGTTGACACGGGCGATGAGTTCTTGCAGAGCCAGTTCGTTGCTCTGCACGTTAGCGAAGGAGGCGTTGAAGAGGTGCAATGTGGACTCGACCACCTGTAATTGGCCTTTCATACTCTCCTTCAGCGTCCGCTGGCGGGAGCGTATGGCGGCAATTTCCTGGTTAATCCTTTCCGCGTCCGCGGCGTCCATGTTTCCTGTGATGGACTTTATGATCGAACCGAGCCCGTCGATCAATCCCCTGCGTTTGAGCGCAGAGTCCGGTTTCACGAGGTCGTGAACCGTTCCCATTAGTTCCTCTATTTTCCGCACCATCCTGGTCACGGAATCTGCGATGGCCGGACAGAGGGGGTCATCTCTTCCTTGTTTTTCGCAGATGTCTAATAGCAGTTGCAGGTTAGCGCTGACGTCCGCCTCTCTTTTCATGACGGCCGCGAGATCCATGGTAACGGCCAGTCGCCATGTGGCCTTGGTCTCCGAGAGGGTTCCGATTTCCTCGTAGTATATGCCCGGGTTGCTGGCGAATGTGGTCACCGTAAACCCCTTATCCGTTTCTCCGGTGATTGCACGGCTCGCCGTCAGCAGGACAGTTCTGCAAGGGGAATACCGCGTTACTTGAGGTTGGCTAACCCGTGGGATTGCCTACTCGGTGCAAATTTCCTCTTTCTTTAATTCCCCTTCTTTGCCGGTTTCGGTCACGGTAGGCTCTAGGGAGTTCATTCCGTTTCTGACATCGGTACGCGATGGACGGCATTTATCAGGTGGTATATTGTGAGGGAGTCGCCGTAGGGCCCGCTACGCTACGTCAGGTGGTACGTATCCGTGACCCTTCCTTCTCTGCGTGTGCGCGGCCAATTCGCTGCATCCCCTTTTTAACAGCTTGTCTTTCGTTTCTTAGGACCAGCTAATAATCCCCTCGAAGAGGGATCCACGCTCCCTGGTTGAGAAATTCGGGGCGAGGACTCTCCGAGAGGTACGACGTAGACGGTTTTTGTGCCGTCGCACAGTCGAGGCCCTGTGGTGCCTCGGTGACTTCACGGGGGAAAAGGATCCACCGGATTTCTTGGGGCTTGCCCGTTTGTTTGGTGGAGAGTGCCCTAACTGAAGGCGAGGATAATATGGCGTGTGTCGCAATAAATCAAGAGTGTGCTTATCCTTAAATGCCGTGTTCTCGAATTTTCCTGTTCGTCCTCCGGCTGTGGCCATCCCGCCTCCTTCTTAGTGCTCGGTGAAATTCTTGAGACGGTTCGCGTGAACTAATATGGTCTTCCGACCCATCTTTATAGTGTAATTAACCGCCGAATTTCTCGCGATTACTTCGTACGGGCCTATCCACTTCGGGGTCAATTTAGCTGAACGCCCGCGCCGTACGGCTTCGTTGTGGAGTAGGACCCTATCTCCAATGCGGTATTCTTCGATTTTCGCTTTAGCATCGTAGGTCAGTTTCGACCTTTCTTTGGCGTCACGTACGTTAGCCCCGGCTACCGTCCATGCGGCGCGTAGCCTTTCCCTCAGTTCTTGTGCGTAGTCATCTAGGGAGTAGGAGTTTCGCGGCTCCTGTTTCACCGCTGTCGGGAGCTCGGCTTCCCGACCGAACACTAGCGTATACGGCGACAATCCGGTCGCCGTATGAGGCGTAGTATTATAAGTGAACATCGCGTATCGTAGCCATTCGTCCCAATTTCCTTGATCCTCATCTATGTAGTTCTTAAGGTATTCTGCGAGCGTGCGATGCGATCGCTCCAATGCGCCGTTGCTTTCCGGATGGTATGCAGTAGTCTGGATCTTCTTAATTCTCAGCAACTTGCATACTTCCTTGAAGGTCGAACTCAGGAAATTCGTTCCTTTGTCAGAGAGTATCGACTCCGGCGTTCCGTATCTACAGATGATCTCTTCAACGAGGGCTTTCGCCACGGTTCTGGCTTCTTGGTTGGGAATGGCTACCGCCTCACTGTATTTAGTGAGGGCATCCTGGAAGGTAAGTATGTACTTGTTTCCGGATGCTGTCTCTGGCAACGGTCCTACTATGTCGACCGCTGCTTTTTCGAAGGCCCGTGCGGGTGTGTCCGTTATTATCATTGGGACCCTTCCTTTCTTACGCAGTTTGTTCACCTGGCACTTGCGGCACGTAGAGATGTAATCTTCCAATTCCTTTCGGATTCCTGGCCAGTCGTACTTCATTCGAATACGCTGTAGCGTCCTCTTGACGCCCTGGTGCCCTCCTAAAGGGGCATCGTGATATTCTTTGATGATTTGCGCACGGTCTTCTACCGTGGGGCAGGTTACGCCGCTGCCATAGTCGAGTTCATCGTTCGAACTGTTGTCCTCTTCTTGACAGGACGATGAGCATTCGCTCTGTTCTTCCGAACTTCTTTCCTTACGGATTTCTGCGCTATCTCTGCCCCAACCGCACAGCTTTGTGCTGGTACGTTCAGAGTCCTTCGCGCTTTCTTCTGGCCCTAGGCTGCCGTTCGGCTCGGAGGTTTCCCTCGCCTTCTTCTGGGCCCTGGTCGTGGCATAAATGCGACTTAACGCGTCCGCGTTAGTGTTTCGTTTCCCAGCCTTGTACTCCACGTCAAACTCATGTTCCGATAGTTTAATTCTCCATCGCATGAGTCGGGAGCCCGGGTCCTTTACTCCAAACAGCCAAGTCAGCGGCTGGTGGTCCGTCACGACTTTGAACCGGGTGCCGTAGATATACGGTCGGAACAGTGCTATCGCCCATACGATGGCGAGTAGCTCCTTTTCAGTCGTGGTGTAGTTGAGCTCCGCTTTAGATAACGTTCGGCTTGCGTAGCAAATTGGCAGGTCTTCCCCGACCTTGCCCTGAGACAAGATTGCGCCGATTGCCCTGTCGGACGCATCTGTTGTCACGATAAAAGGCTTCTCAAAATCCGGATATTGTAGTATCGGTGCGGACGTCAGTGCCCGTTTCAATTCTTCAAACGCGGCATCTCGAATCGCAGTCCATTCGAACTTTGTGTCCTTTCGGATAAGTTCGGTTAGAGGCTTGGCGATTTTCGAGAAGTCCTTAATGAACTTCCGGTAGTATCCGGCCAAGCCCAAGAAGGACTGAACTCCCTTGACATCCTTTGGTACGGGGAATTCCTTTACTGCAGCGAGTTTCTCTGGATCCGCTCGCACACCTTGTTCCGAGATAATGTGGCCTAGGTAGTGCGTTTCCCTTCGTAGGAACTGGCACTTACCTGGTTGTATGGCCAGTTTGGCTTCCTTTAGGCGTTGGAACACCTCTCTCAGGCGAGCGTTGTGCTCGTCTAGATTCTTTCCGTACACCACTATGTCGTCTAGGTAGACGTAGCATTTTATCCCTTGGAGACCTGCTAGTACGGAGTTCATTAATCTCTGGAAGGTTGGGGGAGCATTTTTCAACCCGAAAGGCATTCGGTTGTACTCGAAGTGCCCTTGCGGTGTAGAGAACGCCGTTTTCTCCTTGTCTTCGTTTGCCATCGGGATCTGATGGAATCCCGAGGCGAGATCCAAGGTTGAGAAATATCGTGCCTTTCCCAACTGGTCCAATATCTCGTTGATGTTGGGCAGTGGGTATGAGTCTCCTATGGTGGCTTCATTTAGCTTTCGAAAATCCACCACCACTCGCATGCGTCGCTCGCCCGTGGCATCAGGCTTCTTTGCTACTACTAGCAAAGGGGCATTCCACTGGCTCCTACTGGGCTGTATTATGCCGTCAGCCAGCATTTCCGCCGTTTGTTTTTCTACTTCTTTCTTGTGGACTTCGGGCAGGCGGTATGGGGGTACCTTAGTAGGTCTTACCCCTTCCTTTAGTGGAATCCGGTGTTCCACCATGTGTGTGCACGGGAGTTTGTCTCCTTGCAGGTGGAATATCTCCTCGTATTCGCTGATCAGTCCTGCAAGAGCTCTTTTCTCCTCGCGGTTGAGGTGTGCCAGATCGAGTTCACCCTGTAATCGCTCTATGCGTCTGGCACCTCTTTCCGTGCTTATAGCGCCTACGCGCAACGTCTCGGCCTTATAGCCTCCGTCTTCAGTGGGGGCATCCATCGGCTCGAGTTTCACGGTCGGGCGTTGCACCTCTGCTTCTAACTCGGTCATGTTGACCAAGCTCACTGCACAGCTGTTGCCCTTCGGCTGCGTCAGGCACGAGCCCATGATAACGCCTGTGCTGACTTCGGACTTTGCAAGTAGTCCGACGCTCCGGCTCGTAGTGGCTATGTAAGCGATTGTCTCGCTTCTAGGAGGAAGTTTCATGGTTGACTTCCCATCCATCAGAGGCATGCTATGGCCGTAGAGTTTAAAGGTTTCTCCGCTGATTATGTCCGCCTTGTGTCCTCTAATAAATTCCATTCCCAACAGGCCGTTTACAGTCAGTGGTACATCATCTGGTACCACGTAAAACCAATGTTTCACATCTACTGCCGGGGTTTCAAGGACGACTTCTGCCTTGCACAAGGGCATGAATTTCTCGCCTCCCACACCCTGCAGTTCTACCTCGCTGTCTTCGATGACCGTATTCGGCTTCAGGCAGCTCCTTTTGATGATGCTGCACTGCGCTCCGGTGTCGGCCTTCAGCGTCAACACTCCTCCGACTGCGTGTGGAGACACGATGTCGAAATCGCTTGCGGATGCGGAATTTGCAGGCAATGTTACCTGTAGTAGCTGCATCGTCCTTTTCTGCGGTCGCTGTGTACCGAGGGTGTTGAGCCTCAAGGTACCTAAGGTTCGCTTGCCGGTATTGTCATGGCTAGAGGAGGTTTGGTCGGAACTGGGCGCATTCCGCCTTCCAGCAACGTCTTGCCTGGGCGGATCTTGCTTTGTTCCCGATTCGTTCTCCTGTTTCTTTCTTAGCCTTTTCCGACACTCCTTCCACGTGTGACCTTTGAACTTGCAGTACGTGCAAACAACATCGACCTGGTTGATTGCCTTATTTTGTTGTGGCGCCGGTAGGCTGACACGACCCGACTTACGCCTGCAATCTCGTGCCATGTGCCCGGCGTTACCGCAGTTGTAACAGGTTTTTCCCCCTGCCGCTTGGCCCTGCATGGGTCTTCTAGCGTTTTGGGGCTGTCCCGTTGTAGACCCTTTCGGTTGCACCATTCTGCTAATTTCGATGGCTCCAGCAACCGATTCGTGAAGGGTTTCGTAATTTCTTGATCGGACCAGAACTTGGACTTGCCCGTGCAATCCATTTTCGAAATTAGCCTGCGCACACTTGCGTGTGACGGCTTCTACCGATTGCGCGTGACTCTGGTCGGGTACCATATCACATAGCTTCTCCACTATATCTACGGTGATTCTTTCGGCTCTGGTCGCATACGCTGTGACATCTTCTCCGGGATTTTGCTTTAGGCTATTGAACTCCATTTGTAGGGCAGACAGTGATTTACGCTGCCCGTACAAGGCCTCTAGTTCGTATTTTAAATCGTCTAGGTTCTCGATTGTTTTGTTCTTTAGCTCCCTTGATGCCGTTCCGTTTAGTTTGCCGCAGAGCACCAGTTCTAGTAAAAGTTCCTGGTCTGCTTCGGCAACCCTTCTAAATACGGTTTCGCATGACCTTATGAATCCGTCTAGCTCATTCGCGTCGCTTCCGTCGAATGTCTTTATGTTTTTTAACGCTAGCCCTATGTCTAGTCGTGGTGATCCGAGGGTGGCGGGGACGCTTCTTCTTTCTCTTACTGGTTCCGGCCGCCACCTCAAACTTGGCCTATTTCTTCGGTCCCGTGCGGGCTGTAATCGTTCTAATTGTCTTGTGAGGGCACTAATCTGATCTTGGAGGGCTGTAATCAGTTCATACTCGTCCGCTCCTACCTCGTTGAGGGTTTCTGCCAGATCTCTTCTAGCGTTTGGAGTATGCTCCGACCGGCGTTCCCGCGGCTCAAAGACCTCGTCTTCTCGTCCTTCCCCATCGAGGTACGTTCCCAGGTCAGCTGGGTCGTGGTTGGACGTCCTTAAGGGTCGTCTTTCGTGCCTCATTTGGGCTGCGTGAGGTGAAAGGCCTCGAGCCATAGTTACCGCATTTACGGGGTCTGATACGGCAGTCCGCCCGCGTAGACGCGCGATTTCTTCGTTCACCATAGAGTCTGATATTCCCGCGGGAGGAGCCTGTCCTCTGTTAGCCATGTCACCTATTTGGTCTAAAAGAGTATCGTCGTAATCGTCAAAGGCAGATCCTCTTCGCGATAGTACTCCGAATTGAGCGTTTAAGCTACTCGTGATAGCCGCCTGTCGACCCTCAGGTAAACGTCCTGACGGGGAGAGAGTCCGTAGCGCTCTCCTAGCTCTAAAAGTTATATCTCCGACCGCGGCTTCTAGTCCGGCTAGGACGTTGACGTTTTCCCTATCCAAAGGTGATTCAAACGAGCCTCCCCTACGTAAGGGTCGCGGCTCAGTATCGCGAGGCATGGACCGATTCGCGTAGGGGTGTCAGGAGTATACCGTGACTAACAATTAGAGACTAATCCTACCTACTGGCTTTGGAAATTTTATAGGCTTTATAGATTGGTAACCGCCACTTACAGGATGAAGCTCCACTCCATGGCGTTGATCCTCCGGGATGACGTTGGTAGTCGTTGGGTGACTCGTACTCGTCCGGATCCCGGTAGCGGCGATGTCTGGATCCCGCTGTCAGTCGTAGACGTCCTTCCAGGCGTCGTTGACCCTTGGTGTGGTCTCGTGTGTCGGCCACGTTTGCTCGACTCTTCTTTGCAATAACGCCTACTGCGTAGCGTTTTGCAGTACGTTCCTCGACGTCTCTTGTCGAGTCCGATTTTATTCCTGATTCAACTACTGCGCGTTGAACCCTACCAGGCTATTTGTCCCAACGAATGTATGTCGGGTTCAGCTCTGGGTTTCGTTTACCGTTTCCGGTTGTTTCCCGTTCGGGCTGCTTGATCACTTCAGACACTTCCGTTTCGCTAATTCACTTTGGCAATATCCCACCGCTGCCACCAAATTTGTTGTGCCGTAACGTCTCGATAACGAAGGTGTTCGATAAGAGAGGTTAGGGCTAGGATATTTTTGGGATCGTTGCCGGTTAAGGAGTTAGAACTCGCGTGAATATAACAAAACAGAATAGGTTTATTGAAATGATTAAGTGAGTGTACAGTATGTCGACGTACGTCGACTTGGAAAATATAGTCACCGTTAATTAAATTGACTATCTTCTATTTCGGGTCTACTCTCGAGACCACCTTATCCGTACGGATTCTAAACGTAGACTGCCGATTTTCGGATGTGCAGCCATAAGCTGGACTTCCGAAAAGTGATTATTGTGCGATTTTATTATTTCTTCATTTCGGTTGCCAGGCCGCCTTTAGTTCTGACTTAGCACATTGCTGCACGCGCGGACTTCCGGCCTGGCATATTGCTAGGGAAACAGGAGACTCCCAGCGCAACATAACGATGGAGCTACCTTCGCTATAGGCCTCTATTTCTGAAATCTCTTTGAGGTATCTTGCGTTTTCGGGTATCAAGGCTATTGGATAGTTTAACCCTTGAGGTAGGTGTTCTAAAGATTCTTTCAGTAGTTTAATTATTTTTGGATATGATACTATCCCTGGATATAAGACTCCCTTTTGGATTTCCACCAGATATTCTACAAGATCCTGAACACATCCATGGAACATTTCGATGTATAAAGAAAGGATAATAAAATGCTCATCGAGTTCTTCTCGGAAAGATTCCAGTCTGAATCCTTCGTCCATTTGTTGTTTGATATGAGATGTGAGGTTAAACAGCATCATCTCGTTGTGTTCAGCGTTAGCTGCGGTTTCATTTATCATCCGCAAATTTGCTTTGGTGATTTGCACTTGATTTTTTAGAGCGGTTTTTAACGCGCTTCCTTCTTTATTAAGAGTCATTATCTGCTCATTTATTAGTTTGGCATCCTCGGCATCCATTGTACCGAACAAAGATTTGGCTAAAGATCCTAGTCCGTCAATAAGTCCTCTTTTCCTTTTTGATGGAGGTTCAAGTGTGGTCTCTTTAACGTATTCTAATTTAGCTTCTATTTCTTGGAGACGAACCTTAGAAGAAGTGCTGAAGGCCTTGCATATTCTTTGCAATTCTAAAGTGGTAGTTCCACACATTTTTTTTGTTTTCGATAAGTAATGTTTGATGTTAGCTTCTCTTTCGAATATGGGGCTTAGGTCAGTGTGAATGACCAACTTCCAAGTGTCCTTATAGTTCACGAGGTTTCCCATTTTTTCGAAGTATATTCCTGGAGTGGTATCGAATTCCTTTATCGTCAATTGCTGAGCTGGTGCGTTTTGGATTAGGGTCGTCCCGAACCATAGCGCGGTGAACCTGCAACATGTGCAGTTTGGCATTGTACGAAAAGGTAAGTAGAGAATTGCCATTCAGCTTTTTGTGACGTATTAGTTTTGTAGCTATATAAAGCGTGAATTAGCTGTGGCTGCGCATTAGACATTGAAATATGTGCCCTAATACTTCAATTGTTTCACGGGTGTCGGAAGAGGCTCCTTTCCCAACTGGGGTAAGGGTTCTTTCGGAGGCGGAGAGGACCGCCATTCTTTTGCGGAGGGCTGAGGTGGCTCTCCGAAATAGAATTGAGAGGGCGCTAACTATTTCGTTGGCCGGAGTGAGTATTTGAACTTTTATTATTTTTTTTTTGAAATTGCTTGTCCTTGCATTTATTCATTGTCTGTTTTCCCCTTTTTCCTTTTCTAGCTCGAATTCATTAACATTCGCGAAATGCGAATGCGGAGGCGAGTCCGGGCGGACCTTCGTTCCCTGGTGGACTGGCACTGGGGAGAGGGAAGTGTTACGGAGCCAGACCTCTTCTGCCTCCGAAAGCTGTTCGGAGAGGAGGACTACGAACCAGAGAGTTGGTTCTAGTCCAAATTTGTAGAAAAAAAAAATTTTTTTTTTTTTTTTTGAATAAATTGTATTGTTTTAATTTATCTAAGTTGGTTTTGTCCTCACTCCAATCCTCTGCACACCTCTTTCCTTTTAACTTAAGCGAGGAAATGCTTAAGGCGGTTCACATGAACCTTTAGTAATTTCTTATTCACTTTTATAGTGTAGTTCACTTTAGAGTTCTTTTCTAGTATTTCATAAGGTCCCGTCCATTTAGCAGAGAGCTTCTTGGAACGTCCTCTTCGTAATGCCTCGTCGAATAGGAGGACTCTGTCGCCGATTTCGAATTCGTTCATTTCGGTCTTCTTGTCGTAGTAGTCTTTTGATTTTTCTTTAGCCACAATGAGATTATCTCTAGCGACTTGGTTTGCGGCTCTGAGTCGTTCTCGTAATTCAAATGCGAAGTCATCGTAATTGTATGTGGGTTTTGGTTCCCTTTTGAATGTGCTAGGTAGTAAGGCTTGCCTGCCATAGATTAATTCGAATGGAGTAAATCCTGTAGCTGTATGCGGAGTAGTATTATAAGTAAACATGGCGTAAGGGAGCCATTCATCCCAGTCTTCCTGATCTGGACTGATGAAATTCCGTAAATATTCCGCCAGCGTCCGATGAGAGCGTTCTAGAGCTCCGTTAGATTCTGGATGGTAAGCGGAAGTCTGTATTTTCTCTATTTTCAAAAGCTTACAAGTATTTTTGAACATTTCGCTCAGGAAATTAGTTCCTTGATCCGTTAGTATCTTCTCAGGTATTCCATGTTCGCAAATGATTTTTGTGACGAATTCTTTGGCTATAGTCCTGGCTTCTTGATTTGGTATTGGTATGGCTTTGCTAAATTTTGTGAGACTATCTTGGAAAGTTAATATATATTTGTTTCTTTGATGGGTTTCTACTAATGGTCCAACGATATCCAGTGCACATTTTTCGAAAGGTTGTGCTGGAGTGTCAGTAATTACCATTGGTGCTTTAACCCGTTTTCCTAATTTGTTCGTTTGGCATTTTTCACATTTCGATATAAAGTCTTCTACGTCTCGGCGTAACCCCGGCCAGTCGTGGCTCAGTCGGATTCGCTCAATCGTTCGAGATACCCCTTGGTGACCTCCAATAGGAGTATCATGGTATTCGTAAATAATTTGTTGCCGTTCTTCTTCTGAGTATTCTCGGTCAGGTTTCTCTTTTGGAACAGTTTCTTCTATTTTTCCTTTGCTCCTGGTAGTGATGCATATCCTGCTTAGAGCGTCTGCGTTCACATTGGCTTTTCCTGCCTTATATTCGATCTCGTAATCGTATTCTTCCAGCTTCAACCGCCATCTCATTAGACGGGAGCCTGGATCTTTTATACTAAAGAGCCAAGTTAGTGGCTTATGGTCCGTTACTATTTTAAAACGGGTACCATATAAGTACGGTCTGAAATGGTTGACAGACCATACGATAGCGAGTAATTCCTTTTCCGTCGTGCTGTAATTTTTCTCGGCTTTATTCAGTGTACGGCTAGCATAAGCTATGGGCAAATCTTTGCCTACTGGTCCTTGAGACAATATTCCACCTATTGCCTTATCTGAGGCGTCTGTGGTGACTACAAAGGGCTTTGAAAAGTCTGGATATTGTAATAATGGTGCACTAGTTAATGTTTTCTTTAGATTCTCGAAAGCCTCTTGTTCCAGGGCTGTCCATTCAAAAGTGACATTTTTTCTTAGTAACTGTGTTAAAGGTTTAGCAGTTTTTGAAAAATCATGGATGAATCGTCTATAATAACCTGCTAACCCTAAGAACGATTGGACGTCCTTTACATTTTGCGGAGTAGGGAAGGTTTGAACCGCCGTTATCTTTAAAGGGTCCGGTTTTATCCCTTCTTCAGTTATCACGTGTCCTAGGTAGTTTACCTCCTTTCTTAAAAATTCGCACTTGTCTGGTTGTAGTTTTAGAGTGTTTCTTCTTAGTCTTTGAAATATTTCTTCCAGTCGTAGATTATGTTCCTTCAGATTTACAGCGTGAATGACTATGTCATCTAGATATACGAAACATCGGAGTCCTTGTATTCCTGCAAGAGCGGAATTCATCAACCTTTGAAATGTCGCAGGTGCGTTCTTTAGTCCGAAAGGCATGCGATTGTATTCGTAGTGACCGTGGGAAGTAGAAAATGCAGTCTTACATTTGTCATCTTCCTTCATTGGGATCTGGTGAAATCCGGATGCCAGATCTAAAGTACTAAAGTATTTGGCATTACCCAACTGGTCTAATATTTCGTTGATATTAGGCAGTGGAAAGGAATCGCCGATGGTTACATCATTCACCTTTCGAAAGTCTACTACGATGCGCATTTTTGGTATGCCTGACGCATCACTTTTCTTTGGTACCACTAACAGTGGTGCATTCCATTGACTGGTACTATGTCGGATTATTCCATCATTCAGCATTTGCTGTACTTGTTTATTTATTTCCGTCTTTTGACTTTCTGGTAACCTATAAGGTTTAATATTAATGGGTGCTGTCCCTGGGCTGACCTGGATTTCATGCGCTGTTGCATTAGTGCATCCCAACTGGTCGCCTTCTAGATAGAAAACGTCGTGATACTTTTCGCATACTTCGATCAATTTTTCCTTCTCTTCTTCATTTAGGTGCTCTGTCCTTATATTTTCTCGTAATTTGGCCATTCTGCCGGCTAAGGGAATAGGCGTAATTTTATACATTGATGTTCCCTTCTGGTAATCGGTCTCTACGGACTCACATTGCAATTCTTGAACGGTTACAGTAGGAGTGTCAAGTTTTACCACTCGCTCGGTCGTATTTAGGACGCTGACCAAGCATTCTTCAGATTCTGGTTGAGTAATACATCCACCTAATATTACACCAGGTATTAGTTCAGTTCTTTCAATAATTCCTTCCTTTTTATTTTTCGTTATAGCTTTTATTATTGTTTCTGATCTCGGCCTTAGCGAGATTTTCTTAATGGAGTTTTCTAACTTCCAGGTTATTCCGTATAACTGGAGGCATTTGCCTGCTCGGATAATTACTTGATGCTTCACGAGGAAGTCGTTTCCCAATATTCCATCCGTTGCTATGGGAAAATCATTTCTTACCACACGCATGAGGTGCGTAATGCACGCGTCTCCTATGCGAATGGTTAGCAATATCTTGCATAATGTAGTTACTTCGGTATTTCCGATTCCCTTTAAGGTTAATACTTCATCTTGGGCTAGTGCATGTTTGTGCAGCTTCCCTATTTTAATTAGACTGATTTCTGCTCCGGAGTCGACTAACATCATGGATTTTGAATCGGCTATTTCTACTGCTTCTATTTGGACGAGGTTTATTCCTCCCATGTTTTCTTTGATATAGTTTACGCCGTATGATTCTATTGGTTTTGATTCGTTTTCCGAATTTTTATTGTTCACGTTCCTATTTTCTTTTGTTGAGTTTCTGCCTCGCGTGAAGAATTCATTTCTTCCGGGCCTAGAGTTTCCTGGACGTAAATGCTTATTCTTTGTCCAACATTCTTGTTCTTTATGTCCCAATTTGTGACAGAAGTTACATTTTATTTGTAGTTTGTTTATCTCCCTAGAAATGCTAGGAGTGGGTAGGCTTCTTCGCGGTGCTACTGTCTTAGAGTAACAATCTCTAGAAAAATGTCCTATTCGGTTGCATTTGCTGCAAGTAGGGGGCATAGTCCTCCTTGTATTTTCCTGTCCAGAATAACGTTTAGCTATAATGGAGTCACGAGTTCCGCTACTTTTTTCTTCCTCTATTGCTCCAGTAATTGCCGCCTGGAGTGTTTCATAATGATTTGCTTTGACTATCATTCGAATTCTATCGTGTAATCCCTGTTCAAATATACCTAGGGCTTGATTTCTTAATAATTTTTCAATAACTTGATTTTCTGTGTGGCTATTTTTTGAAGACGTTGAAGCCTTTATTAACTCTGTAAGCAAATTTTCTACCCTCTGTCCATATGTTTTTACATCTTCATGGGGTTTTTGTTTACTGGCGTTAAACTCTAGTTGCAAAGAGGTTGCTGATCTTGATTGACCATACAATGACTCTAATTCGTTTTTTAATTCTTCAAAAGAGAGAATGCTCTTGTGTCTAAGTGCTTGATTTGCTTTGCCTTCTAATTTAGTCTTTAATATTGCTAAGACTATGTTATCATGATCCGCAGGGTTGCTCTGTTCAAGTACGTACGTGCATACATCCAAAAATTCTGGCAATGTTTCGGGTCTTTCTCCGTTAAATACTTTAAGTGTCCCTCTGGCTTCCTTTAATGTCATATAAGTAGTTGGAGTTCTTCTCCTATTAGGCCTTATTGGTGCCGGAAGACGGGCTTCTAAATCTGCGACCTGTTCTCGCAGTCTTGCTATTTCTTGATCTATTACGGATTCGTTTATTACGAATGATTCAATAGGCGGTCTAGGGGATTCCCTTATGGGTGCCGCTTGTTCCTGCTCTGGCTGAGCCATATTATCAAGTAGAGAGTAATTTGTTGACTCGTGTGCCCACTGTCTATTTAGGTTGACGTTGTCGTTTCCTAGCCTTTCTAAAGTAGGTAAGAGATTTCTTTGAGCTGAAGGAAGGGGTGTCCTGCTGGGACCCTCTCTTCGGTTTATTTGGAGGTTCTCTCCGACTACTGGCTCTGAGTGGCGGTTTAAATATGAATCTACTGATCGCGAACCTGTCTGCCCTAACACGGAGTCGCGATTAGGATCGTTTTGAGGCATCAGGAGACATTTGCAGTTATGCTAGGCTCGGTTTACAATGATTTGCTTAATGCTGAGATAGTATTATCTTAACTTACAGTAACACGTAGTTCTGCATTCCTTGTTGAAATCTGAGCTGCCAATGGAGATGTCGTCTTTCTGCTTGCCGTAGGTCGTGAGTCGTTGCTCTGGCCTTTTGGCGTTGAACCCTGGTTCCTCTTTGGGAAGTTGGATCCGTTTTTCTTGTTCCACTTAGGTTTTGTTTATTCCTTTTCACTTAGGTTTTGTTTTTCTTGTTTCACTTAGGTTTTGTTTTTGTTGTTTCACTTAGGTTTCGTTTAATAGCGCGCACGTAAATCTTGTTCTACTTTATACTTGGATTTTGAGAGTCTCGATCGCGTTTGGTTATTTTACCGAAACACTTTGGCAATCCCACCGCTGCCACCAATTGTTGTGCGCCCAAATTCTGGGTTCACGGGTTTGACTGCCGGAAAGGGTTTTCGGGAGTCAGGTACTTTGGGATTCGTTGCCCGAGTAAAAAGTTGGAACTTAACTCTCGATAACAAGTAAAGATTTATTTGGAACAAAATAAGTTACGTTAGAGTACACTATTAGAATTTAACCGTAAACGTGGTGAGTACGAAATCACGAGGCTGGAGGTTAGTACTTCGACTAAGTTACCGAGGTAACACTTCACTCGTAGCTCTCTACTTCGTCTGACGTGCCGACAGGCCGTCTGCTTTTTATAGCTTAATTATGGAATTTTTAGAGATACAATAACTAATGATTGTTTCTATATTTCGCCATGGAGTCGGTGATGTGTCTCCTTTGTTTCCATAATATTGGCGAGCGGAATGTGCCGCGTCGCAGCGTGGCCATTCCGTCGCTTCTGACGTAGGCGCGTTTCCAAATCTATATTATGGTTTACAACAGTTACATGGGCTCCGCTAGCCAGCTCGCGATCTTCAATTGTTTTAACGATCCCGGTAAAATAGATCCTGGCATCTTGCTATGTTAGGATGGCTGCAGTGCCGTTTCCGGAAGACGGGAATCACATCCACCTCTTCTCCCTCGATATTCGGCTTCCCGCCGCGTCTGCAACTCCTATATGCCCTCTGCTTCTGAAGACGCTCGCCGCTGGCTTCGCGTAGTCGAGCCACCAGGTTGTGTGCTCCGGTCCTGACGTCACCTCTCCTTGACAGCGCTCCGCCAGGCCCGTAGTTGGCTCTCTCTCGGGCCCCGTCTCAATACAAATTGTATCGAATCCTCTCGGATCCGCTTAATGAACTCAAAAACAAACGAAACGTTCCCCACGGGGAAATAAATACAAATTCTTAAAATAAAAATCAGTCCAACGCCACGCGAAACGCTCCGTAACTCATCCGGCCCCACGACGTAGCCGAATTCGCCTAATTTTGTGACGTGCATCAAAATGCCACGTCACAACTCCTCCCCCCTTAGATTCCGCTTAATGGGATGAGCGAAGCTCAAGGAGATGGCTCTTTATGTGCACCCTACTTCTAATATTACGTGCACGATCCAACATCTGATCCGGACCAGCTGGTCTCCATGGATCCTTCGAAATTCTACATCGCGGACTTGGCATTGAGTCTTGGAATCGTTCCCCATAACACACGGTATCGAACACTACGCAAAACTAATGTAATCTTACTCATCTAAACGCCTGAGTAACATACCCAAAAGCAAATTATAAATAAACGAAACTCAAACGCAACAGAAGCGTTCATTTAACTCATAAATACCCTTCTTCATTAGTTATCCTCTAAGATCGCTTCCTTGTTCTTGGATGAGACGAGATAACACCAAATTGAGTGCGTTCGTGCCCATGCACGCCTATTTGTTGTCCCCATAAGACTCGTCTCTCCAAGTAAGTAGTTCTCGGAGCCAGTTTCGTCACGACTAACTTCTCCGACTGAACACTTCCGGTTTCACCCGTCTCAGTAATTCCGTTGCAAGGATCATCTTTTATAATCGGACGCCGCTGCGCCCTATCAAATGAAAATTCGACTCTCGGGGCTATCGCAAAATTCCATGTATCACGATTCCCGTGCAAGTCGATTCCGAACTTTCTAATACAATCGATACCTAAAACACATTCTGACGATAAGGAAGGAACAATTCTCACCACGAGCTCCTGGACCACTCCCTTAAGCTCGATTTCTAACTCGACCTCCCCGGTAACTTCAGCTGTATGACCGTCTGCCAGCTTGATGGATCTGAACTGTGGTTCTACTATGCTTTTACCTGCCTCTTTCGCAATGCTATTTCCTGTTTGCCCTAAGAAAGTTTTTGACGATCCTGAATCTACGAGTGCGTGCACCAATTGCCCTCCCACTTTGACATCCAAGAACCAACGCGATCCCGATTCCATACTTTGAATTGGACCGCACGTGGTAACTGATCTCGTAGGAAGCACCGGAACACGCTCTGAAGAAGGAATAAAGAACTCCGTGACCTTTCCAGTTTGCTCCTCGTAGATCTTCCCTGAGCATTTGGAACATTGCTTTACTGTGGTTCCCTGGGCTCCGCAACGGTAGCAAAATCTGGATCTTTTCTTCTTGCAATTTGAGTATCCATGTCCTGTCTCTCCACAGTTCCAACAACCTGCATTTCTAGACGAATTGACACTCTTTGAAGTCACCGCACTGGGCGACCTCTCGGTGTCAGAGCCGGACTCCTCTGAGTTCTCCTTTGTCGGCTCCTTACTTTGTCTCTTCCGGGAGTTCCTTGACAAATCCTTCCCCTTGGCTCCCGCCAACGATCTCAGATGGGTAATCGTTGCCAGCTGATCTGCGATTTCCTGCCGCATCCTCACAATCTCAGCGCTGAGAAATTCGCTGGATCCTATCGAAGTTGGAGATGGAATCTGCTCTTCCACTTCCAAAATACTTTTTGAAGGTACGATTGAAGCTACCTCTTCCTTATGTTTCTCAGACCCCATCCTCTTCTTGAAAGAGAGTCCTCTCGATATGCCAGTTCCGGAACCAAACTCTGTTCCGGAGCCGGTGGTGGTCTAAACAACTTGGCCTCTTCGAAGGATCTCTCTCGTTCACTGGCCAAATCACCCAACTGCTTGAAATTTTGAAATTCTCTTCGTCTAAATCCCAGCCGTAATAGTGGCAGCATATTACGATAAGCCCTGTTCAATTGCTCCTCTAATGTGCAAGGCCTATGTAGGAGAGCATACAAGCTTCGGAGACATACCAGGTATGCTTTTACTGGCTCGTGTTCTCCTTGAGTACGTTGTCGAATTTCATCTTCGAGTTGCCACTGGAATTCTTCTTGTTCGAACTGTCTTCGCAAAGCGCTGGTAAAATCTGCAACGGTCCTCCATTGATGACTTTCAATTCGATACCACTGCAAGGCTGTTCCCGAAAGAATTAATGGCAACGCCTTCAACAGATCTGCATCCGACATGGGCGTATATCTTCGGCATTCTTGTAGCTGAATCAAGAATTCTTCTAGATTTTCCTCGGAAGCGCCAGAAAATTTTAAATTCCATTCTCGTATTCTCTTGACGTAATTCTGGATGCCATGCGTGTCCACTGTCGTAAGCATTGTCTTCGGAACACTTCCTTGATCTTCTGTAGTAGCATAAATCGGTTCCGTTGTCCCAATTGGATTACCAGCGTACGCAGATAATCTCGGAACCCTTTCAAGATTTTCTGAAGTCTGATACGGTACCGAATGATATGAACGACTCTCAAAACTCGAAGATACTAATGCGGGTCTGTCCAAGTAACTCCTAACCTGAGCTTCTTCTACTCTCGAAGTTATATTCCGAGAAACTGTCACTACATCCGTCGTCGCCGTTGACGTAATACAACTAGACGGGATTTCTGTCAAATAGTCGCTCTCCTCGAACCCTAACCTCTGTTTCACAGGAATGACAGGCGCTTCATCTTCAGGTCCCCAATGCGTAATTTCCCCTGAAATTCGACGCGAATATCGACGCAGTCGATCCCGAAGAATAGTTACCGATCCCTCTGTCGATAACTGTAACGCGGCCAACGACCTGAACAGCTGATCCCCCATGATCGGGGTGAGCGTCGCTTCCCCTACTCTGTCATTCACCATCTCGATCGTCACTTGTTAGCTTCCAGAATTTTCGAAACTTACACAGTCAGAACTTCACACCGTCAAGGGCCGAGCCCACGCGATCGGTGTGTGTGAACCTCCGCTTAACTACAATGTTGCAGGGTCTTCTAACATCGCCTGCATTACCCCGAAAAAAAAAAACTAATAAAATTCCTTCAACGTGGCTCCACGTCGAGCGCCAATCTTGTGACGACGAAGTCACACATGAAAGCACGACGTGGTCCACAACAAATTTTCTAAATCCGAGTTTTACAACGCGGCCCCACGTTGGGCGCCAATTTTGTGACGACACTTTTTGACGGTAACGCACAAATAAATGGCACCGCGAGAAATAATTAATGAGATACTACATTATTGGGCGCCAGGTATAACCAGAGTTACACCGCTGTCTCCTAAGGACACCCTGGCCAGCTCTTGTGCGGTGGGGTCCTGGGTCTGGGAGACAATAATCAAAATCTGAAAATTAGGGAGGTTGACTCTAAAAACTACTGAAAACGACAAATTATCGGAACCAAAATCCGGGGACGGATCCGATTTATTTTAAACAGAAAATAGAACAAGATGGTGAAATACAAATGACAAATACAGAAAACAGATCGAGATGATGCAGAACACACTGGGCTATTTACCAAAACGATATTATACAATAATGTTCCCGCTGGAACAACGCAACATACGATACGATATATTAAACGATACGGTAACGATAATAAACGATACGTTAATGACTCACGCACCCATGTGTTAGGGAGACGATTCCGCGAGACGTGGACTGAACGGTTAGACACAAAACCGGAAGAATTGAAATAATTAAATGAGAGACCGATCTCCTGTTTGTCACCGGATTAGCTATCCTTGGACCCTTAGTGGTCAGGAAAGCGCAGGATGACGCGTAAGAGTACGTCGAACAGAAAAGATCGGTTGATCCCGTGAATTGAAAAGTAGCCAAAATATCCCTGAGCGTCACTCACCGTTGTCCAGTAGCTCCTACTATGTCCAGGAACACACTCTCCTGATTTATAGTCCCTCAAACGGATCACGATACGATACAGTAAATACAAAAATCGGTAGAAAACGATAGCACATCTATCCCTGAGTTAGGCCACGCCGTGAGTGACGCTACAAATTTCCAAAATCGGGAACCTTCCTGAGAGCGCGCTGTAATACCACCCCCTGGTCCAATCAGGTTCGCTGTTACATGGGCTCCGCTAGCCAGCTCGCGATCTTCAATTGTTTTAACGATCCCGGTAAAATAGATCCTGGCATCTTGCTACGTTAGGATGGCTGCAGTGCCGTTTCCGGAAGACGGGAATCACATCCACTTCTTCTCCCTCGATATTCGGCTTCCCGCCGCTTCTGCAACACCTATATGCCCTCTGCTTCTGAAGACGCTCGCCGCTGGCTTCGCGTAGTCGAGCCACCAGGTTGTGTGCTCCGGTCCTGACGTCACCTCTCCTTGACAGCGCTCCGCCAGGCCCGTAGTTGGCTCTCTCTCGGGCCCCGTCTCAATACAAATTGTGTCGAATCCTCTCGGATCCGCTTAATGAACTCAAAAACAAACGAAACGTTCCCCACGGGGAAATAAATACAAATTCTTAAAATAAAAATCAGTCCAACGCCACGCGAAACGCTCCGTAACCCATCCGGCCCCACGACGTAGCCGAATTCGCCTAATTTTGTGACGTGCATCAAAATGCCACGTCACAATATATATATATATATATATATATTTGATATCGCTACTTATCTGTTACAATTATTTTTTTCTTCATTGCTGGTTTTGTGAAAAGCGATTTCACTTCTCGTGAAAAATACCAAATTTAATAGACTATGGATATTTACATTAATATATAAATTAATGGAAATTATAAACTGTGATATTAAAATGTTATTATTAAAGATATTAATGGTTTGAAATCTATTTTCCGTGATCCCCATCCTGACAATTACGCATATGCATAGGACCGCAGACTTCGATATTTTATTTATTTATTTTTTGAACGATTTTTCAATTAATCTATTTATTTATTTATTTTTCGCACGGTTTTTCAATTTATTTATTTATTTAACAGAATTTTCGGAAGTAATGTGATATTACCCATTTCTTTACCATAGACATCCACCGATTTTTACCATAGACATCCACCATTACCGATTTTTAAATCGGTAATGGATCTGAGTTCCATTACTCATTAATAAAGTAATGGGTGACCGATCTGATTTCCATTATTCATTAAAAAAGTAATGGATAATGGATCTGAGTTCCATTACTCATTAATAAAGTAATGGGTGACCGATCTGATTTCCATTATTCATTAAAAAAGTAATGGATAATGGATCTGAGTTCCATTACTCATTAATAAAGTAATGGGTAATGGAACCGAATTCTATTATTCATATTTTTCGTAATAAATAATGCATTATTTTCACATTACAATTTTCACAACTCTGAAAGGAAGAGTGGTTCAGATACATGATGAACCAGGTAGAACTCCACATCGTACGGCGATAGTTATGGACAAAACAGAAAATCTCAGATCATATAAGATAAGAACTGAAAATGATAGAGTTATAATTAGAAACAGCCGATATCTAATAGAAAGTCGGAATTATAACAAAGAAGGGGAATATGAGTACACAGATTATGGGCCTACAGATAATCATACCTGTGAGAACAATCAAACGGAAGTAATAACCAACAGTGGTGATGTGTGTGTGAACTTAGCATATCAGTTGTTAGAATCTCACAAAGAAACGGTTGATTTACTTGCATCCCACATAGTTCTATAGTTCATAACCATTTTTAGCGATAGTTCAATCAAACTAACCCTAGAAGCGAATATTTAAGGGATGAGATTTTTCGAATCACGGTCCCAAGGCGGCTCCGGTTACCGATAAAGATAACGTTCTCGATTTCTGGTTCTCTTCGGATCGCCACCCTGCTCAGAAGCTACGCTCTCGGATTGATTCGCATAGATATGTCAAGGCTCTCGGAAGATTCCGTTATTGTTTAGGTGAGGTCGAGGTGCTTGAATCTGCCGTGGGGAGATAGTCTCGACGTACCGAGTTGCCCGGCAGAGGAGAGTACCCGACGGAGACGTCTCCACGGACCGGCAGAAGCCCGGGTGAAATACCGGCGCCCCGCTGGAGATGGGCAAAGGGCTGTAGAGCGGGCGGAGATATAGTTTTGATACGGTTAAGGGCAGGAGAGGAACCTCCTGCCCGAGTTAAGGATGTGGTGCCCAGCTGTCGCCCGATGCCCTGGGGAAGCGGCCGTGGAGGATCTCCAGAATTACGTACCGATTCGTTAAGGAACGCTCTCGATTTGGTTTAAAGGGACGATTCGAAGGACATAGAAGTGTTATCGGTTAAAAGGCTCTCGACCAATCAGAATGATTAGTTCTCGGATTTGACTATTGTCAAAGCAGTCTGTCTCGGGGCACCGACCGAGGTGTCACGGGCTGGCTCGTGCTCCCGTGCTATCTGTTGATAGTTTTTCTTGCCGTGTTTTGCTCCGGTATAGCAAGTTCTCGAATCGTATAGTTATCGCGTTGTTCTCGCGATATCCAGGAATTCTATGAGTTCCTGTGAGTGTTACGGAGGTGTAGTGCTGTGCCTTAGTGCAGTGCTCACCAGAGTGTCCTTTGGATGCAGTTCTCGACCTCCCCGGATTAGCTGTACCAGCTCCGGTGAGTCTTCCAATTTATTAATTGGTGAAGGGATCTCGATGGATAGTTTAGATTCGTTCTGTTACGTTCTCGGTTCGTTCTCTGTATCTCGCACTATTTGCCTGACTCTTACTCCGACCCTCTCTACCTCAAACCTAGCAGCCTGAGCGGCCGTGCATTTCCGTAACCGTCCGCTCCCGTTCGTGTATCCAGTTGCGTTTGCTGATTTTACGCGACCCCAAAGATCAGCACCTACGGTTGCGTTTCTCGATTTCACGAGTCCCCAAAAATCGAAAGGATCCGTTAAGCTATCGCCTCGTATGATAGGTTCCGTCAGAGCTCTCGTTCTTGGTGGAGTTGGGCCTGTTCCACCCCAACTCCCCGTTTATACCGGCTCGTCAGTTCCCGGTGAAAAAAGAATTGACTGGCGCCCGCCTGGCTTGCGGATGCACGAACGACGGGTGGACGGCCGAAGGTAACGTAGGTTGGTTCTCGAAGATAGTTCGTTCTCTTGAGTTTTGCTATCGGTGTCGGGTCACGAAAAGAAATACGTTACAGGTTATATATAACCCGAAAAATCGAAAAAGAGGAGATGTTAATCTTTAAATGTAAAATTTGGGCTCGATTATGGTCAGGATCAATAGTTCGGATGTCTCTGCAGGATATAATGAAAAGTTCTCGTCGCTAGCCCTCTCCGAATAATTATTAACAATTATTTATTACTCCGACAACCATATAGACATGAGATGCTGGTGTTTCTCTTTGAGTTCTGAGTCAGATTGTGCATGGAATCAATGCTTCTTATCTCCCTGCATGATATTATCAAGAGTTCTCATCGCTAGCCCTCTCCGAATAATTATTAACAATGATATATTACTCCGAAAACCATATAGACATGAGAGGCTGGTGTTTCTCTTTGAGTTCTGAGTCAGATTGTGCATGGAATCAATGCTCCTTATCTCCCTGCATAATGTTGTCAAGAGTTCTCATCGCTAGTCCTCTCCAAATAATTATTAATAATTATTTATTACTCCGAGAGAAAATCATTTAGAGGTTAGATATTGAGTTCTTTATTCGAGTTCTGCGCCCCAGTGTCATTGCAATCGATAGTCCTACTCTTCGAGCTCTCTATTTTTAAGAGTTTGGATTTTTAAATTAATGACAATTTTTAGCCAGGAATGGTAAACATTTCCTCATGCTCGGCATTACCTAGACCGAACGACGAGGACGTGGTGAGGCATCGGTCCATTTACTGTTTTTTAACTTTTTTTATTTTTTAAATATTTTTTTATTTTTTTAAAATTGTTTAATTCTTTTAATTTTTAAGTTTTTTGTCTTGTTTTGATTTTTGTTTTTTTTTCTCATTTTTCTTACCGTTTCTTTTTTTTGCTATTAATTCCCGCGTCGTTTTTCTAATTTTTTGTTAGCCCTATAGCGATCATTGAGATCGCATCGTCTAGGCTTTTTCGCCCGCGTATAAATATATTATCAGATGACGCCATACTACTTCCGATGCCTCGACAGTGGCACGAGTAGACCTCAGATCGTCGTATTCGCGTCAATAAGGCCCGCACTTTGTGTACACAATGTAGTGCCCCGCCGCGTAGTGCACCAGCCCACCAAGAAAATACACCATTTCCCCGATTTCGATCGTTAATGCTACCGTATCGGGCGTATGTTTCAGAGTCGTATTTCTGTTTTTGTACAAGTCGTCTGTCAAAACCGATGTGTGAGTCATGATATGTGAACGATCGGCTACATTTTCGACAAATTCTCGTCGTCAGGTGGCCTTTGTCGATAGCTTCCTGTATTAAGTCGAAATTAAACCTTTGCACAAAATAACACCGACGTCAATATTTAATGTTACCTGCTGAGATTTATAATCGTACCCACATAGACATTTTGCTCGAATGTTGCAGCTTGGCACGTCCGTAAATAAATAGTATGCCAAGCTTGAAACATTGCACTCTGCATCGAGCCGCTTAACCGATCTCGTATACTCTTTGATTTTATACAGCCCAACTTCGGTTAACAATTTAGCTCTTGCTGTATAAATGCGTGAGCCCAGATTCTTCTTGCCTCGCAATAGATTTTCTGCCAGCTCTACCGTCGCTTTACCGTTTCCCTCAATTTTTTGTGCATACTGTTTATTTATCAAGATCGCGTTCAGTATAATCTGAAACACCGCGTCGAAGGCACAGGTGTTCTGCACGTTGAGTTTGTACTTACCCATGTTGACGGAATCGCGAATACTCCCGTTTTTCATGACCGGCAGCTTAGAGACTTTTATATCTTTTATATATTTCCATTCCGGACATGGATCTAATGTCGTAGGCTTTCGTCTCTTCCTCGTCGGAGATGCGCTCGGAGTTGCCGTCGAGACAACTCCCTCGCTCCGCACTCCGGGCGAGTGATCCGAGAGAACCCTTTTCCTCGAAAACTCTTTCGGTGCTGTACTTTCATCTGTGAGACTTTCGTTGCGATCCAAGTTATCGATAGTTAGACTGACACTTGCACCTTGCCCACGCCAATCTTCGCATGCATTCCAAAGCTCGCACTCTGGCGTACTAGATCGCAAGTCTTTGTTATGCACGGAAAAACCGACTTCGCAACTGTTTTTCATTGTAATCAACCGGTGGGAGCGTGGCCACGGTGCAACGGCTTTGCTCGAAAGAATCGCGCTTTTCTAAATCATCCATTACGACCTTATCTCGAGGGTTAGATGCCAGTTTAATCTTTCCGTCGAGATGATCTAAATGTTTGACAACAAAGAGGTCGATTCGCATAAGTAGCTGGTTCGCAAACGAACGATGCTTGAGATCCCCGAACTCAGCTTCCACCGAGGAGGACGTCGCTATTACCGCTCTGATTCCAAAATGTGGCCGCATGATGCCTGTCCAAACAGGTAAAAAATGCATCAAATGCTTCGTGAAATAAAGAGCGAAGTCGGGATTGAAGCACGCATTGATCCGATTTCCTGTGTTGCACGGACTTGCAATACTTTTAGTTGTGTCAAATACTTTTTCCGTCCACGATTTCCAATGGGCAGCGATAATAGTATCGTCGAAGACGTCGTCATCGTTTTCAGCGACTTCTATATTCGGTTGCCCATCGTTTACTTCGGCGTCAGTATCAGGTATTCCCTCGATTGATTCGTCAAGAACTCGCATTCGATCTTCCGATGGCAGTGGCAGACCATCTTCTCCGTTCCCAACGAACTCACTCATGGATACTACCAGAACTGATTCAAGGAAGTATGCTAATTGCTTAAAATTACTCATTTGATAGGCTCGGGCCATGCACCTGTTGTGCCGTAACGTCTCGATAACGAAGGTGTTCGATAGAGAGGTTAGGGCTTGGATATTTTTGGGATCGCTGCCGGTTAGGGAGTTAGAACTCGCGTGAATATAACAAAACTGAGAAGGTTTATTAAAATAATCAAGAGTGGTGTACAGTATGTCGACGTACGTCGACCTGGAAAAATATAGGCACTGTTCAGTCTTCCTATTTCCTGTACCGAGTCTACTCCACGAGACCACCTTATCCGTTCGGATTTTAACTGTAGACTGTCGATTTTCGGATGTGCAGCCATAAGCTGGACTTCCGAAAAGTGATTATTGTGCGATTTTATGATTTCTTCATTTCGGTTGCCAGGCCGCCTTTAGTTCTGACTTAGCGCATTGCCGCACGCGCGGACTACCAGGCCTGGCGTATTTCAATGGGGTCAGGAAACTCCCAGGGCAACACACCGTTGGTAGAGCTTTTTAGCCGCATGAATTGTACGATCGAAACACTTCCACCGTGCAACCATTGCGATAACGTGGCTCACGTCCAATCGTATCTAAGTCGCCGGCATTACGTTTGGAAGTCCCATAATAGCTGAGTAGCAGCGTTGCATATAGTCGGATAAATTGTTACAGTTACCGAAGATTTCCGCCACAGCATTGATGAGAGCGCGTCCGAAATCGCACACGACGATTGGTGGACGGGGCACGCGTTTCGTCAAGATGTATCGAAGGAAAAACGCGATATTAAATGATCGCTGGTCCCCAGTCACCTTCTGGAAGACGGGTACGCTACCTTCATCAGTAACAACCATGCACTGGTAAAGAAATAAATGGGGGTCGTCCTTGTTTGTCCGGTGTGCAATACTTCCCGTTGCGTCGATGGGAAGTATCGCACCCCGATTTTTTTTACATCGAGCTGTATATATCATCTGCTGCTCCGGAGTCCAATATATGCAATGGAATTTGTGTAGGCCAATACTATGGATAGAACCTGAGCATTTTCCATATTTTGACTCTCGGAGTAGATTCAATGGACCAGACGCGAACTCTAACTCGTAAGTTTTAAACAATTGTTGTTCTTTCGCGTTCCGTAGGACTGCGGCTTCCAGAATATTTGCTGGATTGTTACCTCCGAAGGGCTTCAATCGTTTCGCCACTTCACGTCTTACAACGACGGCGCTCTTTTTTCATTAATCATTTGTTCGGCAATTCTTTCGCGCCGTACACTCCGCAATTGTCTCGTTTTAGAGCCCGAATGGACATCGTATCGAATGCTGTCAATCCGGCACGAGAAAATTACGTCAACATCGGTTGTCGGTGACTTCGCCAATGTGCCATGAATTTCTGCCTTGCATTCGGCACAATAGCCAACGAATGTCGAGTAATTCGTAGCCGTCGCGGTTGGATTCGTGATATTATTTTTAAACGAAAACACACAACTTACAGATTTATGCTGTTGGCATAGTTTTTCGGATATGACATCGGCCCAACCTTCCTTGAATTTCCAGTATGCTCTCCCGGACACAATAATTTTTTTTGGGGCGATGTCCAACGAATTTTTCGGCGATATAACGAGTTTCAGTTTTTTCATGCTGAGAGATTCAGATGCCTCGGACCCTTGCATCTGCGCTTAAATCGATACCAAACGAGCTATCGGTATTATCAGCCGCTTTTTGAACATTCGGAACGATTCCATAGTAACGATGAATCTCTTGCTTAAATTTATTACGGTCTTCGTTGACAATCGAATAAACGTGGTTAGCGTTTATATACGAGCCAGCGAGAGCCATGCGATTGGCGATACGTTTGTATACGGCATTAGATTTCGGGAGAGCTTTCCCATTGTCATCGACCGTTTTGGAATAATTTCTCAGCAGCAGATCGAGAAGTTTAGGTTTGTCATATGCCATTTTTAGAAATTCAAGTTCCGGAATAAATGTTTGTTTTGTTTCCCACGAAATAATGAGAAAAGCGAATTACTTTACAATGATATACTACTGTGTTAATAACTAAAAGGCTAAAATAAGCTTCGTAAGTAATGAAATAAAAATATAAGATAAAAATTAGTATACTACGCTAACGTCTATTATTATACTATATAATAGATATACTATGCTATGTCTGAAACGCTGAAATAAAACAACATAAGGAATAAAATGAAAATGAAAGATAAAAATTATGCTACACGACAAAGAAAAATTGTAATGATCATGCGCATGAGTTGAGCAGAAACAATGTTCGTGGTTGAACCTAGTGACAAATTCAAGGAATAATGCCATCAATAGCTGTTACTATGACCCGAAGAGAGTTGACAGCGCGAAGCTAGGCAAACGAGACAGTCGGAGGGAACCTGGCTGACGCACATCGACGGTTGTGGAAGGGGTCGGCAAGGTGGTGGGGGCACCGTCGATCGCGCGACACGCCTCCGCGCATGCGCGTGATTTCGGGTGGATTTCGATTGGAAATCATGGACGGAAAAAGTATTTGACACAACTAAAAGTATTGCAAGTCCGTGCAACACAGGAAATCGGATCAATGCGTGCTTCAATCCCGACTTCGCTCTTTATTTCACGAAGCATTTGATGCATTTTTTACCTGTTTGGACAGGCATCATGCGGCCACATTTTGGAATCAGAGCGGTAATAGCGACGTCCTCCTCGGTGGAAGCTGAGTTCGGGGATCTCAAGCATCGTTCGTTTGCGAACCAGCTACTTATGCGAATCGACCTCTTTGTTGTCAAACATTTAGATCATCTCGACGGAAAGATTAAACTGGCATCTAACCCTCGAGATAAGGTCGTAATGGATGATTTAGAAAAGCGCGATTCTTTCGAGCAAAGCCGTTGCACCGTGGCCACGCTCCCACCGGTTGATTACAATGAAAAACAGTTGCGAAGTCGGTTTTTCCGTGCATAACAAAGACTTGCGATCTAGTACGCCAGAGTGCGAGCTTTGGAATGCATGCGAAGATTGGCGTGGGCAAGGTGCAAGTGTCAGTCTAACTATCGATAACTTGGATCGCAACGAAAGTCTCACAGATGAAAGTACAGCACCGAAAGAGTTTTCGAGGAAAAGGGTTCTCTCGGATCACTCGCCCGGAGTGCGGAGCGAGGGAGTTGTCTCGACGGCAACTCCGAGCGCATCTCCGACGAGGAAGAGACGAAAGCCTACGACATTAGATCCATGTCCGGAATGGAAATATATAAAAGATATAAAAGTCTCTAAGCTGCCGGTCATGAAAAACGGGAATATTCGCGATTCCGTCAACATGGGTAAGTACAAACTCAACGTGCAGAACACCTGTGCCTTCGACGCGGTGTTTCAGATTATACTGAACGCGATCTTGATAAATAAACAGTATTCATCTCTTATCAAAACGTCTCCCACTACAACCTCATACATTGTTACTCTCACATCCGCAGCAGTCCGCGACATTGTGCTAGCCAGAAAACGTATCAAACGTGACTTAAAACATAATGAAATCTGCGATTGTACTTCAGATCGGCATATCTATATAAATGAGCTCCTTTCAACTTCTGTTTATAACCTACTCCGTCGCTCAAAGGTTCTTGCTAAGGAAAAATCCTTCAAATTTGTTTGGTGTAAAAACAACACGATCTTTGTTAGAAAAGACAATGGCCTTCCACCGATTAAGATTCAAACTGAGAAAGACTTGGAGAAACTAGTATGACCAAATATAAATAGCATGAACACAACATCTACCACATCGGCAGTTGTTCCTGCTTCTTGACACTCATTATCTCGCATAAAAATTGGACAATTCAACGCTCACTCCTTACTAGCACACTTTGACGAAATAAAAATCTTTTCTACTAAAGATCTCTTCCATATCATAACAATCTCAGAGACATGGCTACATTCACATATACACACTACATTCACATATACTTACCTTCTTGATCTGGAGTGAGCATGCGCTCGATATATCAACAGTGCAACTGTACTAGGTACGACCTTGGATTTCATTGCATGAATGGAATTTACATCCAGTGCATCTGGATTTGCTTAATTCTAGTAGACTCTTAAGGCTTATTAATACTCACTTTTATCTATCTTTATCCCTTTCAGTTCTATCTCTTGCAATGTAAGCATATCTTTATATTGCGTTTAGCAAGGTCTGATGATTATCATTACTATTTTAATTTTATCATTATTATCATTACGTCTGCTCTTTAATGCTACTTCGCTACGTGTGTTGCCTCACACATTAATGTAAGATACTACTATTATGATATTACTATTATTACCATTATTATTATTATCATTATTATTATTACTACTATCATTACTATTGCTATTGTTATTATTGTAATCATTACTATTGTTACTATCATTATCATTATTATTTCTATTATTATTACTATGATCTTCACAGTACTGTACTGCTATGTATAGCACCTTTACCTACTTTGCCTCATAGCTGAGCTAAGGCATAATAAATCTATCTATTCTATCTCTCTCTCTCTCTCTCTCTCTCTCTCTCTCTCTCTCTCTCTCTCTCTCTCTCTCTCTCTCTCTCTCTCTCTCGCTCTCTCTCTCTCTCTCTCTCCTCTCTCTCTCCTCTCTTCTCTCTCTCTCTCTCTCTCTCTCTCTCTCTCTCTCTCTCTCTCTCTCTCTCTCTCTCTCTTTCTAATTCTCTCTCTCTCTCTTTCTTTGTATTACCTATTTTCCCAATTTCTTCCGCTGGGCTATACCTTCTTCGTGATATCACTTTGGTATCGCAGTAAACTCCGCAGCAAATATGCCAAGACGGTTTGAGCGGTGGGGAGTCATGGGTTGGCGTCGGCATCCCTTACTGCGCTCTCTAGGAGAGCGGTCACGTCAATCTGCGTTCGCTTGTGCTACTCCACTTGGCGTATGGGACCTTACATCCCGGTAACTTCTAATCACCCTCTGCAGGAAACACTTTGCGCGCTGATCTAGGGTTAACGTGGTTCGTCTTCGGAGATCGAACGTGGTTCCTTACGTCTAACCTACCCTAGCTTCGGCTTTGCGGCGGGCAGTGACGAAGGTTGAAGCGTAAATTCAAGTCCCTTCGGGGACTTCCGACCTCGGTCGGTGCTGATGCCCAGTGATTCGTTGCGGTCGACTCGGCTAGGGGTGATCGCGAATTTTCATAGCCTGGCTCCTTTTCCCGTGATCTGGTTCTGCGACACAAGCAACTGCTTAGTCCAGGCCTTTCACACGATTCTCTTGTCGTTCAAAGTCTGTACTCATGTTTGTCAATGCTTTGCGTCCGCGACCAAAGTCTGTCGAAGGTCGGAAGCTGCTTCGCGGCCCTTTAAGCTCTTGCGTCACAGCAGTCCGCTGTTACTTCGGTATCTGTTAGCCGGACCTCCGTTGTCCGTAGGGGTTGGGCCCGATAGCGTGTATTTCGCACCCTAGCCTGCTTAATCCGGTCCATCGCGCTTGTCCCCGGTCAAGTGTCATGTCTGTAACAACCCTTCCCTATCGGTATCATCAAAATCATCTCTTTTAAACTCTTCGGGCCTTCAGCCCATTTCATGCCATCTCTTTCTTTACCCTTTATCCTTTACCTTCATTTACGAAAAAAAGTGTGACGTAGT